>CM017769.1:34081572-34681572 GCA_008009225.1 Acer yangbiense | reverse complement strand
TGTGAAAAATCAGGTTTATGTCACAAGTGCACAAATCGAAGATTCGTATAGCGCAAAGGCGAATTTGCTCCACAGGGATCGAGAAATTATCGGTTAAAACTAATTAAAACTAGCTACGTGCAGAAATTTAAATCAAGTTGGTTTGGGGAAAATGTTTTAAGACGCAATTAAAATTTAACTAAAACAATGAAAATGAAATTTAAGTAACAAGAAGATGTAGAGATATGGTAAGAAGGTACTAGGGAATTGACGGAACCTCTCTAATAATAGTATAATACCCATTGTTTTTAATTAGTCTTATTAAACATTTCAATCTAAATTTACGACTTAGAGCTTGTTTGGTTGGGCTTTTAAAAAACCTCTATTAGTAAAAGATCTACTTGCAGTAGATCTATTAGAAATAGAGTTTCCGAAAAAAAAAATTATAGTTGTTTGGTAGGTAGACTTTTAAAAAAAATATATATATTTGGAGAAACACCTCAAAGTGAGTTTTTGCCTATTAGAGGTTTAAATTCTACTAGCCTCTACTTAATTTAAAATAAGCAATCTCAAAAGTCCAACCAAACAACTCTAAAAAATTCAAAAAGACGTTAGTAGACCTTTTGAGGCAGTAGAAAACTCAACCAAACAAGCACTTATTCTTTAACATATTTAAAATTAAGAACCCAAGATTTTAATCAACACTCACATATATTCATAAGATGCTGAATAACTAAACCTTTTTTCAAAAGAACTCAAAAGTCAAGTTAATCCAGTAAAATCAACTTACTTTCTCACTCATTTTAGAACTTGCAATTAGGATCCATGTTTAAATAGACATCAACAAACAAATCTCGATCTCTCATGTAATCTAATCTACATATCCATGCCAATTGCCAAGTTGTAATCTCGATCTCTCAGGATCAAACTTAATTTTCGCGTCTCATTGAGCCAAACTTGAGAGTAAAATGTCGGATTTTAGCTCGTAAGGGGGTGGGGGAGGGTGGAGAGATTCGAAGTTTCGAACCCACAATCTCGTGGTGTGGGTATGAGGCGTTTTACCACCAGACCAATCTCATCTTGTCAAACCCCGATATCTATCTTTAGGTAAACTCTTGTGATGCACCGACTGTTTTCCCAATTCAGTTATTAAGGCCTTCGTTCTTGTGTTTTTTTTTTTTCTTTTTTCTTGAGGTATTTGTCTATTACACAGGTTTCCAAAAGCATTAAACATCATAATTGTAAGTTAATTGATTACATGATTGATTCAATTAAGAGCGTGTTTACTAATCGTGAATTCTTCTTAAAAGGAAAGAAAATTTAATTTTTAACGTGTGATAACAACGTTCACCAAAATCATTCGGAATCAAATTAAGTTGATCCCCAATACATAGCATGAATTAAGTAAATTAAATGTGTCATAAAAGTTAATCAAGTAAAATCAATTTATAATATATAAATTGTATTGAAAACAAACAGAAAAAAAGATTTTCGTTGAAAACTTGAGATTTGTCAATTTAAAAGTAAAATTTGAATAATTTAAGTAAATATAATGTAAAATTAAAAATAAAAATAAAAAAATTAAGTGAATATACGAATGTAATTAAATAAAAGTTTTTGGTAATTATTGGATCCATGACTAAAACTTGTAAGATATTCGATCTCTCACCATTCATGACTTGTCTTGTAGATGTTTGGTATCTCTCCAAAATCTATACTATGCTTAATAACCAAAATGGTGAAGGTACTCTAAGTCAAAGCATAGTAAATAACATAGAGATATTAACAATAGAGGAAATATGTTTGGCTTCTCAGTTCTCTCTATCTATAATAACTAAAATGGCAAAGCACCTTCATGCTAACTTTTCAAATAATTTTCTATTTATATTGAATTATTGATAGAGGAATATTTGGGCTTCTTGGAAAATGGTGAAAAAAAACATCTCAATAATGATATCCAAGTAATAATTTTTTTTTGTAAGAAACATAACATTTTTTGTGTAATCATATCCTATTTTCTTGGGAAGAACCTTCAATTATATAGATATTAGTTTATATTTGGTTAACATTTAATGTTAATTAATTATTCATGTAAATTTCAATTAATTACTCTTTAATTATAAAACTTCAAGTGTTTTAAATCAAAATTTTCAAAGTTTATTTGAAATTAGGATTATTAATATTTTATGATCGATTTTATCACCGGGTAGGAAATTAAGAAGGCAAAAGATATGATGGATTCCTCAATATATTTTGCTAACGAGTAATTGGTTTTATGCCATCTAGATAAAATATTATTCACACCTATAATTCAATAAAAGTTTGTACTACTACTACATTATATATATATATATATATATACAATCTTTCTATTATCAGTTCGAACTGACAAAAATTATATCAGTCCTTGTATGTGGGCCACTGGATTTAAATACTTTGACTGATACAGTCAAATCAAAGTATTTAAATCCAGTAGCCCACATGTAAGGAACTGATATAACTTTTGTCAGTTCGAACTGATAATAGAATTTATATATATATAAGAAAAATTAGAAAAAAGAGAAAAGATATTCTTCACACCTATAATTGCTTATATAGATTTCTCCATATTATAAGTAATTCCCAACCATATTATTTACTTTTCCCTAAAAAAGCAATGTGAGTCTGTGACTACTAACTAAAATGGCATAGCAATTTGAAATTTGATTTTCAAAGCATTTTCCATTTTATAATTGGTGGGGTTGGGAAGTGGGGTTCTTTTCAAAGGTTGAAAAGTAATATAGATCACAACTAAATAAAATTAAATGGTATAGCAACTTCATAATTTGATTTTCAAAACCTTTTCCATTTATAATTGGTGGAGGGGAAATAGGTTTCTTTACAATGGTTGAAAAGTATTATAGAGTTGTGGAACTAATTTAGGGGCACTCATTCAGTTTAGTAATGTCTCAAGTTCGATTCGCTACACCGCATTTGATATATATATATATATAAAGTGAGTAAAAATTATGAAGAAAAGATTATAAAAAAAGATGAATAAAAATTATTAAGAAAAGATTGTGACATCTTTAATGTATTATTGAATCGTTTTTGATATTATATCTTAGTTTTTGTTTGAAGCATATTCTATCTTAATTAACTTGCAATTAAAATTTATATTTTATATATATGAACTCTCTTTTTGGTCATGAAATTTCATAAAACCAATTTGATGTGGTGGAACTTTTACTTTCTATCCTCTTTGTCCTCTAGTATTCCAAATGTTCATCTTTTACCAAATTTATCACAATAATGCAATCTAATCTCCAAATATGAACACCCTCGTATGGGAAATTCTAGTACATTATATTCTACCAAATTTTTTTTAGAAATTGACTGCAGCTTTGCTTTTTCTTTGATTGCTTCTCTTATTTATAAACAAGCAAAATCTTTATAATTAGGAGGGTATCTTTCACATGAACCCAATGTGTATGGATAATATACAAGAAAATCTATGAAAACGTTAACATAAAAAAGGCTAGTGTATGGTACGAACAAAATAATAAAAGAAAAAGCACAAGAATGGTAAAAGCTTATCAAAAACAAACCTTGCATCGGTTCTCTATAAATAGAACCTCAAACTTCACCAATATCACACATAGCATTCCAATTTCCAAGCAAATCTCTCATCTTCTATACTTTACATTAATTCTATTTTCCTTTCTCTCCAAAACCATTTTTTTTCCTCTATCAACCCAATACCATAACTCTATGATCTATCATGAACGCCAATATCCTACAAAATTCCAACGTCCGAGTAATCGGCGAGGGAGATAACTATCTTGTGCTTGGTCATGGCATAGGCACTGATCAATCCATATGGACAAAAATCCTTCCATATTTCAACTACAGTATTTATCGTATAGTCTTCTACGACCTTGCCTATGCTGGCATAGTTAATCCTGAATTATACGATTCTGAAAGGTATTCTATGATCGACGCCTACGTCGATGAACAGATACAAATTCTCGATGCCCTCAACGTTAACCGCTGTGCATTTATTGGTCACTCTGCCTCTGCCATGGTTGGAATATTAGCTTCCATACGCTGCTCGAATCGCTTTACCAAACTCGTTCTTTTTGGTGCTTCCCCTAGGTAAATGATCGTATATATTATCATATCTGATATGGTAACAATATTTAACTAAACTGAAAATTTTACAGGTATGTGAATGACGATGGTTATAATGGGGGAATTGAGATACATGACACGGTGCAAGTGTTCCAAGCAATGGAGTTGAACTATTCGGCATGGGTCCATGGCTTCGTACCGGAAGCTGTCAGAGCAAACATGCCTGAAGCTAAACAGGAATTTACACGGACTCTGTTAAATGTGAGGCCAGACATATCACGATATGTTCTCAGTACTATAATTGGAACTGATATACGCGATGTCCTCGGCCAAGTAACTGTACGCTGCTATATAATTCAGACGACCAGAGACTTGTCGGTGCCATTATCAGCGGCTGAGTGTTTGAGGCAGCATTTAGGTGGGCGGACCACCTTAGAGAACTTGAAGACTGAGGGTCACCTTCCTCATTTGACTGTACTGGCGCTATTGGGTCCAGCTATATGGCGAGCGCTACGCAGACCATGAAATTCGAGAATAATATATATATTTAAAAATGAAAATTTTGTTATTGTCATGGTTTTGAGTGTGTGCTTTTTGCATGAATCTTCCCAAGCAAATTGTAGCCGTGGCGTAGGTGAAAGATCAAATGTCGAGCCGTTAATATCCAAAATGTGTGACCTACCACTTGATGGGGACTTCCCTATAGATTCTTTGTCTCGAGCACTTTGTCCCATTTTCTCAACCCTACATTTAACCTAACTTTCAATTTTCAAAGTTACTTTCATGGGTGGTTCTTTGATCAGGTCGGTTGTGAAAAAAATATATTTAAAATCAAAGTTTAAGAAACTAGCTAAACGCTTAGTTTTGTAAAGTTATGGAACCAATTCCAAAACATTACTTAACTTTGGTCTTGAAATTTTTTTCATGACCAATCTAACTAGAGAATTATTATAGTAATCATATACCTCTTATAAGTGTATGCACTAGCTACTCTTCTCTACCACGTAAAGTGAATCGAACTTGGCAACATCCATGTCTGTAAAACTGTTTTTGTGAATATTCCAAAGGGTTGCCATGTAAGTATGTATGTAAGCAATATTGTTTGGCGCCAATATCATCACTTTGTGTTAACTGATGATGATTCGAATGGAAGATTAATTCAGACTAGTGATTGAATTGCAAAATTTTCATTAATTAGTTGATTGGATATAAATTTTTTAGAGAGTTTGCATTTCATCAAACACTTCTCTTCTAATTACATCAAAAAAATTCATTAGTTGGTTGATTGAATGGAAGCATGTTAACTCAGGCAGTTGCTTAAATATGCACTCCTTTGTTGTAATATATATCTTCTCAATTGTACGGGTTCTAGGTTCCGACAGATCTCTAATCCATTTGGACAACAAGATTCTTTTGCATTATGAGTATAAGTTCTTCACAAGCACGCAGTTTACTATATTTTTTCAAAGAAAAATATACCTACAATAGTGGGACAATGGTTTAGGTTTAATTTATAATTTATAGTCGCTACTTTTATCTTGATAAGTCACTATATATGTAGTCAGTTTTGATGTTGGTGGTGTCTTTACAAAAACCCACTCGTATAAAAAGGAGTTAGATGAAGGGTAAAATTGGAATTAGGTAATAGATATTTGCTGGGTTCTATTAGAAAGTGGGTGGGGGACATTTGAAAAACAAACTGTTTGGTTTGGTCTTCTTTCTTACTGACGTTTGGCTCCTTTCCTGTTTAAGAACATGAAGGATCATTTATTAAATTTAAGAATAAATTGTAATTGATCATAATTTTGAATGTAAATTTTTTTTTGACAATATCTATTAATTCGGGATCAGGTATTTTTTTTGAAAGCTTTCGCTATTGATAGGATTTAAGCCGCTGATCTG
The DNA here is from genome assembly GCA_008009225.1 of Acer yangbiense. NCBI lineage: Eukaryota > Viridiplantae > Streptophyta > Magnoliopsida > Sapindales > Sapindaceae > Acer > Acer yangbiense. The sequence goes on along the minus strand of CM017769.1, from coordinate 34,675,581 downwards.
GGAGTCATTTGCTCAAACCCAAGTTCGTCCATCTACCAGTTGAGCTACGCCCTTATCGGCAATATACTATATGTAATTATAGCCTATAGGAGTGACAAAATAACTTTAATGGGGGACCAAAAGCACTTTAATTGGGCTGAGAAGTCAATATAGTAATTTGCTTAGTAGGCTGCTATAGGAAAACTTATACACATGGGCTGCTAAACTTTGGATTGAGCCTTAATACATTTATTATATTCATATGCTTAATTTTGTATTTTTGTTTATTCTTTAAAAAAGGTTTATAGAGAATTAATACATTTATCCGAGGTAAAGTTTTTTTTTTTTTAAATTATGTCACGTTTGACTGACAACATAGAAGCGTTGGACTGACACGTAAGTCAAACGTTTGACCACCAAATTAACCTATAAATTATATGATAAAGACAAATCATTTGTAATTTCATTTGAGGTTGAACTAATTTTTTAAAATTATACAATATTACTCTTATATATATTTATATTTGAGAAAATTACTCTTTTAATTATAACATCAGAAGCTCATGAATAACTCCTAACAAGCAATGCAAGCATTTTGATTAGGGATGGCAATGGATTGGATTGGGTATAGATACCTCAAATCCATCCCCGTATCCGTTTGAGATATATATCTTTATCCTCGCATCCATTCCCATTTCTAAGTGAGCGGGGCGAATTCAGATAATCCACTAATTAAGATAGAGATATCCATCCACACTCCGTTTATATCCGTATCTGATGAAAAAACTTTAAATTTCTATAGTTTACAAGAGAAAAATATAACTAATATATGTAACGATACATTTTATCCTATTTAAAGAGAAACAAATACATCCAATAAAGTTCAAATATAAAAATTAATAATAACTTATATAATTAGAATTAATAATTAAATAATATATTTTAATATTTTTAAAATATTAAAATCTATAATGGATCCGTATGGGGATGGATATCCATAGACGATATCCATCCCCATCCCCGAAAATAAAATGGATATGAGGATGACATCCATCCCCGAAATAATAGTATCCATCGCTATTTTAAATGGAGCGGATTCTTATGGATATCTGTATCCGTGGATAATTTTGTCATCCCTAGTTTTGATTCAACATAATGTGAATTATATTTACCTTTTAATCTATAATTTGCATATAAAAATTTTGTCAAATAAAAAAAATTGCATATAAAAATATTGAATTTTCTCAATTAAAAATAACACATGAAGAAGCTTCTTCCTGATTTTAAAATCCACGAGTTTTTTATTATATCAATTAACTTTTCCCCTTTTTATAGAAAGGTAGCAATTAAATTCTTATCACATCTTATTACATCAAGCTATCAACAAGGGCCCTTTTCTTTTCTTTTTTTAATAACAAAATTAGGACAATGGGAATACCACTTTTTTTTTTATAACAAAACTAGTGTGCAACCCGTGCGATGCACAGGTTTCGTTAAAAATATATATTTAAAATACGTTGTGTAATATAATTTGCATACCAAACGTGTTTTATATTCTTAGAGAATTTTTGGATAGACAACGTAATACGACAGGTTTAGTTATTATATATTACATAAATATTTATTGATTTTTTTTAAGGTATTTTTGTGAAAGGATGTAATTTTATTTCATCATACACAAAGTAGAAATTTTTTCTTATTATTACAATAATATAGGAAGTTGAATTTTTACACTTACGAAAGGATTCATTAGAAAAATTTCATTCAAAAGTTCCATTCATGTCCAAGTTGGATTGTTGGCACTTATGAACCTATAAAAAAAATAATAATAATAAATTAATTAATTAAATTATGAGTTGTTTAAATTGATCAACTTATACATAACGCGCATAAATATATAAATATATATTACGAAATACATAAATATATATAATTACCAACTGTAATATAACCTTCATGAGTAATGTATCAACTTCTCAAACTATAATTTACAACCAATTATATATAATTACATGTTACTTATGGTTGCCCAACCCATATATACCCAAACCAATAAAATTTAATAGCAATCTAAAATTGCCTATGAATTGACCTTTGCATCGTTTAAGATCCAAGCAATTTTATTAAGTATCCTTTTTGATAAATGATCTGTAGCTGTCACTGAATTTCGTTCACGTTTTCTACCTACTTCAGAAACCTAGAAGCCAATTCACCATTTACGCTTTGATCTTCTTTTTTTTAGTCAATGAAATCTTTCTTATTTATTTATGCTTTCCTCTAATCGTGGATTGCTTGATATTATTTTTTAGGAAAATGAATAGAGGATTACATGAGTAATTATATATGTACATGAGGCTGTTGAGATTCTTTTTCATTTATAGCTAGATTTTATTTGTGAAATAAATATTGATGATCCCTAATGTAATTATTTCACACACAACAAAAATTATATAAAAGGTAATTAAGATGAGATAATTGAATATGAAAGGTTTTTTTTTAAACTAAAACAAAAATTATATAAAAGATAATAAAAATGAGATCATTGAATATGAAAGGTTTTTATTTTTTAAATAAATAAATAAAAAAAATTGTTACTTTGAGATTATTATTTTTAATTAATTATGTGATTGACTCTTAATTATGTAATAATTAATAAGAATTTAATAAAATAATAAATTGTATATAAATATCAAGAGTCATTCCTATTATTAATAGGATAATGAATAAAAATCAAAACCAAATTCTTGGATAATGAAGAAATGCTCTTAATGAACCAAAAATAAAATAAAATAACTTACCAAATATTATAACAATTTATAGCTCGTTCTTTTAAACTTACCAAATATGATAATATATAACTAATTAATAATTAAAAATCAATTATATCCCATTAATTACGGGATTACCTTTTGATTACCTATTGATTATATTGATACATTATATATATTATATTATTATAATGATTTTAATTAATAAAAATTTAATAACAAAGCTCAGAATTGTATCGTAAAAAATAAATGTAACCAATAGAAGTCATTGTAGGAGATGATAGGGAACTACTCCTTGAATGGCTCGAAAAGCCTAACATCCCTGTTTTGTTAATTAGGACATTGAGAATGCCAATTTTTTCTTCTGAGAAAAGAACAGATTTAGCTAATGCATGAGAAACAGTTCAAATTTGTCAGCATCTGTAGAATTTCTAATGTCACTTTTTCATAGCATCTCTAATACTGCATGCAATAGCTCCAACCCAATGCACAACACACACCAAATGAAAACCGAAGAAACAAGCTTCACATATCATATCAATCAATAGACATTTAAAAAAGGAATACAATTCCAATTTTCAACCACAGCTTTGAAATTTGAAATGAAGAAAGACAATAGATGACTTGCCACCAATGAATCCAGGCTAGTCTCAACTATATAAATATATATATATAATATCTATGAGCTGTGATAACTGTAATTAAGGCAAGTCGTAAAATTACATCAGACACTTGTTTTGCAGCTTAATCCTAGCTTTAATTAATACCTACACCTTCCATATTTGCCTATTTTTTTTTTTCACACCAAAAAAAGACAGAAACTGCTAACCTCCGATAAATTTATCGATATATGGATGCCCTAGTTGAGTTTAAAGTCAGGGAAACATCCAACAAAAGTTAATTTCCATACCACCTTCACCCTTTGTTACTCCTACATCCCCTTTCCATCCATCCAGCTACAAACAAAATCAAAAACCAACAAAAACAGGCACCCTCCCCTCCATAATCATTCTGGATGTATCATGCCTTCCTCTTCTTCTTCCCCATAAAACGAGGAGCGAGGTCCATTGGCATACCCTTCACGCCCACCATTGCCAAAAGGGGACCGAGACCTCTCACGACGTGGTGGAGATGATCTGCCTCGTTCCATCATTGCCTGGTGAAAGCTACGCGCTGGGGAGCGTCCACGTGCAGATGGTGCCCTGTCAGGGCTTCGACTGCTACTACGTCCCCTATCACGCCCATCATAGTACCCACGGTCATGCCTGTCCATACAAATCATACACATGCATGACCTCTGAATGCTTAGCATAAAAATAAAATCACAATGCAATTTGTCATACACAGCAAAAACTTGAGCAAAATCCAGCCATGCAACCATATGTAACAACTCACATCCATTTAACTTTTATGCACTTATGCTACTCTCTGTCTATCCCCCACGTAAAAGTTCAGAAAACCCCAATAGCTTTATCTTATCCAAAATGTTACTAACAGGAAACATAAGAAAATAAAATTTTTGCAGGCATATAAAAATCCTATTACAGGCAATAAAATATATTTTGCCGAAATCTGGCAAAAATGAAATTTAGCTTTTCATGCCAGGAAGACATGATGAATCTGAATACACAAAATACGATTATAAGAACTAAATTATAAAGGAAAAAAAATCTAGATTTTACAGGCAAATTGCAACAAAAAAATATATAATGGAGCTAATCTAACGTTTAATGTACTTTTTAAAAATATATTATAATGAAATTTCTTAAACTCAAGTAAAAGAAATTATAAATAAACCTCTTTTCAGTGATATGAAATACATAATAGAATTTAACTATTTCTAGCAAATACAGGCATTGGTGACCAGATATAAAAAATATACACAATAGAAATAGTCCTTACCTGTCACGGTCATCTCCACGGCCTCCACCTCTTGAAGAGGAATCAGAGATACCCCAACTACCCCTCCCACCATCCCTTCCCCCGTAACTTGATTCGCTACGTCCACCGCGGCCCCCATCACGACCACCAGAAGCAGGACCCCAGCGTCTAGGCCTTGCCATCCCACCACCACGTGAAGCCATATCACGAAGTTCAGGAGGAACTCGCTGGTTAGCCCCTTCCAAAACTTTGATAAGTTCAGAAGCATACTTTGTATCTTGGTCACCGAAAAATGTATAAGCCAGTCCACTGGCACCAGCCCTGCCAGTCCTCCCAATTCTATGAACATAATCCTCCACTCCAGTGGGAAAGTCATAGTTGACAACCACCCTGTGACAATTTAGTGTGTAAATATATGCATGACATCGTTCAATTGAAAATGATAAATTTTGGGAAACAAAGGGGAGGTGGGCACATCAATGGCTTTTGTGAAATAATCAGAACAAAAAAAAAATGGTTATGCAGTGTATAATAAAATTATAGTCACTGGTGTTCTAAGCCATTGCCCAAAATTCAAAGGGAGAATAAAGTTCAAAGAAATTTTTATGGAATGGACTTTTCAGTAATGCATGGCATACCCATTGCTAACCTTCAACAATTATATCGAATAATTAATTACAGAATACTAAGAATCATCAACACTGGTAAAAAATAACTGACTGATTCATAATGATTGATTCCAAACAGAAGGTTCCCCAACCTGATGTCTTTAATGTCCAATCCTCGAGCAGCAACATCAGTGGCTACAAGCACTGGAGACCTACCAGTGCGAAACTGATTCAACACGTGATCTCTTTCACCTTGAGATTTGTCTCCATGAATGGCAGCAGCACCAAATTGGCGAGTAAGATTTCGAGCAAGTTGATCACACATCTTCTTAGTCGAACAAAAGATAATTATCTTTGATCCTGGTTCTTGAGAACGCAATATCTGCTCCAACCTTCTGTGTTTCTCCATGGGCGCCAAAACTTCTATATACTATAGAAAGGTCAACAAGATTCATAAATTATCAAACATTTTTACTATAAGTCTATAATTATCATGTAAATTCAAGAACATCCATCTTGTTGAAATATATAAAAAGGGTATCCAAAAAGCCACAAAAAAAAAAAACTAAATTAACATTTAGGTAGTTAATTCTCATTTAGTTAGGGCTAATGAAGATATTATAAAAACAGAAAAACGTTTGGGCTAATGAAGGACAGTAACAGTGAACTCCAAACCTGTGTTATGGCCTTGTTTGCTGCAAGCTCATCAACATTGCCAATATTAACCTGAACAGGATTCACCAAAAGATCTGCTGCAATTTTTCGAACTTCCTTTGGCCATGTTGCTGTGTACATGAGGGTCTGGCGACGAGCAGGCACCTCATTCACAATCTTTCGTATCTGAGGTTCAAAGCCCATGTCTAACATACGATCAGCCTCATCTAGCACCAGGTAAGAAACTTGATGAAGGCTAATTCTCCTCATCTCAAGAATGTCATTCAAACGACCAGGAGTAGCAACCACAATATCCACTCCTCTATCAATATCTTTCAACTGAGGACCCTTTGGTGCTCCTCCATATAAACACTTCATAAAAGAATGTGAAAAGCAATATCAGAAAGAAATCATGTAATATACGAACACGTCTAATTATACTATGAAAATTCCCCATGATTCAATTTAACATAAATTTGATGCATGAGGAACGCATAAGAAAAAAAATTGAACATATTTTTCAGTCACAAATTGACCAAGTATAGACTATGGAACAAAAGCACCATATGCACAACTACCAAGATTAAATATTTCATATCAGACTGGGGAAATTGACTGTTAAAGTATTCGTGTAGAAAGGCATTTGCCTCTTTACATGTGTGCATATGAATCAGCAGAGACACCAATAGAAACTACCAGAATCTGCAAGGGAAAGAACATTCACTGCCTGGGACAGATGCCCACATATACAGACGTGCATAATAAGAGATGCATATATATGAATTCAGCCATAAGGCAACATACCGTGCAAGCAAGTCTGGACGATTTCCCAAACTTCACAGCTTCATCTTGTATCTGAGTTGCCAACTCCCTTGTTGGTGACAATATCAACACAGTCGGACCCAGTTTAGGGTCATTGCGGCAGCGCTTGAGATGCAGAAAGCCTGGAATTAGATAGCCCAATGTTTTTCCGGATCCTGTTTTGGCAACAGCCACTATGTCTCTACTTTGCAAGGCAATCGGCCACGACTGTGCCTGAATTGGTGTTGGGGCAGAGAATCCTGCACTGTATACCTGGAAAAGCACAAATCCGGTAACCCCTATGAGCAGACGTACTGGCATCAAGATTTCTGGTTGGTTTTCTTATTGGACTTATGAGTGGAGTGACTAACTCCAGAAGAAGCATCATCCTCCATACGCAGCCGGTCAATGCTTGCTGATGCAAGCTTGAGCAGGAGGAGACCTCTTCTTCCATTTGGACCGAGTGGCAGACTGAATCATCACCAACAGCAGTCCCGGTCATGAAATTGGGTGATTCGGAAAGCCCTTCCAATAAATTGGTCCACCGTATAAGGGCACTCCAAATTTTATGCAAGGCCCCCACATAGAGGGCAGCACAGTGTACGACATTAGCTCCTCCCAGGAGCGAATATCGCACCTGCGACAAAAGTACAGATGGCAAAAGAATTAACATGAGTCCAAAACTTAACATTGGACCTCCAGGAATTACAAAATTTAGCACAAGAAACACTCACTTTACAGGGTTTAGCTAATTTACAGGAAATCTGGGCCACCAGGACAGCATAAAGACAGAAGGCATAGAAGAAAAGCAAACATTCATACCTCCCTAAGAAGCTCAGACGGAAATCCAGAAGCTTCAAATGATATAAAAGGTTGGGGCACTCCATCACCCTAATAAGAGATGCAAAGCAAACAAGTCATCATTGGGTAGCAAAGAACGAGCCAAGCTACAGATACAGAAATGCAAAGCAACTGAAAACCTAGGCTATATTAAACACAAATCAACAAGGATATCATGAACCATGAGTAGAGATACTAACAAGCATATAGTTATTCATAAAAAAAAAAAGTGACAAATTACATACAGGTGTACAAGAGAAGATGTTAACACCCCATAAACAATCAAGTTAGATTTATTTAAGTGATGGAGGGGGAGGGAGGGATAAAGAGAATAATTACTGATTTACTGAACGTTGGTGCTGGCAAAAACCGAGCCATTCACTTCTGTAGAATGTGTTACAGACACTGTAATGAAAATAACAGTACAAAAAAACGATCAAAATACTCACAATAACAGTTATTTCATGCCGCCGACGATAAGCCTCAGCAGACAAACCGGTTCCTGCATCTGAAGATCCATAGACTTTAGCGGATGCTCCTCCAGGTCCCGCAATTGTCCCATTTGGAGCATTATGAGATTGGACCGGTCCAGCCCTAGCACTCTTTGGCAAATCAAGGGCATAATAACATTACTTCCGATCCAGGAGAAAGATAAAATTTTGACTAAAACACTCATTGGTTCAACACAATTTTTGTGGATTTAGTGGCATGAGAAAAAATACTACACTGTTTCTCAACAGCTTCTAAGCTAAAAAATAGTGGAAAATAATAATTCAACTTGTCAATTATAGAAATCTATAGATTATTTTCAGAATTAAGCCACCAGTGTACTTTTTTTTTTTTTTTGAGTTATATAGATTAACAAGTTGAAAAGCAAAATGCAACATGTCAGCAGGAGGCTTATACATATATCGGTAAACAAGAATCAATGAATAAACAGAACTCAATTCTCTTATCGGACGATATTTTTGCAGACGTTACCTACAACCAACAATTTAGCAACTAGACATCCATAAGTTTTTTGTAGAACATACTTAATGCACATGCAAAATGGGGAAACTTTTGCGAGTTAAAAACAGACACTAGTATAAAATTGAGCCTATCATCAAAACATAGATCACACCAATGAACCACTAAAACTCTTAAGTAACAAATCCAGGGACAAGTACAACATCTACCTGATGGCCCTTTGTGCCAGCTTCAAATTTCGCTCCAATATTGGTGCCTCTGCCATACCTATCATCTTCCTTTTCAGGACTATACCCGCGATGTTGTCCTTGAGAAGATTGTTGAACTTGAACTGATGAGCTTATAGGGACTGAATAAGACTTAGTTGGAGGAGCTGAGGTTGTAGGTTTTTCGTATTGGGTGACGTTTGTCTCCGGATTCCAAAAGTAAAGATACCCAGTTCTACCATCTACTAGGCCTCTCCATGGTTTGGGGAGAGAGGGGTCCTCTGGTGCATATCTTACACCAGCAGAAGAGGCAGTTGCAGTGGCAGCCATTTCAAGCGAAATCCAACCACTTAAAATCACAAATACAAAGGAGAAATAAGCAATCATATTTGAACAAAAAATGTAAGTAACAAATCAGACAAATAAATAAATAAAAAGTTTAACTTCAAATGCTAAGACGAAACACTTTCTATAAGCCTCTACAATGTAACTCAGCACGAACAAAAATTCAAGACAATACTACTCATATCTTATGAGGGAATAAACACCGAAAAGAATGAGAAACTGATTCCAAATAACCAATAACAAAGCAAAATCGAGCGTTGTAAAGTAACAAGTTATAACTTTTATATTTTTTCCCAACTGGATAAAAGCTCAAGTTTGAGTAACATCTTTGTTTCTCTGTTTCTTATTAAGGAAATAAGTATATTAACATCCTTATTTTATGTTTTGGTCACATAATTTCCGGTCGAAAGTTTAATCCTGTAAGTGAACACTTACTAAATAGTCAAACTCACGAAAAGCCTAAAAACCGAGATTCCAAACAATGCAAAAACAATAGCAGCAACGTCTAAAAAGTGATATGAATTCATATCCTAACAAAACAAAACAAGTAAATCCTGCATGAGACATTAAGAAAAAAAAAATCAATTCTCAATCATCTCATCTAAACTTCTGTACCCAGAAGTCGAAACAGCATCGAACATTATCGCAAAAACCTAACATGCAATGTAATTTTTTCCGGACTTTTCTCGGCAACCGAACAGACACGTATACCAAAACGACGAAATAACACATCAGAAACAAAACCCTAAAATGGCACACTCGTCCAATCATGGTATGAAAATCAGATCTGAGATATTTTTCGAAAAGAGATTTTGGATCGCACCTGACGACGTCGTTACTGTGATTAGATTGAAAAACAGCGAACGAAGAAATGTTTCTCGAATGTAAGAAGAAAAAGAAAAAAAAAAACAACAACAACAACAAAAAAACAGCAGCAGCAGCAGCAAAATTTGGTGTTTTGAATCTCTCTCCCTCTTTTTCTCTCTTACGCGTAGGAAGCTTGTACCTAGAGAGAGAAGTAAAGAGAGAGAAAGTGGGAGGAGAATCTGAACGAGAGGACTGGAATGGATATTTATATTAACAAAGAAATTAATAATAATAATAATAATAATTCAAAAGACAGGGTGGGGTGGTTGGTTTGCGTATTGCCGTATTGTATTGACCATGTTGCGCTGGCGCACTCACAGAACCAATTTGAACCAAATAGGTTGGGTCTCCACTCTCCACTCTCCAACACCTGATATAAATTTTATTTTAGTTTTTTTAAATAAGATCTGATAATATATATATAGAAATTCTATTATCAGTTCGAACCGACAAAAGTTATATCAGTTCCTTACATGTGGGCCACTGGATTTAAATACTTTGACTGAATTCTATTATCAGTTCGAACCGATAAAAGTTATATCAGTTCCTTGGATGTGGGCCACTGGATTTAAATACTTTGACTGAATTCTATTATCAGTTCGAACCGACAAAAGTTATATCAGTTCCTTACATGTGGGCCACTGGATTTAAATACTTTGACTTGTCAGTCAAAGTATTTAAGTCAAAGTATTTAAATCCAGTGGCCCACATCCAATGAACTGATATAACTTTTGTCGGTTCGAACTGATAATAGAATTTCTGTATATATATTAATAGATTTTCTATTATCAGTTCGTCTTAACAATAAATATATCCCGACGAAGAATGTAGACCACTAGATTTGCATACTTTGACTCAAAATGTATGCACTTGTCAAAATTTCTCCATAATATGTGGTCCACATTTTTCGTCCTAATATATTTTATTGTCAGGACGAATTGACAATAGAAAAACTGTATATATTAATATTATGCTTTTACATAAATCAGAGTTTTTTGTGGAGGGTGAGAACTGAGGACTGAGGATCGAGGATTCAAACCCGTAACCCCATGGTGTAGGGTCGAAGATCCGATAATAATTAAATAAGTAAAACTAGTTACTAATTACTTAAAAAATAAAAAAATAAAAAAAAAAGTTGCTAACTATAATTTCAATCCATAACTAGCTTAATATATCAAAAAAAATCGACACGTAAAATTGTGCATCTAAATTTCAATATATAAAATTGTTGGAAATTGAAATCGAGTTTAGTTGAAGACCACCAACTTTTTCTCTTTTCTAATGCTCTGCTCCAAATTTCTTTGTAATTTCTTCTCTTTAATTTCTAATTTAACTTATGACATTCTTTTCTAGGCATCTCAAATATAAGAGTGGTTTGTAAAAAAAAAAAAAAAAATGATGTCACATAAGATAAATAGGCAGTCTATTAAAAAATATATCTCTAATGCAGTTGTACATATTCAACCTCACGCTAATGTGGAAAAAATAAATATTAGACATTGTCAATATGACCGTCTACTTTCAGACAGCCCTATTGCATAGTTATTTTTTCGGTTGACTCAACAAGTATTTAAAATTGACATTAATTTTTCATCTATTTTTAGTGAGGAAAAAAAATAAAAAGAAAAAAGGAAAAAAAATTGTACACATCATTAAAAATAAATGTGTTTTAAACAGAAGTATTGAAGACCAAATTTTGAACTGACTGTCTATCGAGTCTATCTTTATGCCACATATGAAGCAAATTTCTTGATATTGTTGTTATGTCAACGATTTTTGGTATGCATACCACTTTTACATTGAAGATGCTCTAACATTCTCTATCTTTTTATATCTCCCTCTAACATTCTCCATCATTTTATCTCTCTTGATCTCTCAAATCTAAAGATCTATATTCTCTCTTCAGTATGTCACTAACCTATCTTTGATTTTATATACTACGACTCATTCAATAATAGAAGAGATGAGGTTGGTCCGATGATAAACTCCTTACAACTGCACCACGAGATTGCAGGTTCAAGTCCTCCTTCTCTCCAAAAACCCCAAATTTTATGTAATATTGTAATAATTGAAATAAATAAATAAACTCATTCAATAACATTTTTTGTCCACAAAATGTAAATGGTGAATTGGTGACACAAATAATAAAGTTTTAAGAATGGTTAAATTTATAATACCTATAATTTAAGGGCTACTAGTAGATTTCACAATTAAGTTCAAAAAAATAAAAATAATTAATTTTCGCCATTAAATTAAATTTTCTCCGAGATAGATAGATGGGATTGATATTTGATTCATTTGAACCTTGATTTGAGTTCTAATTAACTTTAATTAATTGTGATCCGTCAAAATTACACACAACCCGTCAATCCGACCCAAATTCTCCGGTAAAGATGGTTGATGGATCTAACATTATTGGGTCACGCCATTAGCCCAATAATAATAATAAATAAATAAATAAAACAAAAAAAAAAAAAAAGTTCGATTTTGACCGGGGCTATTTTTTTTTTACCCTAAGGGGTCGTTTGTTTTTTTGTCTGAAGACTGAATAGTCCTAAATTTTACTGAAGACTGAATAGTGACTGAAACCTGAATCTGAATGACATGTTTTTTTTTTTTTCCTCACATCTGAATGTACTATCAACATGTTTGTTTTTTAAAAATAAAATTGTCTGAAAAGAAGTAATTTTACATCTATACCCATGTTAAACAATTATACATATAATATAGAATAAAAACAATCCAAAAATAATAATTATATATGAACACATATGATCATGATATTCTTCTTCGATTCCAAACAAACTTTATTTTTACTAAGAAAAGATAAGGTTTTTTTTTTCAAAAAATAAAAGGGGCAGTAGGAAAACTCACACAGATCATTCTAAAAAAATATATATATAAATACATCACCCTAATATCATAATAAAGCATTGATATTAAACATCAATATGAGAAGTGATTATGATTCTTTTTTATTTTTAAAGCTATTTAAAATAATCAATATATAATTATGATGAAATTAGATATATGTTATATACGGAGGATAGTATCGGAAGAAAAGATTTTGGATTACATTTAATGCAATTAAGTGATTTACAATTAAGTTAAAAGTCAGGATTTTTTACTTTTTATTTTAAGTTGTTTTTTGGTATTTTTAAGTTGTTTGACCACTTAAAAAAACAAACAAAACAACTTAATAATTATGATTCAGACCCATTAAGTTTTAAGTGAAAAAAACAAACGACTCCTAAGTCTTATAAGACCTTAAAAGTGGTTATGGTTCTTATAAGACCTTACACTATGATATGTTTGTTTTTTCATTTTAGATGACTTGTTACGAATGTAAAAAAATTAACTTTTTCCATTTATAACCATCCTTTGATATTCTTATCAAATATATATATATATATATATATCCTTTGATATTTGTAACAAAAAAATAATTTATTTTTTAAATTGATAATAAAAAATAAAAAATAAAAAAATGAATGGGAGGATGGTGGTCGGCCTCCTCTAGTCCCAACAGGCGGCGCTGCCGTCGCCCTCCTGAGTTGATTAGGTTGTGTTAGGGTTTTTTCAAAATTGGGAACTTTTAGAAAATTGATTTTTAGGGTTTTATTATGTATGGATAAAATTGTAAATGTATGAATTGTTATAGAACATTTATGGAAATTTACTAAAAAAAAAACTCTACTGTAACACTCTTTTAATAAGATAAAAGTCAATTTTTTTTACTTTTTCTAAAAGACATATATATCTTAAAATAAGACATAAGTTGGAAAAACAAATAAATTTATCTTAATTTAAGATATAAGAGGCGATAAGTCTTATAGTAGAAAAAAAAAAAAAAAAAAAATCCCCAATATCTCTTAAGTTCCATTAAAATCAACTAGGATTCATTAAATTTATTTATTTTTAATTTGTTTTATACAATTGTACTTACGAAACAAAATCCTAAAATTCCTAAATCGATTAATATTAAAAATTAAAAAAAAACATTTTGGGAAAAAAAGCTATTGATAATTTCCTAAAGTTCTCCGACTGGTGTTGCTTATTTTGGACATTTTTTAAAAGTTTTTTAATAAAAGTATTTTATTTTCTTTAATCAAATCAAATTATTAATTATTAAAATAAAAATAAAAATAAAAATAACAGATTAAATAGATGTGGTCAGTAGTTGCCCATTAAAATAGCACGAATTTGTTTGAATTTTCATTTTCAAACCCAATAAATTAACGGGTTGGTTTGGGTTGAATTTGAGTCGACTAATTTAGAACTCTTATTCGATTCGACCCGATGCCCCTAATAATTATGTTCTTAAAGTTTTAATAATAATAATAATAATAATAATAATAACTTAGAAAATTTAGATAATAATTTTATTAAACTCCCTCTCTAACATATCAAAATAGTGATAAGATAAACATATCTTAAACTTTTGGAAGTTTCCAAAAGCTTTCTGTAGAAGTTGTAAAAAGAAAAAATAAATAATCTTTCTGGTAAACAATATTGCTAAGACTATTTTGTAACCCACTTTAAAAGTGTCATGACTCATGCATGCCTCTTCACATTATTTATTCGGTTTCTCATTCTGTATAATCAACATCTAAATTTTGACTGACAGTAAAAACTTCAATAAGCAGAAGACACCACTACTTGTTAAATGATTGTAGAACCCAGATTTTATTTCACAAAAGTTTCATATGCCTTAAATGAACCAATGTAAGTTACATCTACCCCAACAACAAAAAAAGTCACATATCAACCTCTTGACGCCGAAAATTACAAATTAAAATCACAATCCAACTCATTTAGCTTATCTATCCTAACTTTCTGCTCCGCTTTCGATCCAAATATACAAAATCAGATCAAAATGTCATCACAGAAGTCGGAAAGAAGAACCAAAAACTTAATCATCCCTCGACTCAATCTTAAGATCGTATCATATATTTAACTAAGAGCTAAAACTAAATAGAAACTGTGTTAAACTGCATAATCAGTTTTTCATTACTGGTTCAACACTACGAAATTCTGAGAAAAACAACTGCCCAGAATCCTGAAACAGTAATATATGCATTCCCAGCTATCCACATTCCAAATAAATTCTAAGCAGAAGAATTGGGTGACTTACATGTCACTTGACAGAAATTCCTCCTGACAATATCACCCTTAACAAGATTTCCTGCTGCTACAACAACAAATGAATGAATGCTAAACAATGCGGGAAATTAAGAAATTTCTATAAAACGATGATAGAATGCAGCATCCTCATGTAGGCATACTGTAGTGATGATGAGTAAATAATAAAAATATTCAAGCAATAATATCATCACAAATACAAATAATAGATATATGGAAAAAGTCTTGAATTCATCTTCCTTTAAAATTATTTGCCATTGTTCAAACATAGCCTCAAAACTGGAAGCTGTGTATAGCTGTCATGTTTAACCAAAAATTATAAATGAGGCTAAAAGTCTTAGTTCAGTATCCAGGAAATAGGATTAATTATATTAAACCACTGGTTTTTTCTCATTGTACACTTGTGCCCAATTCTTCACGATGTCTAGAATACGAAAATAATCATAAAAAAGAGAAGAATGACTACCCTCAAGGCCATCTCGAGTGTATCTGTTGCTGCCAGCAAGATTGTTACATGGACTACCTCCGACAACAAGATCAAATCCACCAAACGAATCCATTAGCTGCTCCAAACGGTCGCTATTAAGTTGTTGAACATCAGCCATATCAATCAAAACCCCTCTCTGGTTGGTTTGTTCCCACCAACTCCGAACAATGCTTCTATTCACTTCTGAGATCTCAACTGACACAACATTCTTCAATGGGATACCAAGCCGGTGAAGAGCAACTTCTGCACCACCAATCCCTGAGAAAAGAGAGAGAAGATTGATGCCTCTTGGAAACATGTCCTTCAAGACTGATAGGTGGTAGGCCACTGTGTCAACTTGGAAGGAGTTCCCAAGAGATTTATACCTATCAGTCCTACTAATTCCCCCTCCCCTTGTATGGTTCCTCGGAAACCCCAAAAGCATTTCTACTTCATCTGGTTCCAGTGGAGCTAGCTTATTCCTTCCAACCCAAACTAGGTTCCATTTTCGACACTCATCCATAACATATTTTTGGACACTATAGGGTGGTTCAATTTCATACTTCTCCAACGCCTTGCGAATCCTCTCTGTCAATTTTGCACTAGCAACACAAGTTTGTAGGCAATTCAACTTGGTCCTAGTGTCCCATGCAGGCCACCACCTCCTAGTTAAAGGAAGTGCTTCATATATGGTGTTGTGAGGAAGCGGAAGAACAGGGAATCTGTTATTGATTGGCAAATTGTGCACATATCCCCTTTTCCTTGCAGCAGCGCAAAAATACTTGGAGTCCACAAATTCCGGCTCCACGTCGTATAAAAATCTTGAAATAGTGTCCCAAACTCCTTTTGGAGCAAGAGCCACATTCTCATAATAAAAGTAAGGAGGCCCAACAGCTGCTTCCGGAAGCTTTCGATGAGTTACACAGTCTGGATCACTCGGGGTACCAAACCCAATCATTGGATTTGGGAGACGAATAGCCTCATCCTCTCTAATCCCCTGGTCCAACATTCTCCTCTTCTTGTGTTTATGGTGATCATTGCATAACTTCTTTGGCCTTACCTGTAAAAATGAAGATTAGCACAAACATTCAGTTATAGACACAGTGAACTAGGCGTGAGCAGAATCAACATGATACAACAGTTATAATTCATTAGCAATCACAAAGTTTGAAAAAACAAATACTTTTTCTTCTATTTCCTCTAGAAGTGCATCATTTGCCTTGGCCATTTGAGCAGCACAAATGAAATCTGTCAAGACAGCAATAGTGGAGTCTGACCCTGCAATGTTTGAAAATGAAGAATATGAATAAGAAATACAGGCTACACACATTCACTACACTAAGACTGAAGGTCTGCATAATCAATAACATATACAACCAAAACAGAAGACAAAGCCCAAAAAAGCATGCAGAAATTATAGTTGTTGTTTGACAGAATCCAAACGCAAAAACAGTATCCAGTCAATTTGATCTACTTTAACATAGTTTAAGCACAACAAGATAGAAAAAGTAAAATCATCATTCAGTGAAAGACCAAACAGTCAAATATGCATCAAGGCACGTCTCATTTAATTGGAAACACCAGTCTTGGCATTTTGGTTTTTGACTTTTAAAACAAATAGAAAGGGAACATATTTGGAACAAGTTATTGCAAAATACTGTTCCGACACAAAGAAAAAGTATCACATTACTTTGACAGACAAATATTGCAGCAGGAGGAACTGCAGTTGTAATGAAGTATTGCTATGGTTTAAAGCATACAATAAATACTATTGTATACCTCTGATACAATAGTATCAAAGTTCACCACCTTCATTGAATAAATGCTGGAAAAAGTAAAAGAATGATGTATCATGAACAACGAGAAAATATATTTACCAACGAGTACAGTATAAGTTGTCATATAATGATAAATTAAATTGAAGAATGGAAAATACATGAAAGGAAGAAATAGACAAACAGAGATCAATATAATTCCAAGAATCAGACACAAGAAAGCTAGATTATTTTTGTATTCAAGGATTCAAAACAGAAGCACAACCATGGGAAGGGGCAAACAAACTCTCTTCTTTTTTTCCTTTTTTCTTTTTTCCTTTTCAATTACTCAGTAACATTTGAACAGAAGACCTGCCACCACCCCTTTACCATTTGCTTAAGCCCAATGGCTGCACCCATCATCTCAAAAGTATCAGAGGGATCCCCTCTGGTGAAAAATAAGATAAGAAGAATTCTTATACCAGAAACTTATAACTTCCTTACCAATTAATAACAAAATAGAAAAGAGGGAGAAGCCAAAGGGACATTAATATACTTATAGCAAAATACTTTACTAGAAACTTTTGCCTGCTCGAGGGTATAGCACTGAGACATAACTTTTGAGATTATATTAATATCATCAAGTATGAAGCATAAGCAATTGCCTTGAGCATATACAACACCCTAAACATGATGAAACCACTGTAAACTGGAATACTCACCACATCTCTCCATGGCTATTGAAGCCTCCTCCACTGTGTACCCCATGCTTGCTAAGGACAACAGTTTATTTTCTTTATCAGAAGCAAAATTTGTAGTTTCCTGAAGAATCAAATAAAATTTTGCATGCAATCAGCAAGTAAAATGCAGATACTTCTGCCAGACAAATAAACAACTAGCATCCAATATTTTAAATATCCGGTAAATACAAACGAATGCACCAGTGGTCACACAGCTTTAGGTGATTTTGTAGAATGTGCAGCCAGGAATACAAATAACATGGTATTAGTTGTGCAAAGTAGATCTTTGCTGATCACCACATTTTCAGTAGATTATATCATATAAAATCACTGCTTAACTTTTCCATAACAGAGATCTAAGTATTATGGCCGAAAAATCAAATTACCTCACTTTCAGAGAAACCATCAATATCTGAGAAATCATCAAGAAAACTGCCTTCATATTCTGAAGAGAGATCAGAACCAACTTGATTCTGTGCTTGAAGAGACTTTTCAACAGCCTGCCAAACATTAAATAAATAAACAGTAAACAAGCAAAACAAAAATAGAAGAAAGGTAAAAGAAAAATATCCAGATTAAATTTTTCCATAAAGAAAAACAGTAAATTATTAATCAGAATTGAAACTACTTTTTCCTTACAAAAGCAGAAACAAGTCAACAACAAACCCGTCTCAGCTGAATAAGAAAAATAGGTGAAACTAACATTTCGGGGTAGATCAATAACAGATCACAGAATGGCCACCAACGGTAATTTTTCACTTTAGTGTCTATTATTAATACATGGACAGGGTGGCTCAAAACAATGTGGGAGTACCAACGGAAGAATTTCAAACTGCAACTTCAACAATACATTTCAGAAGTCAAACCCATGTATCAATACAAGATTAATTCATTTTCAGAATTTATAAACCACATGGACAACCAGGGTAAGAAATCCAAGAATTTAATTTTTAAAGTAATTAAATAAGAATCCACTCTTCAGAAACGATCACTGAAACTGCTCAGTACAACCGGTTGCTTCTTGCTTAAAGTTACCACACCACAATAATGCAAGTTTGTTACGCCGCTAAAATTTGTCAAGCGAGCCTTCTTAGCTAGTTAGTACCATATCCACTCACAAAAACTGATATTCCCTTGTATCAGATATGACTCAAACAATTGATGCAGTGAACAATATACTGTTCATTATATTTGAAAACAGTGTGCAAACCATCTCAACCATCAAAATTTGGAAATGCGCACCAACTGCAGTGGCAAAAATGAAAAATTGAGGCAAGAATTAACTCACTGTGAATGTGAGGAGAGTTTCCAATATTGAATCTATATTTTCGTCACCTGAATATTAGGCAAAAGGGGTTATAGATGAAGCTTCCAAGGGGAAAATTAATGTACAAGGTGAGAAAAAAATGGGCTTTACCATTTTCCTGAATCGCTTTGGCAACCATTTCGTCAGAAAACCCCATCCCTACAAAATGATCAACCAACTTGGAGTTTGAAGAGCTTGCTGATGAGCTAGCCTGGAAGTACAAAGAGTGTATACATACATATAAATGCATTAAGCTAGTGCACAAACGTTTTCATATACATAATTATGAGATGAATATGAGAAGTGTGTTTTCAAGATTTCATCAAGCTATAAGCATTTTACAACAGAAAATGAAGTGGACATCAACTCACAGAGTATTTGAGGAGATTTTCAAGTATCAAATCTGTATTTTCTTCTCCTGGATAATAATCAAAGCAGAGTCACAGATGAAACTTTCAAAGTATATCTTAATGCTTTCATGGTGATAAATCATAGATAGAAGCCATACCACATTCCTGAACAGCTCTGGCAACAATTTCTTCGGAAAAGCCCATTCCTACAAAATGATCAATTGTCTTGGAGCTCAAAGAGACTGCTGATGTGCTCGCCTTGACAATCTGACAGGGAATTTTAGCATTAGTTTCATGATGAATATCTAGAATTGAACCTCTAATCAGTACATACATACATACATATCCAGAAGTGAGGGCATTCAGAAAAACCAAATCAGTCTAAACAAATATCTAGAAATCGAACCTCTAATCAATATATATACACATACATATCCAGAATGTGAGTGCATTCAGAGAAAACCAAGTCAGTCTAAGCCCTTCACTACTAGAAGTCTAGAACAACACCATAATGGAGTAGAACAGGCAAGGACGTATTCATATATTCCACATTATAAGCACAAGGTGGCAAAGAAGAAACAGCACGAAAAACTCTGACAAGTACTGCAAAATTTTCCAAAAAGGATATGGCAGTAAAATGCTACTTTACCATGAGAAGGTTGAGTGTGCAAGATCTTAGTATGTATGTAACTTAACAGTACATCAGTATTTAATTAATCTGCATATGAACTCAACAACTAATTGACAGAAACATATATTTTGATGATAACCATAAAATCTCCATTAAACACCATCTTTATAATCAGTCAACTGTAAAAACATGCACCTCAGTTGACCCTGCATTAATTTCTCCGCCTGACTCTGCATTAATTTCTCCACCGCGAAGTCTCATATTTGAAGATGGTAACCCATAGCTTGCAATTTCCAGCTCATCATCAGTATTCCAGTCAATATCATCACCCTCCCCACCAGATGAGTTTGCATCCTACATAGATTTGTACATAAATTTGTGTATACGCATCAAAACAACAAAGAAAAGTGCATTCTATAATAGATAAGAATGGATTCAACAAATAGCTTCTTTTTCTATTCATTGGCAAGCTAAGTACAACTGATTAACTTAATAAGAAACTGCTTAAAAAAAAAAAAAATCTTAATAAGAAACTATAATTATTAATAAACAGTGATGAATACAATAATAAGGTACAAACAGATAAATAAGGAAAGAAGACGTACCATGTCTTCGTACCCTCTACTTCAGCCAAATAAGGGTTTTCAAGCTGTTCAGGAAATAAATGTAGGGATATAAGTTCCAAATCAAGTTAAATAAATTTTGGTTGATTTCAGTTACCTCACACATTGTTTGGCTTAAATACACAGCCACCACAGGTATAAAATTTGTCACCGACCTCCTCTACTCTTAATCAACTTTAAAAGTAGATATCTTACTTATATGGACCACTGAACACCCAATTTTAACGTTATATATGTTTAAACAAGGGGACTGTCTAATCCATCCCTAAATAAGTTGAAATTACACAAGTGACTATATTAACATTGGTTCACTTTTAGTATTAAAAAAAAACGTTGGTTCACTTTTTAGTCCATAATCATAATATAAAATTCCGGAATAAATATTTCATTATTGGAGGGAAGCGCCAAAGATTGTCACTGTTCCCATCAACCATAACCTCCCATTGTTCATCCCCTATGAACTGTCAATCAAGACAATACAAACCTCACAATCTTATTTGACACATGATCAGTCATCAACACCAAAAATTTACCGAACACAATAATACCAAGCCTTGGACAATACTTTATAACACTCTAGAGTCTAGACCTTCTTAAACAGCAACCCCATCTTCTCTTCACTTTCATTCTCAACAATAAATTCAGTTATCGCTTTCTCAATTTAGACTACATTTTTCACAATTACTTCTTTGGGTAATCATCAAATATTTCCTACCGTTTACACTTTCAATAAACCCCTTTAAAGCATTAATCATACAATTACACAAACCCCAACAATTAACAGATTTTCCCATTAATTTTCTAAATTTCTTATAAGCACTTGCTGATTCTCCTATAAATCTCATAACATCTTGGTAACCAAACAGCACACTCAACCTGCTCCAATTAGGATCCAGACCCATTCCTAACCCTAAGTCAGCCAGAATCACTCTCAACCATCAACTTAATCCTTGCTCAATTAATAGAGACACGAGGCACAAAGGCACCATGGGAGGAGGGAAGAGAATTATGGCCCTTGCTAAAATAACCTTCACTCATTAGCAAAACTATGGGTCAAATTAGTATCTTCTAAATTTGAAATCCGAAAGAAGCATGCAAGAGGGATTTTATTTCCCTTCTGTCCCCTTAACATGGCATTGTCTGGTGGTAAATGGAGGTGGAGGTTACAGGCAATTTGGCACATTTTAGGTGCACAAGTTTCCAAATTTACTTTTTAATTTAAAACAGTTGTCAAAATTACTTTGATACCTTGTAGATGCTAAAATTAATAAGCATTAATTAATAGCGGGGAGGCTAGTGACGAATCCATAAACCTTTGGGAGTTGAGTGTATTTAAGTTAAACCATAGTTCTAGAGGCGCAAGGCGCGCTGAGGCGCAAAGGTCCCCTTGGAGCTTAGGTGCAAGGCGAGGCACACTTTCTAAAATATTAAAATAAAATAAAAATTAAAAAAGTGCCTAATAGCTTTTTATGAATTTCCCAATGGGAATAATTCATAAAAATTGTATTAACCTAATTAATCCTATACCTTACAAGTTACTATGCAAAATGTAAGATGCTAAACTATCAATAACACAACATAATTCATAAAGCAATTAACATGTAATCATCATATTAACAGCAAAATAGTAAGTGCAACTCAAACCAACTCTAGCTGTTTCAGACATCCTTTTGGTCACCATTTAAAGTGAAAGAAACAAGTTTTTTGACCATTTCATGTCTAAAAGGAAAATAATTTAATCCAATTCTGTCACTATCAAAAACTCGTTATGAGTCAAAATAGTATTTACTTATGCCAAGAAATACGTAAAATAGTATTTCTTTTATCCATGGCGGATTATCAGGACTCAGGAGCATTTAAGTCCTGGAAAAATTCAACAGGTCTCCCATTAGAGCTCCCTGAATTCTTAAACCTAAACATTTGATTTCATAGGTTACCTAGAAAACTAAGCTAGAAAACTACCCTTCATTTTGTTTGCTGAAAATGAAGATCTCACTCAAATTAATAATCTTCAATAACATGAGATTAAAAAAGAAATGTAAAACTTCAAGCTGCAGTCAAAATTAAAACACAAATTCTTGCTTTCAAAGCCAGGAGATTAAAAAAAAAAAAAATTAGGAAAAAAGAAAACAGCTGTTTGATTGTATTATAATTAAAAGTATTTTTTTTTTCCATATAATTATAAAAACTAGTTCAAAATTTGAGATTGTATTATAATTAAAAGAAAGTTGTTTTACTTGTTTATAGTTTGTATGTAAATCGTTTTGAAAAACTCTAATTCACATTCCAATATTGAGAAACTATTCAACCACAAATGAAATACCCACTTTTCTACACTCCATTTACTACTATTTCTCAGAAACCAAACAGAAGAATCCCATTAATGCATGTACAAAACGCCTAAACTCACACCAAACACAAACAAAAATAAAAATAAAAATCACTGCAAACATGAAAAAAGAAAAAGTAAAATACCTCCTTTGAACAGAGATTACCTTAGCAAGTTGACAGGAACTCCACTGAACCTGAAACCCCAAAATTAAAAATAAAAAAAATAAAAAAAAATTAGTCAATTAACTAACAACAATAATGTACCTAGTCTCTGAAAAAAACCTGCAGGTAAAAATCTTCACCTACAATTGTTTCTCACAGTTTGGGACTAGGTTGAAGAAGAGAAGAGAGAGAGAGAGAGAGAGAGAGACAATGGTTAAATATAGACGCGAGATTTCAGAGAGTAGAGCCGTTTCGAAAAATGAGTTTGAAGAGATGACCAGGACCAATTTTTGTATGGAATCTGGATTTTTATGGAACCGTTTTGGAAATGAATTTTAAGTTAAAAAATAAAATAAAAATAAAAATAAAAATCATTTCAAGGCGCCGGGCAGCGCACCCTCGGATTTTTATCGTGTACTCGCGCTCGCGGCTTTCTTGTTTTTGTACTGCTTTTTTACTTTGCAGCTTTTGGTTCGTGACCGGTTTAGGGACTGCGTCGGATTTCTCGGCACAGCCCCGAGAGTACCACGTCATTATTCTTCCATTTATAATTTTCATTTAATTAAAATGTCGCCGTCTAATATAAATTTTACAAATTTCGAATGTAATTATATTAATCTGTTAGATTAATTACGATTTTAATCCCTTCAAAAAAATAAAATTACGATTTTAAATACAATAGCTTAAGATAAAATTTCAATATACTTTAAAAGAATAATTAATCTTGAAAGAGAGTATTCAAAATTTTGTACTCTCGGATGTACTGATTTGGCATCAAGTCTTATTTCATTATTTCTTGCCTTATATGGCCTGTTTGGTATTAACTCAATGAACAGTTGTAAAGTTAAAAAGTCAAACATGTCCTTAAAATCTTTATGTATTCACGTGACTGTGTCAGAGTATATGCTTTATTATATTCTTTAAATTTTCAGGGATAAAAGTGTAAATGACATTTATGGATGAGTTGGCCTCCACTATATAGATATCTGTGCATCGTATAGGATAAAATTTCATTCACCTCTCCTAACTCAACCAAATGATCTAAATATTATAAATAAAGATTCGTTGTTTCATATGAAAAATAAAAAGTTTTCATTCAATCCTTTGTTACAGTTTATTTGGTATGATTTAGCAGCTATTTTCGGATTTTAATTTTAATTATTATTTGGCACCGATTGATTTGTCACATTATATAGGCATATTAGGAGAAATTCAATTTAAACTTCCTTTTATATTATATTATATATATATATGACAAAAAAACAAACAACCCTAAGCCATAACTCATAAATTTTTTAGTCTAATCCTATATAAAAATATACACAACATGATTATACTAATACCAGTGGAAGATGGTTCAATGCAAGTGCCAAATTTATAGTATTGAACCTTAAATATAATGAGTGAGTCTCTCACGAGAGATTCCTTGTTTTAATTTCAGTAAGAACCATTATAAAAATATATCGACTTTAATGAATTTTAATCTGAATTTTTTTGTAGATGATGATTTCAATGAAATCTACATATGAACAAAATTTGAGAATTTTCTGAGTACCAGAACTATTTATCCAAATTTTGTTAAATATAAAGGCATCGGAAAATGGGCGAAATATAGGAAAATTCAAGAAAAATAGTTATAGTATTCGAAAAATTCTCAAATTTTGTTCATAGGTAGATTGCAATGAACTCGTCATCCACAAAAAAATTTAGATCAAAATTCATTAAAATCGATGTATTTTCATTAAAGTATTTACCAAAATTAAAATAAAAGATCCCTCATAAGAGACTCAAGCCCCGTTTGATTTTTTGTCTGAAAACTGAATAGTGCTGAATGTTACTGAAGACTGAATAGTGACTTAAAACTGAAAACTGAAAAACATATTTGTTTTTTTTCACTGAAAATTGAACATAATTGATAAGTTGTTTATTTTTTTAAGTTATAAATATCTTAAAATAAATAATTTTACCTCTATACCCTTTTAACTATTATTTGTTATATATTTACATTTTAATATATTAAGGACAACTCTAACATGTAAATTAATTATAAAATAAATTTATTTAGTTATTAATAATTATTCAAATTTATATTATTCTGGATTGGTTGGTTTGTGAATAGATTGGTTTTTTTTTTGTTCTAAATTTATCAATTAATAACAACATGAATATCATTTTATTTATTTTTGAACAGTAAACATTTATTAAAAGGGCAACAACAGCCCAAGAGCAGAGCACAAACAGCGACAAAAGCAAACAACCAAACCACACCAGCAAGACCAAAAAAAAAAAGAGAAAGGAAAAGGCAAGAGCAGGAAATAGATTAAATTATAAATACAATTAGGGATTTAACAGAAGACAAAATTGGAAATAGATTAAATTGGTGAGGATGGTTTTGGAAGTAAAACTTTGTATTAAATTATCTTGGATTTGTGTTAAGTGAAAAGTGAAAAAATTTCACTTTTCAAAACAAGTAGTTTTAGGTGCTCATTAAGTGATTTTACTACTTAAAAATTCAAACAAAATAACTGAATGGAACACATTAAGTGCCATTCAGTATTAAGTGGAAAAATCAAACAGGGTCTCACTCTAAATATAATATATATTTATATTTCTATACATTAATAAAAATTTATTTACAACATATTTATAATAAAAAATTGTTAGTACTTCTAATGTTGAACTTGGAGTTCTTACTAAGACCTGTCTATTAAAGTTACTTTATTATTATATGGTAAAAAACATAAGATAAATAATAACATTTATGATTGTCACGTATCGCTCCCACAGACCCACATTAGAAGTATGAAAAGAGGCTATTATAATTATATTGAGTAATATTAGACTTCACAAATTTCTTACTAAATTATGTTTGCAAGTGACGTTTCAATAACATATCACTCGCCAAATAATTTCATGATACATAAGATGTTGACACGTCAATGGCCAACACCGGTTGTTAAGAAATTTGGGAAGCCTAGCATTACTCAATTATATTATATATACAATTAAATAATATCGGTAAAGCATCCGCAATATATTTATCTTCTTCATCTTTCTTAATTATTTTTTACTGGGTTTGTTGAATTGAATCTTGATTTTATAGCTTGAAAGGATTAAAAATAGAAAAATTAATTAAAAATCTAAAACAACTAAAAATATGAATAAAGAATTATTCAATTGGGAAGAAATAAAAAAGTTTGCTATTGTTGTGTTGTTAAAGGATTTTGAAATAAATAACAAACAAATATCGATATTTCTCTTTTTTTTTTTCTCATCACAATGATGAAAATGGAGAATTTAAACAAGAGAAACAAAAATCAACTAAAGATTAAAATATATTTCTCAAAACAAAACAAAAACAAAAACAAAATTAAAGATTAAAATACAGATATAATTATAAAAAAAAATAAAAAAATCAACAAACCTAGATGTAATGCCTGTATTCCAATACCTGTTATATCCACTAATTAAATTTTTTTTTCGCCTTTTTTTTTTTTTTTTTTTTTTTTTTTTTTTACAGACTCATTCTTCTCTTATCTCAATCCCCTTTCTTTCTTTTATTCTTATTTTTCCATCTCTTCCTCTCCATAACCTAGCAACCTAACATAGGTTTACCACCTTCAATCCCAAATAATACAAGAGAGACAAGTTAAAGAGAAGTAAGTAAAAAAAAACCAAGGCATGTGCTTGATTTGTTGCATGTGCCTGATTTGTCTTCGTATTATATATTTTTGGGTAATTATAATTATAATTATGATTTTTTTTTTAATTATATAAATCCAAAACCCCTATCCATTCAGATATGGGTGGGATTAATTATGAAATTTGATAAAAATATAATTTCATGAGTATCAAGTTTTCATAAATACAATAATGGATTACCATACTTCCGTATATTATATCAATCACTATATTCTTGAACATCACAAATTCACAATCTACATGGTTTCATTATTGAAGCAAAATAATTGTGACGGGACATTGTATCTAACCTATCGCTCATCAGGTGACCCACTTACGTATCAGTCAAATATTAACACTTCTATGTTATCCGGTGAGGGTTAGTCTTTTGGTAGTTTATACTTTCTTCAACATACTAAAACCTTGTTTGGTATGAGTCTTATGACCCCCACACCGGATACAAAGATGATGCATGTACTATAACTATACTTTGAAATCAAAATGATTAATATAATCCACTCTTGTGTCAAAACTACAAAGACATCTTTCATTGTTTGGTACAATTTTTTATACGAGCTCAGAAGTGCCTTATTTGCAAACGGGACAATTTTTTAAAATAATATCTCTCATTCATTTAATCCAAAAAATATTACTCTTTCATTTCATTCACAAACTTAAATTTCAGTTCATCTTGACATCTTGTGCACCAAAAGCATGTTTAGTTACTTACCAAGAGTTCGAGGGAAATTGGGCAATTGATCGCACCATAAATTGAGTGCATTTTTGCTCACCCACACTAATTAGGGTGAACCATTACCTCACACCCTAAGTGTTGACACGTGTTCCAAACCTAACTCAAAGTCCAAAGTTAACTCAAAGTCCAAAGTTCACCCAAAGTTTGGGACACGTGTCAACACTTGGGGTGAGAGGTAATGGTTACCTCTAGTCAGTGTGGGTGAGCAAAGTTGCACTCCCATAAATTGCCCTTTTGAAAACTTAAGGCGCTTATATATACATATAGAGGACAAGTGACACTATTACGTGTGTAAGTGTATTAGAACTGACATGTAATAATAAACTCTATTCTCCTTTATTTATTAAGTCCTTATTTATACATTTATACAATAATTTAAGAGATAAACTAGCAACTATTGTTATAAATAATAATAATAATAAGCCGGCAACTAGAAAGCTATAAAACAAGTTATTAGATCAAACAAAGGAATAAATCAAAACTAACCCCTACAAATATCAATGATTTATTCTTAATTACATATGATGATATGAAAATTTAACCGTTTATAAATTATAACTATGTTTTTATACAATTACTGAAATACCCCCATTCAAAAACACTCATCAAATTCTCTCTCAACCTTTTCTCTCTCCTATCTTCCGTCTCTTTCTCGTCCCACCCCAATAGTGCCTTCGCTGAAGATGGCGCCCCGCTTGGGCATGCATCGCCCGACAAAGGCTCCATCGAGACTAGGAGTGCCTAGGCAAAGTCAACTAGGGAACATGAGACACCAAGTTTTTCTCCAAAGTTTCTCGTGAAATCACTGGGTTTCACGTATAGGGGTAATTTTATAATTCTGACTATGTACTAAATATAAATTTTGAAATGTGATCATTAACGGATAAACTCTCGTGAATGTGGTTAAAAACAAATTTTACATATTTTATATGGTTATTTTTGACAATTCTCACTAAAACAAAATTGAAATTCAATCTAATGATATATAATCTTATGCTAACTAAATGGCTGATCCTAAAATTAAATTAAATATATTGCCAATAGAGACATAGCTCAACTGGTAGATGGACGAGCTTGGGGTTTAAACAAATGACACTCAAATCCTATCAATGACGAAAACTTAAAAAAAAAAAATTCCTAATCCTGGATTAATAGACATTGTCCAACAACAACAACAAAAAAAAAAAAAAAAAAAGGCTGATCCTGAAATCAAATTAAATCTATTTACTTTTATTTTTGAAGTTATGGGCTTGCACATCAGCACATAACAGGCACAGCACTTGGATGAACGATGCAAGCCCAATGAACAATAAATGAAGAGAGAAATTCATAAGTAGCCATAACACTTATCATACTTTTGTTTTTAACCACTTTTGAATTTTTAATTGTTAATAACCACTTTTTTTAAAAAAATTCAATTTAGTACCATGAATTACCAGAGTACCCCTGAAAATAGTGTTCTTTAAACCTCGAAACAAACTTGAAATCACGACTAAATTGAAATACACAAACTTGAAATCATGCCTAAATGGAAATATTCAAACTTGAAATCATGCCTAAAATAGAAATATTTAAACTTGAAATCTGGGCTAAATTGAAATTAGGATAAGTTTTTTTTTTTTTTTTCCTCTTTCTTCTTCCTCTTCTTCTTCCCCAAATTCAATTTAGGTTTAGGGTTCAGATCAATTCGCCGGCGACCTGCACGAACCACGTCCGGCGGCTCGGTGTGCTTCGCGATCGCCGGCTGCACGTTGGAACCAGCGGCGGACGAACCAGCCGCCGACGACGCCTGGTCGCACGTGGTTCGTGCGACGAACCAACAGTGAGTGAGGGATCGGCGAACCAGTGTCGCCATCCCGTCCGGACGTCACCCAGACGCACGCCAGAGCTTGGCGACCGTCAACCCACGCCGGCGAGAGAGAGATCGGCGAGAGAGAGGGAGATCGGGGAGAGAGAGAGAGGTAGATCGGGAGAGAGAGCAGAGGAGAGAGAAAGAAAAAAAGAGAAAAAAAGAGAGAGAGAGCTGATTGGGATGTTTTTATATGGGGGCATTCCAGTAATTGCTCAAAAAGATGGTTAAAAACAATTAAAAGCATGGATGTGGTTAAAAAAGAAAATCCCATAAGTAGATGGGTCAGTTTTGGCAATTTCCACATAAATGAAAGTAAATGCTTCCACAGAAATATCCACTCTAAGCATAATTTCAAGACCTTGGCAGTGTCATTACTCATTAGTTGCATGGAGTACCTGTGATTAGTGTAAGCATTTTTGGTGAAAATTAAAGACTAAAAAACTGGGTGTCATCGTTCTTTCAGATAGCATGAACACACAAACGTAGTACAACAAATATACTCCATTATCTATCAACACTACTAATAATGCTACAATCTAGAAACCGAGGAAGGAGCATTGCTTTCGCGCATGTTCTGGTATCAGTTTGGTTAAGAGCTCCAAAGTTGCTCCTTTTAGCTCTGCAAGTGTTCCAAGGCATCGGATCAGTGAGTAATAATTCGCATACAGATACCAAAAGAGTGAGCATGAAAGAAAATGAACCTTGAGGCTTGAAGTTGAAGAGTGGAGGCAGCGGACGTCCATTAGGAAGACGAGCATTTGCATCACGAAGTTCATCAAAAAATGGATGTATACAAGCCTCTAACTGCAAAATAATCATGAACATATACTTAGGATATAATATCTTATTTATTAGTGTTATGGCTACAAAGGGTTGAAGGTTGTAGGATCGCTTTTTAGAACATAGGGAACAAAGGGACGGTTGGGGGAAATTTGGGTATCAGAAAAAAATAAAGGGTTGATGGAATGGGAATAATAATGTTCAACATATTTCAGGATATCTTTTCATATAAGTATGAGGATATTTCATGATGGAACTATGCAAAGCAGGCAGGAAACACTTACAGCAGTGAACCGCAGATTGGGAGAATACTGGAGAAGTCTCGAGACTAGATCTACCGCTTCAGGGGGCATGCGCTTGTGGAATATCTGTGCCCAAAAGAAAACAGTTCCAGATGAGTTTACAATGAGCACAGAAGCATGAGAAATAAAGAAAATGCCAATGAAGAAACTAGTATGCTCACTTTGTGCCAAGGATGAGCCTTGATTTGTGGGAATTTAAACTCTGTATAGTTTGGATTCATGCATTTGATCTCCTCGCGAGTTGGTGTGCCAAGTACCTTAAATACAAACGTCATCAATTTAGTTCAATTTACAGAAATCATAAGTTCAAATATCAAACCTCGGAGATATTGACATTCTTTCTTATTCAGTGAGGCTTAGGAATGTTTACCTTAATAATCTCGACAAGCTGATCAACTCCACTCTCACCAGGAAACAGAGGCTACAAAATTTGCAATTGCCACAAACAGGAAAAGATCATATTCAGTTCACTACCCCTTCACATATCAAGTAAACAAGAATTTTCGAGCTTGAAATAACCTGTCCAAGAAGCAATTCAGCAAGGACACACCCCACGGACCATATGTCAATGGCAGTAGTGTACTCAGTTGCCCCGAATATGAGTTCAGGCGCTCGATAGTAACGAGAACAAATGTAGGATATATTTGGCTCGCCTTTAACCTGTTACAAAATGATGGATGAAGAGGCAAAGTATAAGCTTTACTTTACCAATTGAACTAACATATTGGAGAACACTTAACCATGAACGGAAGTCATTTATCTAGGCTCTGAAGATGAAAAAGGGGGAGTGGGGTTGAAGAATAAGCAAAATAGGCAGAAAAGATCAGTCAAGAAGACCATACCAGAACTTTTGCACTTCCAAAATCACATAGCTTGACCTGATGGGTATGGGGATTAACCTGCAACAATAGATTTTGTTGTCAGAAAAGCATTTTTTATGATAAAGTTGGATGAGATCTAAGCTTCAGATACAAACCAAAAGATTCTGAGGCTTGATGTCCCTGTGGCACACTCCTATACCCCCATGAATATATGCCAAAGCTCTGCAAATCTGCCCAAAGTTCAACAGAAGCTTATAATCTTATATTACATAAAAGATAATAATATAATAAGTTTACTCAACAGGAGAGGCCTGAAAGGAAACAAATAAAAAATTTCTCAAACTTAACCCTTATACATGCCTTTTCTTTCTAGGTATTCATACATAATATTTTACTGCAATTATTATGTAAATTCTTCATTGATTCAAAGTTTGCTTTGATACAGATAATTAGTTATGTATGAAGGAAAAAAATATGAGTATTTCCCAGACAACACATATTGAAATGATAGCATAAATTACCTGATATGTGTAGAGCTTGACGTATATCAGAGGCATCCGTTGATTTGCCCTACTATAGTGCTTAGATACACGATAAACAGTCTCAGGTACATACTCAAGGACCAAATTGAGGTAAAGCTCATCCTTGTCAGTTGTTGAAAAGAAGCAGTGTTTGAGGGAGACAACATTGGGGTGATCAAGCAGACGCATTGTTTGTAACTCACGGTTTTTATATCTCTTATCTTGCAAAACCTTCTTGATTGCAACAGTTTCTCCAATCTCTAGACACTTAGCCTGCAAATTAAGACAAAGAAGGCTGCAATTAGTAAAGGGCACCGACAAGCCAAAAAAAAAAAAAAAAAATCAGCCTCTAACATTAAAGGTTAAGAATTAGATTTTAAAATCACCTGAAATACAATTCCGAATGAGCCTTGCCCAACAACCCGCTCTGCCATGTAACTTATTGTCTGAGGGAAAGATACAAGAGTAATTAAACACGCAATCCATTATGTATATATTGCTTGAATTTTCAGTGAGTTTTTATGCAGCTTCAGAGGTTAACTTTTTCAAGGTATGATTGTTTGAAACTTATATATATCTCTCACATGATTTCCAAAACAGAACTATAGAGTTATAAACAGTTTTACAGCGAAGACAGTATTGCAAAAATAATGCAAAAGGAGACACTTATATGTTATTTTGAAGTGTAGAACTTAACCACAATATAGTGATTTGACAGAACTTACCTGTTTGGGTTGACCATTTTTACCACCAATAGTTGTCACAATGATATGGCCTGTTTCAGTTCCATTTCCATCCACCACTGCTGCTTCCATTTCCTATCACAGAAGAACTGTCATTGGCATATAGAAATATAATAGAATCCTGAATTCACTGTAATAACATCATAAATTAACTCTAAATTTTTGTGAAGCCACCTTTTCAACTTTTTCATCCTTAATCTTCATTTCATTGATTTCCTCCGGAAGCTTATCAACAAACATTGCATTACTACCAGGTTTTCCAACAGCCGAAGCAGGTGCCATGTCAGCAGAAGCCATAGTCGGGGAATGAAAATAAACACAATATACTGCAGTCACCAAGCATATAAAATATATGTTAACGGTATGCAGGTTCATAAAAACAATTCAAAAACCATTCATAAAAAAATGTAGCATAAGAAATTCAATGCCAATATTTATCAGCTAGCAGTCCAATTTGGAACCAGAAATACAGCCCCTGATGATAGCATTATAAACTGGTCACAAATTTTCATTAATTGACTTCTCTTGCATTGCATGCAGCAGCAAAATAAATTTACTTTATGTGAGAGTTCAGTTGACAAATGCACACTTCACTCACCCAAAATATTACTCTCCACACCAATTTTTTTATTAAAAAAATTATGTTATCAATATATGGATGAACATGAAGTAGATTTATTTAGTTGTAAACATCTTTTTTCTTCTTTTATCACCAATCACATTATCTGGTAAATGACCACTTCTGTCAAACGATCTTATACTAATTTTTTTTTTTTTTTCTCAGTGGGGCGACTCGAACCCGTGACATTTATCCGCTGAATGAGCGTCATTCTAGACCAAACCACGTTGTCTGGTGATTACACCAAGTCAAGATAGAAACTAATTTTTTCTTTGCATTTTCTAGACAGATTTGTTGACTCACAAATCAAATAAGCCAAAAAGTTCTCCTCATTTTTTCTTAGTCAGTGTCAAGCTCAGTTGGAAAGTTGCAAACTTGCACATGCTCCACTAACTAATTAACAGAAAATAAAGGGGGGGGGGAAACAAAACCCCAGTCACGAGATTCTCATTTCCTCAAAACCCAGAATTTTCTTTTCCTTTCCTATAAACCAAACAGAACATTAAGAGAAATGCAATAGCAAGCAAAATAAGCTTACCTCAGAAGTCACAAATCTCTCACATTATGCAAATCCTTCGATCCAAACAAAGCTCCAGAGTCCAGACACTCATTGAGAAGGAGAGCTAAGAAACTAAAGCGAAACCCCCCCCAACAAACTTTCTTCCAAAAAAATCAATAGCAAAATAATAATAATAATATTTTTTCAAAAAAATAAAATAAAATAAAATTGGGTCTTCTCAGTTTCAGAGAGATTTCTCACAAAGTTAGACTAAATCGAGACTGAGTTGTTTTCTCTTTGGATGCTCTGTGCTTGCTTTGTTTTCTGATCGAGCAGAGCGGACCCCAACGTTGTTTTCATCAAATCCAGTTCAAATTTAGTTTTGGCGTCCGCACTAAGTAGTTGGGTTCTGTCACGTGGCAGTGATTGGTTGGACAAGTTTTGGACTTACGTCACGGTGTTGACCAGCTTTTTCAGACAAAGGAAAAGCTAGCGTACGTGAAGGTTAATAGACTTGGTAGATCTGAACCGTAGGATTGTTTGAAATGATTCGTTGAGATAATCAATTTCTTGATTTTAGCCTCGATGAAGGTAAGGACTAAGGAGGAGCGTTGATGTTACAGTTTGGTCCCTATGTTTTAACGAAACATTACATTTTTACTCGACTTATGTGTATTAAAGTCTTTGGTCCTCATCTTTTCAGAAATACATCAAAATGGTCCTTTGACTAAAAAACTAACAGTCAAACTTAACATAAATTGAGAAAGTACTATTTTACCCTCGGTTTAAAATTATTACATTTTCAATCAAAAATTAAAATATTATATTTACATTTTCAAAATTTAATTGTAAACTATTTAATAATTAAATAATAATAATAATATGGAAACATCTCTAATCTGCATCAACGCATATTAATATATACACATATACATATACACACAGTCACACACACATATATATATATATATATACATATATATATTTAATATTTAATTAATTAATTATCTTAAAACAAAAGAATGGATGAAACACATTGATCTCCTCTGTCTATCAATCAATCTCCACAATTGGAAATTAAATTTTTTGTTTGGAATTTGGAATTTTTTATTTTTTTTTTAAGTATAAAATTAATCTCCATCAATTGACCATTATTGGGGATTTATTAATTTTATTTTATTTATTATTATTATTATTTTAAGTTGGGAGGAGATATGGAAATATTTCCAGATCTACTCCAAACACATAGCAGAGACACATAAAATATATATATATATATATATATATAACCAAAAGAGATAGAGATGATCAAATAAAGTATAGAGTATAGCAGAGACACATAATCGAGAGAAGAGAAGAATGAGAAAATAGAGATATAAGAAACCAAAACATATCAGAAAAATAAAACTAGAAAATAGAGAAAACTGAGAATAAGAGAGGGCCGGTAGATGTGAGAGAAATAGAGATAAGCAAAAGCTTGAGAGAGAGAGAGAGAGAGAGAGTTGGTTACAATCAGAAAACATAGATTCGAAAGAGAGAGAGAGGCTTGGGTGAAGAATGAAACAAGATGACAAAGGAGAGAGAGAATTCGGAGTTAGATTAGAAAAGAGAGGACATTGCGATGGATCTTCTCCATCGCAAATGGAACCGCCATTAGAGTAGATCTGCTCCAAAAATAAAAAATAAAAAAAACTCCAAGATGAAATAGTCAAGCTATGTGTATTTGGATTTGGATTGATGAAGATATATGTGTTTGATTTTTCTTTGGTGCGATTTGAATGGAGATGAAAAAAAAAAATTGTTTACTGATTTATGAACAAAAAACTAGATTTTTGTTTCTGGGTTTCCATTTACACTGAAAATGATTTTTTTATAATTTTTTTTATTTCTTAAAATATATTTATTTTCAAAAAATTGATTTTTTTAATTGTTATTGGTAAACATGTCACTTTTGCAGAATTATATATGCAGAGACGTAAATACCCTTACTCTTGTTAACTTTGACTAACGGTTGACTAACGGATGGACCATTTTGATGTATTTCTGAAAAGATGAGGACCAAAAACTCTAATACACATAAGTCGAATAAAAAAATGACGTTTCATCAAAACATAAGGACTAAACTGTAATTCCCCCTATTTTTTTTAACGATATTTATTGATTCGAGACCAGGTATTTTTTTTTAAAGTTTTTGTCATTTATAGGATTTAAGCCGTTGACCTGGGAGTCATTTGCCCAAGCCCCAAGCTCATCCATCTATCGACCGAACTACGCCCCTGTTGGCTTCTTAATTTTTGTTTAGTACAGTAAAACCCCTATAAAATAATATCAATGGGACCAGAAAAAAAAAATATTTTAGAAGGGTTTTTTATTTATCAATAAATGAATTATTTCTTAATTCATCGATAAATGAATATTTATTAATTTAAAAAGTGTTCTCCCATTGTGACCGTGTCAAAAATGACACGATCACATTACAATTCTGTCTTGTTTTGATATGATTATATGCAATCATATGTAAATAATAACCGGTGTACGATAGAATGTTCTTATTATTTATTTATTTTTTATCAAAATATATGTATGACTTATAAATAATAATAATAATAAACAATGATGAGGTCAAACTATAAAATTTGATGGATATTGAGCACCTTTTGAATTATCCTAGTGAAAATGACACAGTGATGGAATTGTATATAGATTAAGAGATTATTTAAGGGGTACTGAATACGTCTACCGATCATGATCGTGATCTAGATGACAATTGTATTTTACCAACCGTTTCTCCAAAAGTAGTATTTCAAGCAGTAGTAACCATAAATAACTAAAAAAAAAAAAAAAATCAAATGTGGCGTATGCATTGCAAAAGATTAAGGATGATGTTTAGTTCAGTTTAGGTATAGAGAAGATACAAATGACTTTAAATGCATTTTTTCAGATGAGCTGAATTGAGAAAATATAAGTTATAAGAAAAAAGTTCATTAATATATATTATGAATTTTTATATGCTATTTATTTTATGTAATTAACCAATTATCAATTTATATATTCTTTGAGCCTTAAAGATTTAAAAAAAAAAAATTATTATCTTATGCATTTAGTGAGGTTATTATTTTATGGAAAATGCTTGGGTACTTATTGGTCAATACTCAAGTATACTTATCACTCAATGAGGTGTTGCCACGTGGCCAATACTCATTCACTTTTTACATTTTTCTCTTTGCTTTGTGTTACATGGTAACCAACCATTGGGTTGATCAGTACCTTGAGTACTGACCGGTCAGCACCCAAGTGTTGTCCTTATTTTATTCCATTGGCTCAAGTTGGACCGGAATATTTTTTTTATTTAAACGAGGTTATTATTTTATCATGCATTCATTTATTATACTCAATAAATGAAAAAAAAAAAAAATAGGGATTAAAATCATTTCAATCCCTAAACCCTAACATTAAAAAAAGGGATCAAGATCCTCTCATTGTCTTGTTTTTCCTTGACTTTTCATAATCTAATGACACCTAAGCAAAATAAAATAAAAAAATACATGGTTAAGATTTGATCACTTTTTTCTCTCTCATACAACTTGGTATCCTAATCCTAAAAAAAATTGGTAAAAACTGAAGAAAATCTCAACACTAATAAAAAGAAAAAGAAAATATGGGAATCTTCAATTTTTACATGTGAACATTGATCACTACAATCTATATAGGTTGTTCATTGTCATTACGGGTGAGTTTGGTACGCGGGGCGGGACGGGACAGAACAACGTGGGACAATTTGTTCTTGTCCCACGTTTGGCGCGTCCTTAGCATGGGACAGGACGGGACAAGATGGGACAAAAATCACAAAAAATTGTCCCACCCAAGACCCTACGATAACTTGTCCCATGACATGGGACAAGTGTCAAAATGACCAATTTACCCTTTAAATTTTCAAGCAATTACAATCCTATCTAATATATTATATATTATATAATATATTAATAATATATATATATATTATAAGTACATATATAATATTATATATAGTAAATGTCCCAACAGAAAGGCAAAGTCCGCCAGATTAGTTCAGCAGTTGAAAGACATTGCTGATGAAGTTCCATCCGATGCAGACATTGAATCAAAAATATATTATTATATATATAATAATATATAATAATATATATATCCTATATATAATAATATTCAATATATCCTATATATAATAATATTCAATATATCATATATATATATATATATATATTATAATAATATGTTATAATAATATGTATATAATATAATATATATGTATATATATATTATATAAAATATATATTACATATAAATATAATATATATTATATTTTATTATTATATATAATAATATATAATATATTAAATATTATTAAATATTATTACATATATAATAATATTATTATCCATACAATAATATATATATATATATATATATATATATATATTATTGTACATGTAATAATATTTAATATATTATATATATATATCTTATATATATAATAATATTTAATATATTATATATATATCTTATATATATAATAATATTTAATATATCATATATATATATATTATATTATTATATATATAGGATACATGTATATATAATATAATATAATATATATATATAATAATATATATATTGTAACATATATATATATATTATATACATTATATAATATATATAGTATTATATATATTATATTTTCTATATGTACTAATATTTAATATTATATATATATCTTATATATAATAAATATCATATTATTATATATATAATACATGTAATATTCTATATTAATATATAATAATATCAAATAATATATATATATATATATATATATATATATATATATATATATATATATATATATATATATATATATAAATTATTATATATATTTTATTATTTGATTTTATTATATATTAATATATAATATTATAATATATGTTGTTATATATATAAGAGGGGTACTCTAGTCATTTGAACCTCTTGTCCTGTCCTGTTCCAGCCATACCAAACGCATAATAGTACAGTCCACAGTTCTATCCCGGGCCTTTCAAACACAATACAGAACAATTTGTCCTGTCCCGTCCCACTTTGTCCTGTCCTGTCCCGTCCCACTTTGTCCTGTCCTGTCCCGTCCCACTTTGTCCTGTCCCATGTCCGTGCCAAACGCACTATAGTACATTTTATGGTTCAAGGGGGTTTTCATTAAAATCAGAAATAGAAGGATTGTTTTCTAAAAAAGTCAAATCTTGGGACGATATTGGAAATCTCCCATAAATATATATTTACAATCAACTTGAGAGTTGAGAAGAGAATCAAATGACTCAAAACCTCAATTAGTCAATTATTCAACCAAACCTTTAGAAACACATGCACGTGGCAAATGCTTATCGTTGGTTATATTTCGGTACTTACAGTAAACAAAGTCTTGATTAATTAGCCCCCGTCCTGCAGGCTGTTTTCAGCTGTTTTTGTTTTTGTTTTCCAAAAATGATTTTGAATTCGTATCCTGTAAACCGTTTTTCATTTTATTTTCAGAAATAAAAAACAAAAACAAAAACAAAGTCAAGTGTTAAAAGTGGAAATTTTGAAATACAAAAAAAACTTGTTTTTGTTGAATTTGTTTTTGTTTTTCATTTGAAATGGGCCCCACATCATTAATAATTTTTTTTTTCTTTTTTTCTCATCTACCAGACCCTATCTTCTTCTTCCTCAACTCCCATCTTCTTTCTTCCTTCCTCCATCGCAGCTGCCTTCGCCGATCGTCTTCATCTTCTTCTTCTTGTCTTGTACGGCTGCCGCCGATCCACTTGACTCGCCTTCGACGGCCGCCGATCCACTCGCCTTCGACTGATGCAGATCCACTCGCCTTCTTTCTTCCTTCCTCCATCGCAGCTGCCTTCGCCGATCATCTTCATCTTCTTCTTCTGGTCTTCGACGGCCGCCGCCGATCCACTCCACTCGCCTTCGACGACCGCCGATCCACTCGCCTTCGCCGATTGTCTTCATCTTCTTCTTCTGGACGACTTCTTCTTCTGGATTGATCAGCTGGACGACTTCTTCTTCTTCTTCAACTGGACGCTTCTTCTTCTGGATCAGCTGGACGACTTCTTCTTCTTCAGTTGGACGACTTCTTCTTCTGGATCAGTTGGACGACATCTTCTTCTGATCAATTGATTACATTTTGTTTAGTGTGAATTATTTAATCAATTTATTTATAATTGTTATAATATTAAACAAAAAATAAAAAATTGATATTTCAATTTTCGAAAGTTTTCGATTTATCCTACCAGACGCGTTTTTTCCGTTTTTATTTTCAAAATACGGATTCCAGTAAATGCTACCAGACGCGTATTCGGAATTCAAAAATGAAACCAAAAACATTGTTTTCATTTTCATTTTCATTTTTCTTTTCGAAAAACAAAAACAAAAAACGGCTTGCAGGACGGGCCCTTAGTATCTCATTATAAATAAATAATGAAATTGGAGGAATATATATATATATATATACCGATAAACAAGACACTTTTCGAATTTATCGGCATGGAATGTTTTTATTTGATAAAACTACACCTCTATTTTGTTTTACTTTCATTTTTTAAATGATTTAAAAAAAAAATTAAACCTGGAAGGAGGTCTTACAAAAGACCCCCTTTCCATAGGAGAAAGTCTTTGGTGCAGCGTGATACACGGTGCATTGCCCACTATGATGCTGTCACGCATCATGGTGGGTGATGCACCGTACATCTGATGCACCCAAGTTTTAGCCTTTCCATAGAGGTCTGGGCAACATATCTTCTTTCCAAATTATTAATTTATAGAAATTATACTATACATCCATACAGGGGTGAATCCAGTACTTAATTTCAAGGTGGGCTAAATTAAATATAATTTTTTAACATACACTTGAAATGGAAAACATAACAAGTTTAATCTACAAAAGATTTAAAATAAGGAATATTGTAATAGTTTTTTAATTGTTTATAAATTTTTAACTGTTAATAAAAAAAAAATGGAAAAAAAGCAGCTTGGGCTGAAGCCCAGGCTAATTTGCATGTAGCTTCGCCCCTGCATCCATATGCTAACAAACTTAACAAACCGTTAACGTTGCTAGAATTAAGGATTCGATATGGATAATATTCTCAATTAGTTATTACCTATATTTCTTCCTTAATTATAGGATATTTTCTACTCATTATTCCCTTAATTATTATTGTGCAATTACTAAGAATTATTATGTAATAATTTCCTTTATTCTTTCCTTGTAAATGCCTCTTGTAAGTATTATATATATTTGTAGAATTACAATGAACAGTATATCAGAAAATTATTTTACAATTGTATTATTTTGATATGGTATCAGAGCCACCTTCAATCTCCTCTTCTTTACCCTAGAATTGAAGTTTGGTCATGTGTTCACAATTGGTATTTTTGTTCTTATTATTTCGTTGCGAAGTTCTTTTTTAGTGTCGTTACCACTATGACTAATTTAAAAGAGAGTAGTGATGATTCTCTAAAGAAGATTGAATCTACTATATTGGTTGGGTTCAATATGCATGAATCTTCTTCTCTAATCACTCCATAATGGCATCCAAAGGGAAAAAAGACGTCTCAAAATAAGGAGGTTAGCCACAACTCTTGGATTTACTGCTAAGTTAGGTATGTATTTTACTGAAAATAATGATTGGATAATTGACTCTGGTGCAACAAACTATATAACTTGTGATCGTTATAGGTTTAGTCACTTATCCCCTAAATGTTCCAAAACTACCATTATCAATGCCAATGGTGTATCGTCTCCGGTTATTGGAGTTGGTATGGTCTCGTTATCCCCTACCTTAGCTATCAAAGATGTCTTATTTGTGCGATCATTAAATTGTAATCTTCTATCTGTTAATCAATTAACCAATTCTCATAATTGTGTTTATCTATTTTTTCCTACTCATTATGTTTTTCAAAACATCCATACCAAGGAGAAGATTGGCAGTGGTAGACAAAATGAAGGGTTGTACTATCTGGAGGATGGGTTCCAACATTCCAACAGAGAAGGACAAACACACTTGGTGAAGGAAGATTTGGTGAATAAGAAAAATGATGAAATTTGGCTATGGCATAGGAGATTAGGACATCCCTCCTTTGGTTATATTAGGAGATTATTTCCCTCTTTATTTAATGGATGTAATTTTTTAGATTTTATTTGTGAAACTTGTGTAATGGCAAAGAGCCATCGTACTATTTTCCATTTGAGTGATAATAAAGCAAATCTTCCATTTTCTTTATTTCATTCGGATGTTTGGGGACCGACACCAGTTCATACTCTTAATGGGATGAGGTGGTTTGTAACCTTTGTTGATGATTGCACTCGAATGACTTGGGTTTATCAATTGAAGCACAAGAGCGACGTTTGCTCGATTTTTCGCTTGTTTCATCAAATGGTGGCTACTCGGTTTGGCATTAAGATAAAAATCATTCGTTCCAATAATGGAGGGGATTACTTCAAGCAAGAATTGACAAATGCATGCACTCGGTGGAGATTATTCACCAAATAACTTGTCCCTAGTCTCCTTAACAAAATGATGTTGTATAGAGGAAAAACGGACAGTTATTGGAAGTTACTCTGTCTTTCTTGATTAGGGGTCATGTTCCTTCTCACTTATGGGGTGAAGCCTTAAATTCGGCAGTCTACTTAATCAACCGTACACCATCCAGTGTCCTCAATTTTAGAAAACAATTAGATGCTCTTTCCGATCATTGTACTCTCTCGCCAATTGTATTTTTGGCTCCCCGGATTTTTGGGTGTGTCGTCTACATCCACTTACATCCACATCAACGGACTAAGCTTGAATCTCAGGCTTTGAAGTGTGTTTTTATAGGATATGAGATCAATCAAAAGGGCTACAAGTGTTATGATCTGTCTTCTAGGAGGTTGTATGTTTCCATGGATGTTATTTTTCATGAGAAAGAACTTTTCTATCTGCCACATACTGATTTATCACTTTAGGGGGGGGTGGGGGAACAAGAAAAAGTGATTAATCTTGAAGAATTACAAATGTTTTTTCTAAGAGATTCGGACTTCTCCAGTATCCGGGCGACAAGAAGTGTCACTACCAGTCAACTGGACGATTGGAAATGATACCAACGGTCGATCGGGAAAGGCTCCCAATTGATGAATCAAGGACTCCAAACGCTGAAGATGATTCTCTCCATGATAGTACAATGTCTCCTAATAATCCGACACAACCACTAGCCAAATCTTCTCAAGAGACTCCTTTAGAGATACCCAATAATCATAATTCTACAATTGTTGATGCTGTTAATTTTGAATCTCAATTGTTTTAATATCATCTTCCACTTCGTTCTAACAGTGGCATTCCACCCATTAAATATAAACCTAACCCTAAATCAAAAGCTAGATATCATATTAGTGACCATGTATCTTCTCAAAAATTGTCCAAGTCATATGCTTCTTATATGCTACAGTTATCATCTGTCTCTATTCCTAGTAAAATGTAGGAAGTTTTTCAGATGCTAGATGGACCCAATCTAGGCAGAAGAAATGGAAGTACTTGAGAAGAATGCTACTTGGGAACTTGTACCTCCACTTAAGGGAAAGAAGATGGCAGGGATGTATATAGGTGTTTGCGGTCAAACATAAGGCGGATGAGACCATTGAAAGGTACAAAGCTCGGTTGGTTGCAAAAGGGTATACACAATCTTATGGGATTGACTATCAAGACACTTTTGCACCAGTTGCCAAGCTTAATACGGTTAGAGTGCTTTTGTCTTTGGCGGCCAATCGGCATTGGCCATTTCTCCAGTTTGATGTAAAGAATGCTTTCTTGCATGAAGATTTAGAAGAAGAAGTGTATATAGACTCTCCTCCGAATATAGAGAAGTACTCAAATACTATAATGGTGTGCAAACTCAAGAAGGCATTGTATAGGTTAAATCAATCTCTAAGGGCTTTGTTTGGTAGATTCACCAAGTCTATGAAGAACTTTGGCTATAAACAAAGCATCTCAGATCACGCGTTGTTCTTGAAACACCAAAAGGGTAAAATTACTGCCTTGATGATCTATGTTGATGATATGGTGGTGACAGGTGATGATCAAGATGAAATTGAGAGTTTGCAGCGACACTTGGCCTCAGAGTTTGAAATGAAGCAGCTTGGTGACTTGAAGTACTTTCTTGGGATTGATGTAGCACAATCAAAGAATGATATTTTCTTATCTCAACGGAAATACATTCTTGATTTGTTAATTGAAACAGGTATGATTGGATGTAAACCTGCTAAGATTCCTATGGAACAAAATCATAAGTTGTTTATGTGTTTGAATGCAACTTCTATTGATAAGGCAAGATACCAGAGCCTTATGGGAAAATTGATCTATTTGTCCCATACTAGATCAGATATTACCTATGCAGTGTGTGTAGTGAGTCAATTTATACATGATCCTCGTAAACCTCACATGGATGCCGTGGAACGTATATTGAGGTATTTGAATACTGCTCCGGGTAAAGGATTACTCTTCACCAAATATAATCACCTAAAGGTAGAAGATTACATTGATGTAGATTGGGCAGGTTCAGCTGATAACATAAGATCTACTTCAGGATACTTTACTTTTGTAGGTGAAAATCTTGTGACTTGGAGGAGTAAAAAGCAACCGGTGGTAGCAAGGTCGAGTGTAGAAGCTGAGTACATGGGCATGGCTTTTGGTGAGTTACTATGGTTGAGGAACTTGATTATAGAATTGGGTGTTGATTCTCAAAAAGCAATGAAGTTGTATTGTGATAACACTTTAGCTATAAAGATTATTCACAATCCAGTTCAACACACCGGACGAAACATTTTGAAATTGATAGACACTTCATTAAGTAAAAACTTGAAGCTGAGATTATTATGGGC
This sequence comes from Acer yangbiense, assembly GCA_008009225.1. Taxonomy (NCBI): domain Eukaryota; kingdom Viridiplantae; phylum Streptophyta; class Magnoliopsida; order Sapindales; family Sapindaceae; genus Acer; species Acer yangbiense. Next base: position 34,630,656 of record CM017769.1, on the reverse strand, counting down.
TAGTTTGGTATTGTTGTAACTTTTATAATAATCACTGTTGACTATGCTGAAGGAATAATCAGTTGTGAAATTAATCAGCAGATGTTTGGTTAATTATACTTTTAAAACTACTGTATACCTCAAAAGCAGTACACGTATATTTGGTAATTTTATTTCAAAAGTGCTGAAATTAGTTACAATGACTAAAATAGACATGATTTTAGAATCTTATTTTATTTTTTCATTAATTATATATATTAAATCAATATTTAAGTAGAATATTTAAATTAGAAAAAAAAATCCATAAGAATAATAAACATATTTTTTAAAGGTTTTATAAATCAAATCAATATTTAATTAGAATCTTTAATTTTAAGATGAAATAAGGTATATAAATGATTTTAATTTGATTTCATAAGGATAATAATGATATTTTAAAAGATTCATTAAATGCTGAAATAGATTATTCCATAATCACTTTCAAAAAGTAACCCCCCACCTACTTCTCAAAATCACTGTCAAAACTTGTCAGATTATAAATTAATCACTTTTGGAAGTTTTACCAAACATTATTTTATGTCAAAATTATAAAATAAGCTGATTTTAACTTCTCAAAAGCAATACCAAACTGGCCCTATGTTTGCTTTTGTGAAGTCCGAAGATCAACTAGCCGATCTTCTTACCAAAGCTACAACCATCAATGTTTTTGATGACTCTTTATACAAGTTAGACATGTGCGATATCCATGCTCCAACTTGAGGGGGAGTGCTAGAATTAAGGATTTGATATGAACAATATTCTCAATCAGTTATTGCCTTTATTTCTTCCTTAATTATAGGATATTTTCTACTCATTATTCCCTTAATTATTATTGTGCAATTACTAAGAATTATTCTGCAATAATTTCCTTTATTCTTTCCTTATAAATGTCTTTTGTAAAGTTTATTTATTTACAAATTATTTATTTAATATTAATTTTGTAAAGTTTCACTTTGATACTACCAAGATATTTTATTTTACTACATTGGCTCCTGTACAATCAACTTTTCTGAAGTCTACATTAAAAGTTAGGCAAAGGGAATCTTAGACACAAACACAATAATGTTGAGTTTCTGTCAACAGGGGCTAGCTCAGCTGTTAGATGGACGAGTTTGGAGTTTGGATAAATGACTCTCATATCAGAGGTTCGAATCCTATCAATGACGAAAGCTTTAAAAAAAATACATAGTTGTGGATTAATAGATATTGTAAAAAAAAAACAAAAAAAAAAACAACGTTGAGTTTCTTTTCTTAATTTCTTTGCTTTTTCCATAATTAATTAGCGTTTTTGTCAAAATATTATTTTCGTCAATATTGGAGTCTGGAGAAGTGTGAAATTGGATAAGCAACCGAGGCCGCACCATGACAAAAAGGATCGGTGTCTGAGAAATTCAAGCAGAAAAACACATTGAAACTATCTTTCTTCTTTGATAATTAATTAGGTATGTATGACTATATGGGTATGTACACATTAAGTCAATAACAAAATAACTGCATGGACGTTAGACTAAAATTCAAACACGCATATGATATCCATTATATTTTACTGGTTTTGCTAACACGTGCTCTAAGAACCTAAAATTTAAGGAGCAACTTCATGGAGTCTTCCTCCGTGGCTATGCTGGTTCTTGGGTAAACAAAATCCCTTTTATGTGGATTTTATGGCCGTACGTTGTCGGTGGTTCAATGTTTTACCAATTTCAACATTCAACCTGGCTTCTTAGAGTTTTCGTACTCGTTGAAATTGTATCTCTTTGATATCCCATAATCCATATGCATGTACAAGCTAATAAGGTACGTATATAGCTGATCATTTGGAAAATATTGGTTTGCAGTTCCCTTCTCTTCATTTGTGGTATAACTCTCTCTTCGAGATTCGAAAGGATCTCCTTCTCATTCTTTGGGGTGTTCCTCAATTTCGTTTCGTGAATTTACTTTTTTCTTTTTGCCCTTGAGCTACTCTTTACATAGTGGAAATTGTGGGAAATAACACCTTTTTTGTTTTTTTTTTTTTGAATTCTAAGAATATCACTAGTTTAATAAGTCAAGTTTAAATGACACCAATCGACTAAAATACCTTAATCTCCTTCTTTTATTACATTTGTGTCATTTTTAGGTTTTTTTTTTTTTTTTTCAAAAACTTTCATTGATGTAGGACCAATGGAGGTCTTTCACCAATTTGATGGATGGAGGACTTCCATTGGAGGTCGAAATGGAGGTCTCGATAAAGAAGATTACTAAAAAAATTGGAAAATTTTATTTTTACTCAATAAGTCTTGGAAATTATAAATATACCTAATAGTCCCAGTCTCTCAGAAACAACAAAATAAGTCTCAGAAATTAGAAATTAAGTCTCAAAAATACCAAAATAAGTCTCGGAAACACAAAAAAAAATGCGAGACTTATTTTTGTAAGTGTGTTTTAAGGGTATTTTTGTCAGATCCACACTTTAGGTGCTATTAAAACTTAAGTTATTAAGTTGGTGATAGTCTTAAAACTCACTTGTAACCATATATATAGCTTAGCCTTAATGATAATGAGCATATGTTAATATTTTATATATTTTTATTAGATATATTAGAGGGACTTTTTATAAATTAAAATTATAATACATATAAGGTTTATATATATAACAGAAAATTATCCTTGATTGATACCACACATTAACATAACTCAATAAATATTAAAAAGAAAAATCAACAAGTTGCATTTTTTAGTACTCAAACTAAGATTTTTAGTACCAAAATGCATAGTCACAAGTGCAAATCATACATCTCACAATATAAATGCTCGTCAAAGTCTTTAACAATATTGATCAAGCAGCTTTTAAAAAAAAAAAAAAATTAAACTAAGATTTTAGATTTGTCTTGTTAAATTTAGAAAGGAAAAAAAAAGAGCTTTGTAGAAAGAAAACACGAGAATGAGTGAAGAATAACGGCGAGAGGAAAAGTTTGTGTGTTTTTTCTTCTTTTTCTGTCTGTTTTTGGGGCTTGTTTTCCCCGGTGCTTTTTTGGTTGCCCTTGCTGTATCTTTCTTTTGCTTTTGTCTGGGGTTTGCCTGTTTTTAACTAACTATGGCAATATTATAATATGCAGATAGCAAAAGTTTTTTTTGACACACAAACCTCCTTTTTTGTTTTGTTGTTGTTGTTGTTGTTGTTGGTTTACATTAAAGCGTGTAAACAAACTCAGAGAAGAAAGGAAGAAAAAAAGGCAACAGCCTTCAGATGTTATGAATGCTCCAGAACCACTTAACCAGAGATAGTTTAATCTGTTTGAATTCATGTATGCATGCAAGTATCAGTAAAGCTTGGAATTAGAGCGATAATTTATTAATGCAAATAGTAAAAGACAATAATACATCATGAATCTCGCAGAGACAGAGTTCTTAATTTATCACACGAATAGATAGATAGATAGATAGATAGATAGACGTCTGGGACAAAGATTATGTGAAGTAGGAGAACAGCTGCTCTAACGTTAGATGTAATGTTAGAGAAGCGGTTCTCAAACATTACAAAACATATATTATATTATAGATTTATATTGCTACTGATCAAGCAGAAGTGCATAACTCATTGATCTGGCAAAGCGATAAGGTAGTGAAGCGTATCAGAAAATAAGTTCTTTAAGTCTTTCTTCCACTCTTGAAGTTTCCACACCGATTCTCGAACTGATAGCCTGCAAAAATAAAAAAAGAATATAATTAAATAATGTGAAGAATGAAGGCATTTAATTGAATACTTGAGAGTTGAGCATCAATTTAAACATGTATGATTATGTATATGGTATATATTTGAAAACATAAATTAAAGAGTTAGAGCTAGGGTTTCAGATGTTTAGAAGAAAATTTCTATATAAAGACACATCCCACATACGGTTCAAAGAATTCCAAAGAACGGATATTATCATTTTTCAAAGAGTAATATCAGATGTTTCAACATAAAATATTCCAAATAATTTAATTCAGTTTACATTTGGATAAACATTAATTAATAAGCGTTTTATTTGTAAACAACATCAATGAGATCAATGTTAAACTGTATATAATCATATTCAAAATACAACTTAAATGCAATAATAATAATATAATTCAAATCCTATTAAGTATGAGTGACTTCATCACCATATGCTATGTTAATTAGTTAATATTCGTTCCTATAAATTTATATTTTCTCCTTCTCTTTGTTTTACATATATTAGGGTTTTATTTTAACAAGATATATCTAGGTTTAGCAGAGCAAATTAAAAAAAATTCTTTTACTGGGCTCACCTTCGTTTTGCATCCTTCATAAAACATTCAGCCAAAAACAATTTGTGAAAATATGGAAAGAGGAGAGAGGAGAGAGGAGAGAGAAATTGTGAAAGTTATTGGGAAAGAAAGAGTTACGGTGGGATGAGATCGTGTACTTCATACGCTATTAAATAATTAATCTCAACCTTTAGATTCACTGTAATCTAAAAGGTTGAAAAATTGTGTAAGAAAATGTCAAAAATTAGGACCATGGATCCTACCCTATCTATATATATCAGAGTTGATCAAGTGTGGGCGCCGGATTCTGAACAAAGGAAAAACGTAATGAATTTCCAGTTTCCCACACCAGATAATTTTTAATATATATGTACATACCTTGGACTTAATAACGTAGATGGATTTATCACCAGCGTTGATGTGTGCAGCATGAACAACTTCAGCTCCTTCCTCCAGGAGAACATTTATTATCTCATATAACATGAAATTTTTATTCAAAGCAGAAACCAAGTTGACTTCTAAAATGGAATCCAAAGTTGTGAAGTTGATTATGGGTAAATTGGATGATGAGCCAATTATATTGCTGGTCTTATGATCAATATCATCATCTCCTTTCAAAAGTGCTTTCTTCCTCTCAAGAAGTTCTCCATTCCTTTGCAGCTGCTGTATGTAACTGGTGGCTTCCTTCAATATCTCAGCTACTGACAACTATATACATATATAATTTCATATTACAATTAATTAATATTGCATCCATGAGTGCATTTAACATAATATTTATAGAAGGAATTAATCATAATAGAGAGAGAGAGAGAGAGAGAGAGAGACCTTTTTGGAGGATTGAGGATCAGGAAGTAGATCAGCAAGGTTTGCATAGAGATCTTTCATCTGAAGTCTTCTTTTCTTCTCCTTTGTATTTCTCTCAGCTTTAGATGACTTATTCACTGGTCTCATAGCTAGCTAGTTATTGAGTCTTCTACCAGAACAACACCTACAAAAGCAAAGCAACTTCTCTCTCTCTCTCTCTCACTCTATATATATATATATCAGAGAATCAGTGGGAAATAATTATTAATTTGGACAGTGAAAAAATTCAAAGGTTTTAATTAAATTTGTTTTTAAGTGAAGGGAATTGAGAATTGTTGGTTGTCCGTCTGGAAATTAATTGGAATAATGGAAAAGTGGGGATTAACTTACTGTAAGGGGTATATACTAATTATATATGAGTCCAATATATAATTATTTTTGTTGGATATCACTTTGTTTTTGTTATAGACATCGATATAAAAACAATAATAATAAAGAAATTAAGATCGATGGCCGACGAGAGAGATGCATCACCTCTTAACAGAGATGATAATGCACCTCCGTTGTACAGTGTTGGTGAGGAGTTTGAGCTCCACCATACTTATTTTTTAAGTATGCATAGGGAGCTTTCTTCCGGTTTGTAGGTATAGTTATCTGGACTGTTTATGTATTGTCTTGTCTTAACATTCATCGGTCAAATTGTAATATTCGTAATACTTTAAAAATAAAAATAAATAAATAAATAAAGCATGTCCCTGTAACACCTAAGAAACTTACTAGGCTAGTTAAGAAACTTACTGGAAACAGCTCTAAATCAATTCAACTTCAAGCATGTCCCTCAGTCCCTGTAACACACGCCAACACTAGTCAATATCATATGATTAATAATTATTTTTCTTTTTGGTCCTCTGAAATAATTTTTTTTTGTTATAAATTTTCAATTAATCATCTATTACATGCCTAGCTATCACTGCTTACTGCAACTTATATCATAATATCAATTTATCATTAATTTGTTAGTAATAAATTTTTTATTATTACTTAATTAAGTTGTAGTGGTTAAATGATAAATCTCCACGTTAAAAATAGAATTGTGAGTTCAAATAAAATCTTTAAAATATATATATATTTAAAAATAATTAAATAGATTTTCATTTTCATGACAAAATATGAGTGCATGCAAGCCCCAGTACAAAAGTCAGTAATTTATTATTCCATGGAATATAAATATTAATACTCTAATAAAAATCCTAAATTTTGTGGTCATTGCCGACGTACCCTGCTTACATGGAGCAAATTGTATCTAACGGTCTTATTGACACTTGGTGAGACCGTTCAATGCAAGTGTATCATTTACATTAGATATATAAAATTATAATTTAAAATTATCACATGGCATACTTGCGTTGGACAGTCTCATCAAATGGCAATGAGACTGTCCCATATAAGTTTTTCTCACTTACATGTACCACAACTACTTCTTCGCTCCCTTGATCAGCTGTTCCAGCGAACGGGTTACTCATTCCAGAATATATATAGTATATAGCTTACTTCTCTTAGAGCATCTCCAACCCGAATAGTTCTTTTGGTGCAATTTTCGCACTAAAATAGTGCAACTTTCACATTATTTCACTATTCCATCTCCAACCGATTGCACTAAATTTTACACTAAAAATAATATTCTCTTTCCTTTCTTTTTTTATTATCATTTGTCAACAAATACTAATCTCCAACCAATATTCAAAACCCAATTTCCAATTTAAAAATAAATAAATAAATAAATAAATAAATAAATAAAGGTACAAATTGAGGAGTGCATTTTTGCTCACCCACACTAACTAGAGTGAACCATTACCCCCCACCCCAAGTGTTGACACGTGTTCCAAACTTTGGGTTAACTTAACTCAAAGTTTGGGACACGTGTCAACACTTGGGGTGGGAGGTAATGGTTACCTCTAGTTAGTGTGGGTGAGCAAAGTTGCATTCCAAATTGAGCAAATGAACAGTATATTATGTGACACTGTTCACTTACACAACACTGTTCACAGATGGTGCGGTGGATGCCTGTGAGTTAGAGGGCATTTTGGCTGAAAAATGGAGATGGCGTGAGGGATGGTGCAGCCGTGCAGGGTTGGAGAAGCTCTTATAATTTGGAAAGACAATTACTGAGAATTTTAATTTCTATACCTATCAGTTAGCAATATATATATATATATAATAATTCTACGTTGAATGGATTAAGTGACTGTCAGACCGTTGATATTAAACACTGTATGTGTTGTTCAAATACCTATTCCTATAGTACCGGAAAGAAAAATCATCACACAAATACTTGAAAAATACACATAGTGGCAGGGGCGTAGGGAGGCATATAAAAATTCCTATAATCTGACTCTAAATGGATTAAGAGATCGTCAGAAGATATCTACTCCTATAATACCCAAAAAAAAAAAAAAAAAACCGAACCAGACATACTTGTAAAAACACGTTGTGGTACTCGAACCTCTATTGTCAATTAATGTGAATGGAAAATATATAACACTTGAACTGAGAGGTGTTGTATTACGTACCCCGATGGTCAGCATAGAACATCATGTTAAAAAGATTTTTATTTTATTTTAATAGTTTTAGAATAATATTAATTAAGTTGGATTGTTCCAGCTACTGAGCTGTGTGTGAATACTTCAGCTATGTATGACAAAGAAATCCTCATTGACAGTGACTCTATGACAGCAGTTTCATGGGTGAATGGTGAAGGTATTGGTAATTAAAAAAAAAAAAAAAAAAATGGAGCAAGTCAATCTCATTTTTGACATTCATGAATGGCTTAGCGCTTTCGGCAACACTTCGGTGATTTTTAATTCCTGGTCTTCAAATTCGGCTGCTGATGCTTTGGCGACAAAGGTCGGGGTTCTGAGGGAGACGCTTTGAGTTGGGAGTTCCCTTAGCTTAGTTTTGATTTTGTCTTCTTTGTTTGCCCTGCTTGGCTTGGTTTTGCTTTTCTTGCTTCTCATGTTCTGTTTTTTCTTCGTTGTTTCTTTCTGTCTCCCTGGTCTTTTCGTGCTCCGGTTTGGCTCTGCTGTAGCCTTGTCTGCTTTGCCTGTGTGGCTTAATATATTGATTGTTCAAAAAAAAAAAAAAAATGGTTGCATTGTTCCAGTGGGTCAGTGAAAACTGAAAAGTCTCGGCAGCACTCAAATCCTGACATAAGGAAAATGCTTGGGTACTGACTAGTTAGTACCCAAGTGTACTGACCACCTAATGGGGTGTTGCCACGTGGTCAAAACTCTGTCACTTTTTATATTTTTTCCCTTGTTTTGGGTTACGTGGCAACCAACCATTGGGTTGATCAGTATCTTAGGTACTGACCGGTCAGCACTCAAGTGTTGTCCATAACATAATTCAGATTGTGACTTCAAATCAAAACTTTAAAAAAATATATATTAAAATAAAAATTAATTAATTTTTCAAGAAAAAATGTGACCAGTACAACAGCCAGCAATGTATTTTTCTAGACCAGCTGGGCCAGCAAACGGGTCAGAGTCATTCTAAAAAAAATATAGCAAAAATAAATGACTTAATACAGATATGGAATATTTTCAAAATTTTTTTTTTTTAAAATTAAGAAAAAGTTATGAATGACTTTTATAATTTTTAATATTTTTTTAATGAATGACTTTGACTTTTAAAATGCAAAAATTATCCTATGGAATTTTTTTTTCTTATATTTGGAAACAACTTTTATAAAAATGATATTTTCCTAATATATAAATGAATAAAATAAAAGGATATATACACACACATACGGGGCTTCCCTCAAAAAACTTCTTAAAAACTTTTAATTATTTTATTAAAAATTAAAAAAAAACTTTATGACATTATAAAATTGTGTTTATATTTAAAATATATATATATATTAGCAGAAATTCTATTATCAATTCGAACTGACAAATGTTATATCAGTTCCTTGCATGTGGGCCACTGGATTTAAATACTTTGACTTGGCTGTATGCACTTGTCAGTCAAAGTATTTAAATCCAGTGGCCCACATACAAGGAACTGATATAACTTTTGTCAGTTCGAACTGATAATAGAAAGACTGTATATATTAGTCTCCCAATTTTGTTGTTTTTATATTTCTGACTTCAACACTTACACATACACACTGTTGCAAACAAATCAATCCACCTCACCTAAACCTAAACCGCTGGTGGGTTTGCAACAATCCTGCGGGCAATAATTAGATTAGAGAATTCAATCTAATTGGCCACAAACCTTTGAGAGTTCTACAATCTAATTGGCCCACAAACATTGGAGAGAGACTCCTCATAGTCGGTAAAGAAATGCTTTCCGTATATTTAGACTAGATATTTTTTTTTAAGCTTTTGTTATTAATAGAATTCGAATCGTTGATTTGGAATTCATTTACCCAAAATTCAAACTCGCCCCAAACTTCTTTTACAAGTTTTTTGAAGCTAGAATATTTTTCCATTCTATTATCAAGAATATTGAAAATAACTTGCTTCAAAATTCGAACATGCTGATGAATTGGCCCTTGGAGACATGAAAAGAGTAGTGGGAGACTGGGAGTGTCGGACAGATTTGAGAAATTTAATTAAATATTTTATTTAATCAATTAATTATATTTAGTAGAATATCACCAACAACTAGGGACATAAATGTTCATTTTTACTAAAGTTGTTTATGTATCTAAAAAAAAAAAAAAAAAAAAACTCCCAGATCAACGGCTCAAATCCTATCAATGTTTAAAGCTTTCAAAAAAAATATTTTGTCCCGAATTAATAGATACGAATAAGGGCGGATACAATAGAGGGTTGACCTTGGGTCAACCTTTTGTTAGAAAAAAAAAATTATAGTTAATAAATAATGACTTTTTGTTGTCAATATAAAGCTTTCAAAAAAAATATTTTGTCCCGAATTAATAGATACGAATAAGGGCGGATACAATAGAGGGTTGACCTTGGGTCAACCTTTTGTTAGAAAAAAAAAATTATAGTTAATAAATAATGACTTTTTGTTGTCAATATATATATATACAGAAATTCTATTATCAGTTCGAACTGACAAACGTTATATCAGTTCCTTGCACGTGGGCCACTGGATTTAAATACTTTGACTTGGCTGTATGCACTTATCAGTCAAAGTATTTAAATCCAGTGGCCCACATACAAGGAACTGATATAACTTTTGTCAGTTCGAACTGATAATAGAAAGACTGTATATATATATATATATATATATATATATATATATATATATATATACATACAGATTTTCTATTATCAGTTCGAACTGACAATAAATATATCAGGACGAAGAATATGGACCACTAGATTTACATTCTTTGACTTAAAGTGTATGCACTTGTCAAAACTTCTCCATAATCTGTGGTCCACATTCTTCATCCTGATATATTTATTGTCAGTTCGAACTGATAATAGAAAGACTGTATATACATATATACAAATTTTAGTTGCATTGTTATAAGTTGTTTATGGCAGTGAGCCAGGTGAGTACGGAGTCGTGTCAGTGATTTGGCTAAGCAGCTTTTCTAAACTGAAAATAAAAGTTGGATAATATTGTAGGTGGTCGAACTACGTGGTTAGGGTTGCACATTTTCCTCCGGATCCCTGTTTCCCCGCTTCCTTATCCCCATTTGGGGGAATTTTTTTGGGGAAAATAGAGAAATGAATGGTGGGGGGGATGATTTTCATCCCCAAATTGAAACGGGGATGGGGATGGGGATGGGGATGGGGATGGGGATGGGGATGGGGAGACCCTCCCCCATCCCCGTTTCCCCATTTTCCCCACTAATATAATGAAATGGGGATGGGGATGGGGATGGGGGGAATATTATAAAAATAATTATATATATATATATATATATATATATATATATATATATATATATATATATATATATATATATATATATATATATATATATATATTAATATGTATTTTTTGTAATATATTTTCTTTGACATTATTTTGTAATGTATATATATATTTGACATTATTTTGTAATGTATTTTCTTTTGCATTTGTAATGGAATGTTTTTTTTTTTTTTTTTTAGTTTAATTTGTAATTTTCAACCAAATGGGGGAATGGGGTAAACGGGGAAACGGGGAAAAACGGGGGAAAATGGGGAAATGAGGATAGTGATGGGGGCACCTCCCCCTAAAACTCTCCCATCTCTATTTTCCCCAAATGGGGAAATGGGGGGATGGGGAAGGGTTTGAGAAGTGGGGATAGGGATGGGGGGACATATATCCATCCCCATTTCCCCAATGTGCAACCCTATACGTGGTACGTTAATCGGGTCGGGTCATATCGGGCCCAAGGCAACTCGTTTGAACAGTTGGATGGACGAAGTCGTCTCCTCTATTGAACCTGCAAGAATGTTCCCGTCGACCTTGGTCGAGTGCTCTGTTGAACCTGCAAATGAACTTAGAACAGAAACAATGCAAATAGAATAAACACAGATGGAATGAAGAAAGTGGGTTTGAATGAATTAGCATTAGGTGTGCTTGGGCTGAGCAATATTTTCCGTTGATCATAATGTGGAATCTAGCCAAGTTCTGGTTGCTTAGAATGTTGATTTGGCAGAATTTCAGTATGCCTTAATAAGCTTTCAGTATCAAAGATTTTGAGAGCTTTCAAGTGAGAGAGCCACTCTATTTATAGTGGAAGATGTAGTTTCAACGGCTCCTTGATCATGGCCTGATCATGGGCGAGATATTTGGAGAGATCCTCTCTTCAAATGATCCACCTCAGTAACTGATCTCATGACTTGGTCCCTCGAAGACTAAGTCATGCTGCTGCTGATATGTGCTGGGTCGACCCAACACAATGGGCCTGGGTAGGATTACAAAGTCTGGGCTTTAATACACTGGGCCAGGGCCATTTTTGGCTACCACAAATATGATCCTTCTCCTTCTGAAATAAATAAAAGTTGGCTTGAATTGTTGTCATGGTTTGGTAGGTCTTAATTAATACCTTGTTCATATATATATATATATATATATATATATATATACAGAAATTCTATTATCAGTTCGAACTGACAAAAGTTATATCAGTTCCTTGCATATGGGCCACTGGATTTAAATACTTTGACTTGGCTGTATGCACTTGTCAGTCAAAGTATTTAAATCCAGTGGCCCACATACAAGGAACTGATATAACTTTTGTCAGTTCGAACTGATAATAGAAAGACTGTATATATATATATATATATATATATATATATATAGAAGTATTATAACTATTACAATCGAACTGTCGGGACCTGTCAAAATCAGATAATAGATGAGAAGAGAGGTGCACTACCATCTCTACTAAGAGGTCATATGCAATACCTTGTTCATATTTAAGAGAGAGTTTTGCGTGGAATGCTCTCTCAACATCATCGATAAAATGATTAAATTATATTGTATACATGACATTATTTACATTGAGAGGGTAAAATTAGATTTTGAGACAATGTAATTGAACGGTTTAACCACCGACGCGGTGATGAGAATCCCACATTTTTTTTTCTCCATCTTTTGACCAGGAATGGTTGCCATAATACCACGTAAAAATACTTGTGTCAAGTTTCCCTTTATGTTTCATTATCTTCCATAACTTGTATTGATTGTATTACTTGTATATTGAATTCCGTTTGTGTTGATTAAAACAACTCATTTGTTAGACACACCAATTGTGCACATCATTGTTGTGTTTGAGAAAAAGGAGTTTGGAAGAATTTGGACTTATACCTATTCACCCCCTAGGTATATTACACTATATTGCTTAAGGAAATTTCACAATCTTATTTTTATATCCGGTTTATAAAAGTATTTCAAATATTTATTTATTTTTTAAAATTTTAAAAAGTTAAAAAGTTAAAAAATTATGAAATATTACGGTAATCAAAATAATTTTGATTTAAATATAAAATGATATTGGAAGGTTATAAATGAAAAAAAAAAATTAATAACTCTACATTTTTATTAAGTCACATTTTTTTTTTCCGACAAATTATATTAAGTCACTTGAAAAGAAAAAAAAAAACATGTTAGAATAGCTTAAATATTAAGATATACTAAAATCATAATCAAATTAAGGTCTATTAAGACAAAAAATTCACCTAAATAAATTAGAAAAGTTTTTGGAAAAAAATTATAAGTATCCCTTAAATTATAAGGAATTATAACTTTAGTCATCCCGATAACTTTGTTAATCGTGTAAACATTTGCATGGTATGAATAAAAATGCCATTGAATGAGTTGCAGCATATAAAATTCAAAGATATTATCACATTAAGATAAATTAAAGTGACAGAAAGATAGAGAGAGAATTTGAGAAAAAAATGCTAAAGAGAGAAGTGGACAAGAGAGTAAGTCAGAAGTTAGAGAGTTACGAAGAAAATTACTTAGATAATTGAAAGAGACAGAGAGAGAATTATCGGTGAAAAACGAAACTCGATATTCGATTCCTAACTATTTTACACACTGGACTGAATTTTACACGTCAATTATAATTAAATTTTATATGCTAGTTATAAATGTAATTTACACGCTTGTATTTTTTTATATGAAATTTTACATGCTTTGTTATAATGAATTTTTACACACTGTTTATAAATGGAATTATACATACGAATTACAGATAGACAATGTAAATATTCTAGAAGTTGCAGTGATGCACCTAAGTTCTCTTCCTAATTACATGCAAAACCAGAAAGGATTTATGACCCATCAATTAACTACATTTATTTCCATAACCACATGGTATGATTTGAATAAAAAGCTGCACTGTCCCAATTATATGTAAAACCAAAAAATGGATTACGGCTGATCAGTTGACTAATGACCATTCCTCAATCCTCATAGTCGAAAGGTCAAGCCGTGACAAAGTGATCATAGTACAACAGGTTAAAAAAAACATTTGGGACCATAACTTTTGAAACTATTCTCCCCAGTCCCTACAACAGTTGTTAATTAAGTGGTTTTGTACTTTTGTCAATGTTGCATGTAAAGAAATAGGTAAATACATAGACACCCCTAAAGTTTGAGATAATTGTAGTGGGAGAGCAAGTTTGAGTTAATGACTAAGGGTATAATGTATTTTTTACATAAATTAAACAAGAATTTCAAAGATAAAAAAACAAAATGGATTTCATAGGTTTTGTTTTATAATAACAAAAATACGTGCCTAGGTGGTTGCCGGCCATCCCCATTAAGACAAAATCGCCCGTATTAGGTGGCTGGTAAAAAACAAAAGAGAGGGAGATTTGGCCAATTTATCAACCAATTTTGCCAATTAATCGTTTAAATGGAGTCAAAATCGTTTTTATATCCTAGTCACACTATTTAAAATTTGAATACCGTTTTTTTTTTTTTTTTTTTTTTTTGAAATATTGGTTTTGTATGTAGGAAAATAATTAAAAAATAAAATAAATTCCCAACCGCCTAGGTGCTGGGCTGCCGCCTGACTAGCGCCTAGCGTTTACTAGAACACTGATAAAAAATCAATTTCATCATATCTGGAAACCCTCAACCTCTAAGAAGTGTAGTGGGGAAGCGAGCCTGCTTCTGTTTGTGGTAGATTCAGATTCGGTTCAGGTGTGGACTATAGAAGTCACCAAGGCCTTAACCAAATCATTTATTTATTTATTTTCATTAAAATATTATTTTATTTGATGTTTTCTTATTTTAAAATTCGATAAATATTTGATGTATATTTCATTAAAGTATATATGGCACCCGAAAAGTTTGAAATACTTATTTACTTATTTGCACGTATTTCAAACTTTTGGGCGGTGCCAATATATTTAGACAACAATTTTATCTCCCAATGAATTTACAACTTTTAGCTTTGAATTTTGCTTCCTTGGTCACATGTGTAATTATGTACCAGTGAACTCATATAGTCTATAAGAGGCTGATTCTATATATTAACGGTTGTTTCAATGATTAATTGCATTAACACTTCTAAGGTTAAAAATTAGAGTGTCGATATTTGCACCCCTGAAAAACTGTATGTACACCCAAAAGTAGTATTTTATAGAAAATTCAATATTACCCTTGAGCAAAATTACTTGAAGGACTAAATAGTTTGTAAGTACACCCATCAATAATTATTAATTGGTTTTATATTAATCCTTAAAAAAAAAATGAAGGAAGTTTCCTATTTGATATTCACATATATAATAAAAACCATTCTATTTTCTCAAACCCTAACTTCTATTTAAATACTAATTTCTATTTCTTCTGAGGAATACAAATTGATTGAGAAGTATAGAGAATGAATCAAAATCATCGGATGAAGTTGGTTGTGAAAAAGTAAGTTTTAAATTAATTTTTATTATTTTTATAACAAGAATAAAATAGTTTTAAATTAATTTTTATTATTTTTATAACAAGAATAAAATAATATTGCATTGTCTTCTCTATAATATCTGTATTTTCTTAGAAAAATTGAAACATGCTATAGATTTTTTTTTATTTGTTATCAATATTGGCCTGTGAAATTTGATAACATTATATAGCTTAAAGTTGGCAGATTGTGAAATTATACGGGAACAATACAACAACATTACCTTTTTTTTTTTTTTTTTTTTTTTTTTGATAAAACAGCAGAAGACAAAGCACAAAGAAGGAAACAAACTACACAAGTAACTCTGCTTCAACAAGAATTTTAACACAGGGAGGGAAGTCCTCAATCTAGAACTCATCTTCGGAACATATCAAGGCATTTTTGGCGAGGCCATTAGCCACTCGATTCACATCTCTTGGAACATGAGAAATGGGGAGGCCATTCGTAGCAGAAATTAGACTGGAGATATCTGAGAGAAAAGCACCACTACTGGAATTAAGGTGACTCCCTTCCTTGATCCAATTCACAACAATAGCCTCATCAGACTCCAGGACACGGGCCTAAACCATAATCTCTAGCAAACTGTAAACCCCTTAAGATAGCCAAAACTTTCGCCAATTGAATTGTGAAGAGTGCCTCTAAACTCTGGGAGCAAGAGGCCATGACAAGGCTGGTTGAATTCCGGATGAGAATACCAATACTGATACACCCATTGGTTTTATCAACCATAGCATCACAGTTTATCTTATAAGAGTTCGGCTCCGGCGGTCTCCAATGAGAGTTCATAGGACAAACAAGAGTGATTAACGATAAATTATTTATTTGAATAATAAATAAAAAAACTTTCAAAAAAATTTATATTATATAATAATAAAAGTGATTAGATAACAAAATAGTAGGGGTGTACTTACAAAAATGTAATACAATAAAATTAAAGAAAGGGTATTTTTGGTATTAAAAGGGGTTTATTTACGAAACAAAGATTTTAAAAATATTTTTGGGGTGTACATACGAAAGGGGTGTACAAACAATTTTTAAGGGGTGCCAATATCGCCACTCTAAAAATTATTGCACTAATCCAGGGGCGAGGCTTCTTGTGGGCTGCATTTGGGCCATAGTCCAGTCTGATTTTTTTTTTTATTTATTTTTTTTAAATTAACAAGTTATTATTAATTTACCCTTTATATTTAAAGTTATTACAATATACCCAAATTGATTTGTTATTATTATTGACCTTTCATGTCAATAAAATTACAAATTTACCAACCATTTGTTTCTTAGGGGGGTGTATTCAATTAGGATTAATTAGGATTCTTGAAGACATTTAAAGACATTTTTTAAGTTACAGATTTTCATGGATTTCTACAGACTTAAATAAATCAATGATTTTCATAGATTTGTTTAGTCTAACTTATCAATAGTAAGCTAATTATAGCTAATTATCAAAAAAAACATTTGAAGTTGAAATGAGCAAAATTTGATACACCAGTCAATCTATATTTGCGTATATATATATTATGAGGTTGTTGCTGATGCAAACAAAGAGATTGAATTGAATCCAAAATTGGCTAAGGCTTTTATGAATTTGTTATCTCTGACTTATCAATAGTAAGCTAATTATAGCTAATTATAAAAAAAAACCTTTGAAGTTGGAATGAGCAAAATTTGATACACCAGTCAATCTATATTTGCGTATATATATAGTCTGAGGTTGTTGCTGATGCAAACAAAGCGATTGAATTGAACCCAAAATTGGCTAAGACTTATCTGCATAAAGGCACTGCTTGCATGAAGTGCAGATGAATTATTTTTCTTTAAAATAAAATGCTAATAAAGAGTTTTTCAAAAAAAAAAAAAAAAAAAAAGCTAATAAAGAGTGAACATTTTGGTGTTTGATTGAAGGCTCTATAGATTAATTTGGTGTTGTTTTGTGCAGTTTTAGCACGTAGTGAGTTTTGTACTTGTTATATATAATTATGTCAGTGCAACATATTCTCACATATATAATTATGTGCAGTTTTTTTTTTTTTCCTTTTTAATTCACAGAACATGCTGGAAATGAAAACTTATTATTCTCACATGTATTGGTTTTTTTTAATTTTTACATATTAGTGTTTTTCGTTTCTGTTTTGAGAGAGAGAGGGAAAGCAAAATCCACCAAAATCTTTGGGGAGAAGGCCGGACATGTTATGACATTTGATATTTATATCTCTTATCATCAAGTCCACCAAAATCCATCAAAATCCATGACTTAAGAAAATCCTTTAAAATCCTTTAAAATCCTTTAAAATCCAGTCCTAATTGAATACACCTTGATTCTTGTAGACATTTTTAAAGTCATAATTCAATACACCTGGATTTAAAAGGATTATTTAAAAGTCCATATAAATCCTAATTGAATACCACTGGATTCATATGGACTCTTTTAAAGTCTTTAAATGTCCAAATTGAATACACCAGGATTTATAATGTCTTTAAATGTCCTCAAGAATCCTAATTGAATACACCCCCCTTAATTTGCATTTGTCATTATTTTCACCAGACTGGTCATTCTCTTCACTATTTTTTTCATTCTCACTACAACCTTTATTTATTTATTTATTTATTTTATTTTTTTGTATCATTCACTTTTGTGAGTTTTATCTCTCTATCCCACTTTGATTTTTTTTTTTTTAATTTTAACAATTTTGAAACTACATTTGTGATCTACCTTCTCTCCTTAAAAATTAAAAATTGTTTATTCTTTTTTTATTTGTTTATTACTTTATTATTTACTTTTTTGTTTGTTCGGTAGGGTTTGCTTATTACATTAAAATTAATTTAGGATTAGTTTGATTTAGTTAAATTTGTTTGTTACTAGAATGATAGGACATATATATATATATATAGTTTTTTTTTTTTTTTTTGTTAGCTTGTTGGAATATGTTTTGTATTATTTGGTGATTAAAATTATTTTGAACAAAATAAGTAATTATGATTTGCTAGTTATTTTCGATAATTGAAAAAAAAAACTACTATATTTGAGATTGAGATCGATGAATTAAAAGATTAATAAAATTAATTATGTTTCATTGTATTTAATTAATTAGATTGTGAATGAGAACTATTAGGTAGTGCTTATCAAAACAATAATATAATTTTTGTCTATAGATCACATGTTTAAATAATTTTGATACAAGAGGTGTGAGAAAAAAGAGTGGAACACCTTACCGAAATTTGTAAAAGATAATTTATTAATTTTTAGATCGTATTGCCACGTATATTTGAATTTTTATATTAGTATTTGAATATTGATTTTCTAGTCAAAAATTAATGTAGGTTATAGATTATAATGGTATGCAAACATATACTAAAGACAAAATCAAAGCTAACTCTCTATCATTTATACAATAAAATGATTGGTGGTCTATCAAGACATCAAGTAGAACTAATTCTTCATTGGATATTGAAACTTCAAATTCTCTATATTTATTATGTCTAATGACTCGTTGTATATTTACTTTTTATTAATGAAATTCTTCTTTCTACTATATTTGTCTTAAAGAAAAATTATAATTAGCATTTAGTTCAGCTTTGTCTGATAGAAAATCATGGATTTACCCTTGCACTAAGAACTTTTGTCATAATTACATGAACTTCCCATTGAGCTCGTTGACTCTCATAGACCGCGTTGACTACATACTAATTAATGATTGACTTGATAATCTAAGGGCAAAAACATGTTTTTCTACAACAATAAATAATTAAAACAATGGAAAATTAAGAAACAACCCCAAACAATTTAATAAATACAAAATATACTTAAAATTTTGTAAAAAGCAACAATTTTTTTTTTTCAAAGGAAAAATTGAAAAAAAAAGAAATTAAAAAAAAAAAGGAAAATTCACAGATCTCCTCCCATATGCAAATCTCCTATGGAGGAGATTAGGGATCTTCTCATGGGAGGAGGTCGCCGAGGGAGGAGATCCGCAGATCCTCTATATTGGATGAAATGGCTTTCCCGCCGATCTAGATCTCCCATGGAGATCAATCTCCTCAATAATAATTTTTTAAATTTTATGATTATTAGTATTTTAAACTTTTTATATTTTAAAGTTAGTCGATGCGGTCAATGAGAAGTCCGTGTAATTACAGTAAAGGTTGCCGGTAAGTGCAATATAATTTGACCAGAGAAGATGTTTTTTTTTTTTTTTTTTTAACGAGGCATATCAGCCTGGACTAACGACTCCACACAGGGAGGACAGGACTCAAACCAGACATTATCTTCTGAAGAAGAAATAGCCAACTTAGCAAGACTATGCGCAACCGAATTAGCCAATCTAGGAACGAAAGAGACAGACACCGGATTGGTCTGAATAAGAAAAAGAATATCTCCAATAATGTTACCAATATCAGCAGGCGACACCACCCCCAAATTCACCATATCCACCACAACCTTTGCATCAGATTCAACAACCACCGGGACCATACCTGCTTCTAGCCTTCCACAGCATCTCTAACACCACACAATAAAGCCAACGCTTCAGCAGCTTGCGGGGAGAAATTAAGAGGAAAATGATGAGTGAAAGATCTTCGCACAACACCTCGACTATCATGAATGACGCAGCCAGAGGAGATGGTTAGTGAATCATAAATATTTTCTTCCTAATTCTTGGTCGGTATAAGATAATGGGTAAGTGGGTAATTAATTAATTATCCACCACGAAAGCCTGGTTGACTCTGTATTTTGGGTTGATTGTTGACTCTAGTTATTTTGGATAGACTAATTATTGGATAAAATCATCAAATATAAATCTAACAATTGGTATTATGCCATCACAAGCACACTCATATCGCCAATGATTTGAAGCAGGAAATAAATATAAATTGTAACAGTGAGTCTCCTTGAATTAAAGTGAAATACTGCATGTTTATCTATAAGTTTTTAAATTTTTTTTTTTTTTTTAATGACATCTATTAATTTGGGACCAGTTATTTTTTTGAAAACTTTCGTCATTAGTAGTATTCGAGCCGCTGACATGGGAGTCATTTATCTAAGCTCCAAGCTCGTCTATCTACCAGCTGAACTACGCCCCTGTTGGCCGTTTATTTATAAGTTTTGAAAACTAATTTGATATCAATAAAATACTTAAATGATAAAATTAATCATAAATATAAGTCTACCATAACACTACAGAGCTCAAATGTTTCGTCTAAAAATTCCTTCGATAATGATGCGATGAATATCGATTTATAACCGTCATATGAATCTTGAGATAATGTACTAATCATAAGATAACATGGTTTATGGTATGACATTTACGAATTACTTCTCAAATTGTTTATTATATAAGATAGTTTTTAAACAAAATTTTAAGTCGTGAAATTATTGTTTTAGTGATCATCTCAAAATTAAATGAGAGACCGATGACAAGAAAAAGGATGCCAAATTACTGGTGAGCAAAGGTGGTCATGCTTCGGCCCACATATCTATTTTAAGATCATAGTTGCAATAAATTAAACAATAAAAATAACATAAATTTTATGTTTTGGCCCATCTTAATATTAATGTCATACAATTTTGGGTCGTCAAATTCTAAAGTGCTATTGAAAAAAAAAAAAAAAAAGTTTGTTCCTCAGGAACAAATCTTTATTAATAAGATTATCACCACATCACTTTTCATAACTAAGTCTCTTAAAAATACAAGACTATCAAGTCTAGAAGCAGCTCCATTGCTCTATTAAATCTATCTTCAAAAGATTTAGTTATTTCAAGTCAATCTATCTCTAGAGTACTTCGCTATATCTCTCTCTAAATTTCATTTATTAGCTTCTTTATATGATATATGAGTTTTCCTGCATTTGCATTATTTTGTGGAAAAAATAGCTAGGTTGTATAAATTTTAGAGACTTGACCTTTTCTTCTACGAACAACATTTTTAATTTTCCACTATGATCCAAGGTTATCAACCCGGATTGAACCATAAACCGAATACTTTTAGCATATATTTTTATGGGTGAAATTGGAAGCTAGCCAAAAATTAAGGAGCTTTATTGTTTTTAGCCAGAATTAGCATTTTGATTGTTTTCGTCAAACAATCCACTTTTGGGACAAAAGTGCCCTTCATTCAGAAGTGATTAAAAAAATCAAAAACTTTTTTTTCTTTCTCTCTCTCCTTTTTTCTCACTCACGCATCTCTCCTTCTTCTCTCTTTCTCTCCTCCTCTCTCCTCCGTCTCCTTCTTCTCTCCTTCTTCTTCTTTCACGTTTTTCTCTCCTTCTTCTTATTCTCTTTCTCTTTCACGTTTTTTTCTAGCTTTTAAAAAAAAATTCATATATTTTTTTTAAACAAAAAAATTCAAATTTCGTTTTTTTTTTCAAAGAAAATTTCTAGATTTGAGGGTGGTTGTTGTGTTCATGAATGGTGGGAGTTGCGTTTGGGTTTGGGTTTTGTTAAAAAAAAATTTCAGATTTGATTTTCTAGATTTTGGTTGTTGATTTTTTATGAATGGTGTGTTTATTTCCAGATTAAACACATAAAGGTAAAAAAATTAAACACACAAGGGTAAAAATGAATTAAACACACCATGCAAAAAGTATTAAACATACCAGGCAAAACAAATTAAACACACCAAGGGTAAAAAGGAATTAAACACACTAGGTAAAACGAATTAAACACACCAGGTAAAACGAATTAAACACACCAAGGTAAAAAAGAATTAAACACACCAGGCAAAAAGTATTAAACACACCAGGCAAAAAATAATTAAACACACCAGGCAAAACGAATTAAACACACCAAGACAACCCAATTAAACACAACATGACATACCAACTAAACACACCAAGACAACCCAATTAATTAAATACACCAGGCAAAACGAATTAAACACACCAGGTTTGGGTTTTGTTAAAAAAAAAATTCAGATTTGATTTTCTAGATTTTGGTTGTTGATTTTTAAGAATGGTGTGTTTATTTACAAATTAAACACATAAAGGTAAAAAAATTAAACACACAAGGGTAAAAATGAATTAAATACACCATGCAAAAAGTATTAAACATACCAGGAAAAAAAGTATTAAACACACTAGGCAAAACAAATTAAACATACCAGGCAAAACGAATTAAACACACCAAGGGTAAAAAGGAATTAAACAAACCAGGCAAAATGAATTAAACACACCAAGGTAAAAAGGAATTAAATACACCAGGCAAAAAGTATTTAACACACCAGGCAAAAAATAATTAAATACACCAGGCAAAACGAATTAAACACACCAAGGGTCCAAGACAACCCAATTAAACACAGCATGACATACCAACTAAACACACTAAGACAACCCAATTAATTAAACACACCAGACAAAATGAATTAAACACACTTGGTGTGTTTAATTCGTTTTGTGTGTGTTTAATTCATTTTGCCTGGTGTGTTTAATTCACTTTCCCTTGGTTCGTTTTGCCCTAGTGTGTTTAATTCGTTTTGCCTTGGTGTGTTTAATTGTTTTTGCTCTGGTGTATTTAATTCGTTTTGCCTAGTGTGTTTAATTTGTTTTGCCTTGGTGTGTTTAATTCCTTTTTACCCTGGTGTGTTTAATTCGTTTTGCCTGGTATGTTTAATTCGTTTTGCCTGGTGTGTTTAATTGATGGCATGATGTGTTTAATTGGTGGTCTGGTGTGTTTAAACAAAATAAAATCTTGAAATTTTGTTTGAAAAAAAATCAAATCTGAAAAAATCTGATTTTTTTTTCAACAAAACCCAAACCTAAACACAATTCCCACCATTCATAAAAACAACCGCAACTTAGAAAAAAACGAGATCTAAAAAAAAAATTAAAAAAAAAAATATGAAAATTAAACACAACCACAACCACCCTTAAAAAAAAATTGAATTTAAAAAAAAAATGAAATCTGAAATTTTTGTTTAAAAAAAATAAATAAATAATCAATAACCACCATTCATAAAACCACAACCACCCTCAAACCTAGATCGTATGACCAACGATCGGAAAACCCAAACTTAAACACAAGCAAAGCTGAAATTTTTTTGTTTTAAAAAAATCTGATTTTTTTTTTTAAATCTGGAAAAAAACTAGAAAGAGAAAGAGAAGAGAGGAGAGAAAGAGAAGAAGAAGAAAGAGAGAAGGAGAAGAGAGGAAGGCGTGAGAGAGAAAGAGAAGAGAGGAGAGAAAGAAGAAGAAGAAGAACGCGTGAGAGAAAGGAGAGAGAAAGAAATAATAAAAAAAAAAGATTCCGTAGAAAATGAGAGATAAGAGGTTTTGAAAAAAAAAATAGGGGCATTTAAGTCTCTATAATGGATTGTTTGACAAAAACAATCAATTTACTAATTCCGACTAAAAACAATAAAGTTCATAATTTTTTGGTTAAAAAGGGGATTTCCTCTATTTTTATTCTATTACATATCACACCAAAAACTTTAAAACTAAGAGTTAAAAGTGAAAACCCTAATTTATTATTTCATATTTGTTTTATTCAACCACCAATATCCAATAGTCTATTATTTGGTTTTCATTTTATTACTTTATTTGGTCTGAAAATATATTTTAATTTTAAATTTTATATTTGAATATATTTTATTTAGTTTCAATAACTCATCATACCATATATTTCTTTTAAATGATGGACCATTTGATATAAATTTAAATTGCATATATATATATATATATGAGGAAATACCCATTTTTAGTCAAAAAAATGAGGTTTATTGTTTTTACTTGACATTAGTATTTTTATTGTTTCTACCTATTAATTGGCTGTGAAGACCTAAATGCCCCTCATTGTTTTCTTTACCTCTTCTCTCTCCTTTGGTCAGAATCATTTTTTTTTCTTTGTTCTCTCTCTCTCTCTCTCTCTCTCTCTCTCTCTCTCTCTCTCTCTCACGCTCTCACGCCTCTCCACATCTCCTCTTCCTTCTTTCTCTCTTCAAGCTCTTCTCACGCCTCTCTTTTTCTTTCTCTTTTCAATCTCTTCTCACGCCTCTCTCCACCACAATTTTTTTTTTGCAACCAGATCTCCTCCCTCACACCTCTCTCCTCTTTAATCCAAGCATTTTTGTTGGGTTTTTTGTGTTTAAGTTTGATTGTTGTTGATTTTATGAATGGTTGTTGATTTGTTGATTTTCAGATTTTCCAGATTTTAATTTTTTTTCATATTTCGTTTGTTAAATATTTTTTTCCAGATTTGATTTTGTTTAAAGAAAAATTCCAGGTTTTTTTTATTTTGAAAATTTTCCAGATTTAAAAAAATTCCCAGATTATGTTTTTTTTTTCCAGATTTTGTTCCATTGGAATAAAAATTCCTTCTTAAAAAAATAAACATTTACTAGAGATCAATTGTTTTAAAGATCTTTTGATTTTTTTTGGTATGAGGAAATCTAGAAAATTTATAAATTTATTCAAATCTGAATTTTTTTTCCAGATTTATTTAAATACACCAAGCCACCAATTAAATATACCACGGCAACCCAATTAAACATACCAGGGCAGACCAATTACACACAATAGGTGTAAATTAATTAAACACACCATGGCAATCCAAATAAACACACCAGGGCAAGACCAAATTAAACACACCAACTCTAACACAATTA
Organism: Acer yangbiense; assembly: GCA_008009225.1. Classification (NCBI taxonomy): domain Eukaryota; kingdom Viridiplantae; phylum Streptophyta; class Magnoliopsida; order Sapindales; family Sapindaceae; genus Acer; species Acer yangbiense. The sequence goes on along the minus strand of CM017769.1, from coordinate 34,605,603 downwards.
AACACATCCGGGAAGAAGAAGAAGAAGATAGAGGTCTGGGAAGAAGGAGAAAAAGAAAACAAAAATAGAGATTTTTATTTTTATTTTTAATTTTTAAAGGAAGGCAATTTTGTCCAAAAAGTGGATATTTTGGTAGAAATAATAAAAATACTAATCATGGGCAAAAACAATAAGCCCACTAATTTTTTTGGTTACTTTTAAAGTTCTCTCTCTCTCTCTCTCTCTCTCTCTCTCTCTCTCTATATATATATATATATATATATAGTCTTTCTATTGTCAGTTCGTCCTGACAATAAATATACCAGGACGAATAATGTGGACTATAAAAATTTCAAAAGGGTAGTTTTTTGTTTGCACAACTACCTTATTTCCCCCTCTATACCCTTTTTCTTTTGCCCTTTCTCTAATTCAATTTCCTTCTGTATCCTTCTCTTTTGTGTCCTTTTCCAATTCAACTCTTTTTCTTCTTGTCGGCTTCTTCTTCTTCCTCTTCTTACAATCACAAAATCAAAATATGAATGATAAGAAAAATAACAAAATCAAAACCCACAATCACAAATATACAAACATGATCATGGAACAGCGAAGCGACAATAAGCAAATTAGATTGCACCACCACTACCACTACCACCGTTAAAAAGAGAAACCTCATCACCCAACATCATCAACAACAAATACGCCTAATCACTTTCTGTCTGAACAAAAAAATTGAAATAAAAATCAAACCCCAATCAGCCATTCCCACCATCTAAAAGAACCCAGCAGCCTCTCCCACCACCAAAATCCTATCCAAAAACCCCTCCCACCACCAAAATCAAACCTAGCCACAAATGGAAATCGAACCGAACAATCCACGGAAATCGAAATCGAACTACAAAACCAACCCAGTTCACACCGAAATCGAACTCTAAAATATCTAATCAACCACAAAATCGAACCTTAAAACTAGCGCGGAAATCGTTGCCACAAAATCGAACCACACCAAGCAACAGAGAGAGACGGTGGTGAGAGAATGGTGGGAGAGAGTGAGAGGCGCAGTGGTGAGAGATTTTTTTTTTTTTTTTTTAGAATGAGTGAGGAGAGAGATCCATGGTGAAGAGAGAGAGAGAGGCTATGATGTCTGATCAGATAATGGTGAGAGAGAGATTGATGGTGGGGTTTAGGTGTTGGATTTTTTTTTAAAACTTTATTTTTAATAATTTTTTTCCGATTTCAAATAAAAAAAAATACTGTTGTTTCTCATTTTAGTTAAAATTCTAATATTGATAAAAACAATAATAATAACAATAATAATAAATTGAAAATAATAATAATTAGAATAATAATATTAATAAAATTTAAAAATAATAATATACGAGAAATGCTAAACTTTTTGGATCCCCACATTTAAACAAGTGTGTTGTATGCATAAAATCGCCAACCTGACACGTCATCAAAAAGAGTCGATAAAGATTGCCACGTCACTCATTAACTGGGTCAATGAAGGAAATGTGACAAGTCAATGTCAAAGTACCTCGAAACCAAAAGGGTCAAAAACATGCTCGCCGAAACTGGATATGTACTCGCCAAATCTAGATATATGGTCGCCGAAGAAGCGAAACCCAGAAATAAGTGTACTCGCTGCACCAGCATACTGGGCCTGAATCGATTCGGCAGAAACACGGAAATAAACCCTACACTTTAGAAAACCCATAACAGCAAGGAATCAAGGGGGAAAAGGAGAAGACCTATCTGTATCCGTAGCAACGTGGGATTCCCAGGATAAATCTGAAAGGAAATCCTACTATGAGCAGGACTAAAATCAAGGGAAAACCCTAAATATTATGTATAAATAGAACCACCTATCCCACGAGGAAGGGGTTCAGAAATTAGGAGAGAAGAGAGCAATTGTAAGAGAGATCTAAGCGTGTAACAAGGCAATGAAAACCTAGTATTACTTTTCTGCCCTCAGGGGCGCCGTGGTTTTTCTCGTTCAAGGGTTTTCCACGTAAAATCTGTCTTTTGCATGGGTTCTTAATCTTCTTGTTTTATATTAAATTGATAAAATTGTTGAGTGCGTGGCAATCCAAATTTCACCGTCAACAATTGGCGCTAGAAGGAGGGGGGATTCTTTGAACAAAACTTCGAGGGACCCTTGCGAATCAAACAACATGAACAATGACAGCGACAGCGACAGAGATGGTAACTCCAGCGGAGATCTAGTTGTTGAACCAACCACGCAGGCGGGAGACAGGGCAGCGACAATCGGGGAACAATCAGCGGTAACACCAGGAACTAGGGCAGCTGACCCCGGGATTCTGCAGCACTTCCAAGCTGCATTGGTAAACTTAATCAGCGAAGCCAGCAAAATAGGACTTTCGCTCCCCATAGGGTTGGGGGTTTCATCTCCTTATGAGTTAACCACTCCTAGAATCCATCCACCCGGAAGGCTACGGTCAGAAGTTCACATTGCAATTCCCGATACTCAAGCAAGACAATCCACTGAGGAGACTCCTTAGGACCACACTGAGGACTTCGAGGGGAGAAAAGAAAGGAAGGGAAAAGGTGTGATAAATGAAGAATCCAGGGAGGAACGAGACCAGGTGCGAACACATGGGGTCAATTCCAGCGATACGTACCAACGGAACCGACGGAGACACCGTTCCATCTCATCTGAAGATAAGAGTCCTCGTCCACGAAGGGAATTACGATCCAAAAGAGCAAAGCGAAGAAGATCCGAAAGCACTGAAGATCGAAGAAGCCTGGACGAGAGAGTCAATCATGGTAGAATGACAATCAAAAGTAGACTCGATCCAGCAGGAGAACCAACTGGTCAGCGAGATGTCACTCTGCAAGAGCTATCAAGAAAAGTTTCAGCAATGGCGCGAAGGAATGGTCGCAATGTATCTTCGGATGATGAGTCAGATAGCCCATTCATCGAAACCATTGCTCGCACCCAATTTCCAGATAGATTTAGGATGCCAACTATCGAGCAGTACAAGGAGAATAGGGATCCGAAGGAGCACGTTCGCCGATTCCGTAACATTATGGCCCAGTACTCATCCAACGATGGGTTGTTATGCCTCACCTTCCTGCAAACATTCGGTGACCTTGCATCTAGATGGTTTGGAAGACTTCCTCCCGGAAGTGTAAGCAGCTTCTCAAATCTCAGCAAAGCGTTCATAAGGCAATTTATGGGGAGTGTCCAGAGAAGAAAGTCACTCGCTCATCTGTCCAATTTGAAACAGGAACATAACGAGTCAATCAAGAAGTATCTAGCGAGATTTGGGAAGGAGGTTGCTCAAATTGAAGACGCCAGTGATGTAGCTGTAATCGCCGCATTCACCAATGGGTTACAAAGTGGGCGATTATCCTTCGACCTACGAAGGGAGAGACCAAAAACTTACGAGGAGATGATGGAAATAGCTGGCGACTACGCACTGGCAGAAGAAGAAGAAGTAGCGCAAGGGGGTAGCTATGTGCATGGACACAAGCCTGGCTCAAAACCGGACCATAAGGATGACAAAAAAACGCAGTCACGTGATCGCCAAAGAGATGAGAAGGGCTAAAAGGGACATTCGAGAGAAAGCCAAAGGAAATCCTCGAGCCAGTAGGTTTCGAGGAAGGTACAACCATTACACCCCTTTGACCGGCGATCAAGAGGAGATACTTTCTGTGGTGGAAGACAAAGGGCTCGCTAAATACCCTCGGCAGCAATCAGCAAATGCTAGGAGAGATACAACGAAGTACTGCCGATTCCACAAAGACCATGGGCATGAAACCTCAAAGTGTTTTCAGCTGCGCAATCACATTGAAAGTTTGATCAGAGATGGGCACCAGAAGGATTTTGCTCTGAAGGGAGACAAATATAGTGGTCGCCAGGATAGCCGCCAAGGAAACATGCAGGAAAGAAAGAGTCCAAGGAGAAACAGCCCTAGCGCCACCATAAACACCATCTTTGGCGGACCTCATACTGGGAGAAGCAATCGAGAAAGGATGTCGGAAGTCCGGGAAGTAATGTATGAAAGCAGAAGCATGGAGGTCAATTATGTGCAAAGAAACCCCAAGAAGGGAAGAGAGGGACACGATCCTATAGTATTTACAGTAGAAGACTCAGATGGAATTGATGCAAAACCTAACGATGCAATCGTCGTGGGGGTTCGAATAGCTCATAGGGACGTCCTTCGAGTGATGATTGACAACGGAAGTTCAGCTGATATTTTAAGTGCCAGAGTATACGATGAGTTGCGACTGGATAGGAAAGATCTTGAGCCTTTCCATGTACCGTTGAAAGGTTTCGGTGGTGCAGAAGTAAGATCGTTAGGGACTGTGAAACTGCCAGTAAGGTTTGGTACAGCACCATGCCAGCGAACAATCCTGCTGGACTTTGTTGTAGTCGATATCCATAATTGGCCGTATAATGCTTTACTTGGCCGACCATTCCTTAACAAAGCACGAGCTGTAACTTCAACCCATGCGCTGAAAATAAAGTTCCCTACAGAATTTGGTGTCGGAGAATTGAGAGGGTCACAGGAGATGGCTCGTCGCGCCAACCTATCAATCTTCAAAGATAAAACAGGGGTGGAAACCATGAGCATATTCGAGATAGACAGTGAAGTACAGGAAGAATATTCGAAAAACTTTGAACTAGACCCAAGGGACAAAACGAGCAGAGAAAAAGAAGAGCCGACTGAGTCAGTTGTTCTAGATGAAGCAGAGCCAGATAAAACAGTAAAGATCGGGGTAAGACTGACTGAACGAATCAAGAAAGATGTGACAAGTTTATTAAAAGAATATAAAGAGATTTTCGCTTGGTGCCACGAAGACATGCCAGGGATTGACAGAAGCGTAATTTCACACAATTTGGCTGTGAATGAAACTTGCAAACCAGTCGTGCAGAAAAGGAGAAGTTTTAACCCAGAAAGAAGTGCAGCCATAAAAGAAGAGGTATCAAAGCTACTCGCCGCAAGGTCAATTAGAGAAGTTAAGTACCCGGAATGGGTGGCGAATGTGGTCCTGGTGAAAAAGAAGAACAATCAATGGAGGATGTGCGTTGACTTCACCGATCTGAATAAAGCCTGCCCCAAGGATAGCTTCCCGCTACCAAGGATTGACCAGTTAGTCGATGCAACTGCCGGACATGAGACATTGAGCTTCATGGATGCATATTCAGGATACAACCAGATAGAGATGCACAAGCCAGACGAGGAGAAGACAGCATTCACCACAGACCAGGGGTTGTATTGTTACACAGTCATGCCATTCGGCCTAAAGAACGCTGGAGCAACTTACCAGCGCTTAGTCAACAAAATGTTCACCAGGCAAATAGGGAGAAATATGGAGGTTTACGTTGACGATATGCTGACAAAAAGCATCACAGCAGATAGACATGCAGATGACCCGAGGGAAACATTCGATGTGCTGGTCAAGTATGGAATGAAGTTGAACCCAGCAAAATGTGTATTCGGCGTACCATCTGGGAGGTTCCTCGGGTATCAAGTACACCAAAGAGGAATAGAAGTGAACCCTGAAAAAATCCAAGCATTAGCAAGAATGATCTCGCTGAGAACTTTGAAGGACGTCCAAAAACTTACAGGGTGCCTAGCGTCACTGAACAGGTTCATAGCCAAGTCAACAGACCGATGCCTACCCTTTTTCAAAGCTCTAAAGAAAGAAAAGGGAGTCGAATGGAATGAGGATTGTGAAAAAGCTTTCCAGGCCTTGAAAGACTACCTTGGACAGGCACCGCTGCTATCAAAACCAGAAACAGGAAAAACATTATACATATACTTGTCCATCTCTGAAGCGGCCACAAGTTATGTGCTAGTAAGACAGGAAAATGGGATCCAGAAACCGGTATACTACACCAGCAAAGCACTGTTACCGGCCGAAACAAGGTATTCGCCGGCTGAAAAAATGGCACTCGCTCTAATAACAGCAGCAAGGAAGCTAAGGCCATATTTCCAGGCTCACAAAATCGGAGTGTACACCAACTGCCCACTGAAATTAATCCTGTAAAAACCAGAAGTATCCGGGCGATTAAGAAAGTGGGCGATCGAATTGAGTGAATTCAATGTAGAGTATCTCCTAAGAACAGCAATTAAAGCCCAGGCAATAACAGACTTTGTAGCAGAATTCACCGAGCCAAGTCTAGAGGTGGCGAGAATGATGGTGGAGCAAAATAAGAAAACATTCAAATGGCAACTTCGTGTTGATGGCTCGTCAAACACGCATGGCAGCGGGGCAGGGGTAGTGGTGTCAACCCCAGAAGGAGATTCAGTCGAATGTGCCTTGCGTTTTGACTTTAAAGCTACTAACAATCAAGCTGAATACGAGGCACTCATAGCAGGATTGAAAGTTTGCACAATCCTAGGAGCAGATGAGGTAGAAATATTCAGCGACTCTCAAGTCGTGGTCAATCAGGTGTTAGACGAGTACCAGGCGAGAGATGAAAGCATGATCACCTACCTGGAATTAGCAAAGGAACTTTTAGAAAGATTTAAAGAATACAGGATTGTTCACATCCCCCGAGAAGAAAATGAAAAGGCTGATGCCTTAGCCAAGTTGGCATCTGCCACAATCAACACCTGGCCCAAAAATATCTCTATGATCCATCTATCGCGGCCGAGTATAGTTAAAACAAAGGAAGTTGGGGCAGTCTTTGGCGAAAGGGACAGCTGGATCACACCAATCAAAGAATATCTCGTTAATGATGTACTTCCAAGTGACCCATTAGAAGCAAAGCGGCTGAAGTACAAAGCTACAAGATACTCAGTACTCAATGGAGAACTGTACAAAAGGGGGTACTCGAGGGCACTGCAGAGATGTGTCAGACCTGAAGAAGCAGAAGGTATCCTGAAAAGCATACACAGCGGGAATTGTGGTAACCACGCAGGGGGTGCCAGCCTAGCCCACAAATCATTAAGGCAGGGTTTTTACTGGCCAACACTATTCGCCGACTCCAAAAGGGTGGCAGCGAGATGTGAGGCGTGTCAGAAGATTGCCAATAACATCCGACAGCCACCTGAACTCTTGCAAAGTATTACCTCGCCTTGGCCATTCGCCATGTGGGGAATTGACTTGATCGGCCCAATGCCAACAGCAACTGGAGGAGCGAAGCATGCCATAGTAGCAGTAGATTATTTTACAAAATGGGTAGAGGCTGAGCCGTTGGTACACATAACAGAAGCAAACACCATAAACTTTGTGAAGAAAAACATCATGTACAGATTTGGGATACCAAATACCATCATCACAGATAATGGGACCCAATTCGATGGCCAGAAATTCAGGGAGCTATGTGATAAGTATGGCATCAACAACAACTACGCCTCTCCAGCACATCCACAGACAAATGGCCAGACTGAGGCAGTGAACAAAATCATAAAACATAACCTAAAGGCTAAATTGGCAGCAAAAAAGGGTAGCTGGGGAGATGAATTACCACAGGTACTTTGGGCATACCGAACCACGGAAAGGAGTTCTACAGGCGAGACCCCATATTCCATGGCGTATGGAGCTGAGGCTGTCATCCCCGTGGAAACATCTTTTTCTTCACCTAGGGTACAACTTTTTCAGCCAGAAATCAACATTGATATGCTAAAGTGCGGCCTAGATGAGTTAGAAGAAAGAAGAGAGCGCGCGCAAATAAGGAATGCTGCGTACCAACAGAGGGTAGCTAGATATTACAACTCACATGTGCGTGAAAGAAGGTTCTCGCTGGGCGACTTAGTGCTGAAAAGGGTGAACCCAGGAACAAAAGATAAAGCTGCAGGGTCACTCGCGGACAAATGGGAAGGGCCTTATCAAATCACAGGCGTAGCTGGCCACCGGGCATATCGCATCACTCGAGAAGGTTTCGGCGAACTACCCCGTCCATGCAATGCCAAGTACTTGAAGACATATTATCCTTAACTTGGGGGTCAAGTTAAGGATTTTTTGTGAGCCTTTTATTTTTTACTTAGAATAGTTTTCGTTTTAGCATTTTCTTTATCACAGTATTAACAAAGTTGCAGGAAGTATTCAATAAAGAGTAATTTATTACTGAGAAATTATCGATTTCACTCGCCAAATACAAAAGGGCATTCGCCATCACACATCGCTATCATCACATAAAGATGAGTTTTATGCTCGCTGCAGCAAAGAGCTAGTGAAGAATGAAATCTAAAGTTATAGAAATTGGCAATCGCCATCACGGGAAAACAAAATCCTTATGAACGAGTGAGCCAACTAAAAACAACAAGGGGAGACGTCCCAATAAAAAGCCAAAACTCAGCAATGGCAGCTGAACAAACAAAAAGTATATTAAAAACTCGGTGCATGGTCGGATAAATCCTGACAAACACTGAGTACGCCAAAATACAGCAATGGCAGCTGAATAAAAAATATAAGATATGCTAAAAAACTTGGTGCATGGTCGGATACGTCCTGACAAGCACTGAGTATGCCAAAAATACAGCAAAGGCAGCTGAATAGAGATATAAAATATGCTGAAAAAACTTGGCGAAAAACTAAAGCAAAGGCAGCTGAACAAAAAACAAAAGAATTTTATAACTTCTGTCATTTACAGTTGGAGGAACAAGAGAAATAAAAACCTACAGTCCTAGACAGTAAAGAAAGACCTAAAGCTCAACTAGCTGCAGGAGGACCCTCGCTGTCTTCCTCATCCTCCATCTCTTCTTCTGAAGGCCAGGTGACTTCCTCATCCCCTTCCGGCATAAACGGTTCATAGTTCCTTCCGGAAACAGGACCCAAGTCAGGTTCAGCGCTAGAACCAGAAAAACTACCTTTCCGACCTGAATAGTAAGTATTGAAGGCACGCTTACTGGGGATCTCCAAATGCATGGGATGAGGTTCAGTCATATTATAACGGCAGTGGGCTCTCCATCGTTTTATCTGCTCTTTAATCGAGTCCACACCGGTGGCCATGTGCTGCTGAAGAGACCTATCGAAGCGATTCAAAGCTTTTTCGTTTGAATGATCCTTCATGGCGAAGAACTTTTTCACCTGCCTCATGCCTTTCTCAAACTCACGCAATAAAAGCGCATCATAGGCAGGGGATCTCTTGAAACGGTCAACCGCTTCAACCTCCAACACAGCCTTGAGGTCATTCAAAATAATTTCATGTGAGGCTAACTGGTTGCGCAAGTCCAAAGCCTCACGCTCTGCTTTTTCCTTCGCCTCCTCAACTAGTCGCTCAGCCTCAAAACGTGCTGCGAGTGATTCTTGATTAGTAGAGAGTTGCTCTCGCAGCAAACGGATTTCCTCCTCAGCAGCACCTAGTTTCTCTTCAGCAGCCAGTTGAGCCGAAATGTGTCCATCTGCCAATTCTCTTAGCTGTGCAAGCTGCTGAACGTGGTTTTCCTCAGCCGAAAGCTTCTCAGCTTCCAAAAGAGAGGCTTTTTCTCGCAGGCGCTTCAAATCCCTCGACAAATAATTTCCTCGCCTGTAGTTATCAGCCAACTCAGACAGCATCTGAAAAGAAGAGAAAAACAGAAGTCAGAAAATGCGCAAAACAAAAATACATAAGTACAGCGAGAGACTCACCAGAGAATGGCAGTTGAAAAAGAACTCCATTTTCTTGTTGCAGGATCCTTTCTTCATCTGCTCCCAACTCTCACCAACATAAATATCGTTGTTCATTATATGAGAACAAATCTCAGCAGCCGTGAAATCCGAGAGGGAGACAGACTCAACTCCCTCACCAGCTTCAGTTGGATCAGTGGGAGGATCTCCGTGAGCAACACCAGAACCGGATGCAGAAGCCCCATCCTGTCTGGACGACCCCAGTCTATCAGCTGGCCCTTGTCGACCAGATGACCCAGGTTGACCAACAAAAGAAATTTCCGGCTCATTCACGGCCGTCGGAAGAGGAGTCGCACTAGTTGGGGAAATGATAGGAGAGCCAAAATTGTTTACCCCCTTCGAAAGAGGAGACTCAGCTAAGATTGGTTCCTCGACAGAAGCCCCGGGGGCAGCAGTTTCAGTGGGAGTCTCAGTGATCACAGGCTCCTCAGCGACCTCCTCATCTGAAGAAACAACGTATTGCACGACCCTTGACGCCCGCTTTAAGGGCCGTGCAGCATGTTCAGGTGTACTCCCTGCTGGGCGTTTTCCCCTGCCAGTTCTAGGGGTAAGATCGCTTGTTGGATCGAGAGGAGCCTCAGGGACATCAGCGTCAAAAGTAGGAATATCACTGACTCCCCCTGAAGTACCAACCTTTTCTTTACCCTTACGACTGGGGGTAGCTGCAGCAGGAGTAGTCGCAGCAGTCGCCGCAGTAGTCGCAGCAGCAGGTGCAGTGGGAGTATTCGCAGCAGCTTCTGCGCGCATTGATGGCAGCCCCGACTCGATGCCTCCCACTAAAATCTCCTCCGCATCCTCGGCGTCGGAGGGATCATCACCATCCGGGCTGGCAATCCCTTCCTTGGCCAAACCAGCAGCATGCCTTTTGCTGGCGGCCTCGGAATTCTTCACCGCCCTGGCTTGCAAGTCGCAAACGGTGTCAAAATCGCACACTGCAAGAAAAATAAACAAAGTGTCAACTAACAGAATAAAATGAAACAGTAAAACAAAGAAGGAATGGACAAAGACTTACAGCGAGGAAGCCTTGCATGTAAGCATGTGAAAATCCCCTTTGAAATCATTTTTTCCTCATCCAAGAGGAAGGACCTATCCCTTTCTCCCAAAGGGAGGACAGCTGCTGCGGCAAGGTGAGAAATCTCTCTATCTAATAAAACAGGGGCCGCCTTCAACCAAGCTTCAGGCGATGCGAAGTGCCTGGGAACCTTCTTCGCCGAGAAATTATGGCGACTACTGGCAGGCACATCACGACCCCAATCGCCACCAACGAAAAACCAGCTGTTCTTCCACCTCTTGTTCGAAGTGGGAAAGCCCCAGATGAACCCCTTTTTCTTCTCATCGCCGGAGATTTCTACTTGGCCGGGGTTCGCCACACCCTCAGGGATCCAGCTCTCCACGGGTGAAGAGATAAGGAAATACGTACCACCATGGCCCGCCTGCCTTAGCGTATAAAAATGGCGGATTTCACGAGGAGTAGGGGGCCCGTAACCCTTCAACTTCCACATGAGGCACAGGCACATCAATGTTCTATAGCTATTTGGAGCGAGCTGTGCCGGCGCAATTTGAGCCTCCGCAAGAAATCTGGCAATGAAAGGCTGAAGAGGGAGAGTTACCCCACAGCTAAGCATGGCCCCGTAAATAGTGACTGCATTTTTGGGAGGATTCCACACAGCCCGGTCGCCAGGTAACATAAGATTCACTGAGTCTGGCAGGTCAAAACGACTCTTGTATTTGTGAAGCTCAACCTCGCCAACCATATTTACCTCCGTATCAAAAGAACACGGACGGTTTGGCGAGAAGCGTAGCCTATCCCTCTGATGGTCTTCAACATCAGAGTCAACAATCGTTTGCGCATCCAGCAGAGATTCACGTGGAACCCTAGAAGCGCGTCGTCTACTGCTTGTTGGTCTAGAAGATTTCGGCATGGTTGGAGAACCGCTGTTAGAAGACGAATGAGAGATGTTAGGGATAAAAACATCTTCAGAAGATGGAACATAAACAGAGATTGGGACCGGAGAATCCGGACGAAAATTACGAATCAGAGATTCGATTTTGTCCGCAGTACTTTTATCACCAAGCTCCATGGCTTGTATCATCCGATTAAAAAGAGAAGAGCGTAAAGAAGGGTCCATAAGAACTCACCAGAAAACCCTAGATTCGCGAAAGGTTCGTAGAGAGGCAGGAATAATCGATTCCTGTGAACCGTCTGATAATAGAAAACACAGGGAAATGACTGTAGCAAGTACTCGAAGAAATAAGGTAGATAAAAATGAAGAATCAAACTGTTCTTTTCTGCTCTGAGAAAACCAGTGGAGAAATAAATGAAAAGAATGAAATGGAGAAAAGGAAACGATCGGGCCTTAAAAAGAGGGAGTTTCAAAATTCAAAAAAAAAAAAAAATCAAGTAAAAGGATACGCAATTAATGAGAATGACAGCCACAGTGACCAGCCGCAATAGTCACCATCAGAAAACAGACATGTGGCATCTCGGGGAAAGCCAAGCGATCAAAATGTCTCTTCGTCTGTCAGGTAAGTGGAAGCGTCAGCAATTATGTGGACCAAGTTGAAAGCTTACATCGGAAGAATCAATTAATCAATACAGCGCGTGACAAAAAGGAAAGAGGGGGTTATTACAAAATGCGTCGAAATCTTAGTATAAATATAAATACTACTCGCAGAGACAAACGAAGCAAGAAGAACAAATCATTTGCCCAGCTCGGAGTATTTATGGGGGTATTGTTGTATGCATAAAATCGCCAACCTGACACGTCATCAAAAAGAGTTGATAAAGATTGCCACGTCAGTCATTAACTGGGTCAATGAAGGAAATGTGACAAGTCAATGTCAAAGTACCTCGAAACCAAAAGGGTCAAAAACATGCTCGCCGAAACTGGATATGTACTCGCCAAATCTAGATATATGGTCGCCGAAGAAGCGAAACCCAGAAATAAGTGTACTCGCTGCACCAGCATACTGGGCCTGAACCGATTCGGCAGAAACACGGAAATAAACCCTACACTTTAGAAAACCCATAACAGCAAGGAATCAAGGGGGAAAAGGAGAAGACCTATCTGTATCCGCAGCAACGTGGGATTCCCAGGACAAATCTGAAAGGAAATCCTACTATGAGCAGGACTAAAATCAAGGGAAAACCCTAAATATCATGTATAAATAGAACCACCTATCCCACGAGGAAGGGGTTCAGAAATTAGGAGAGAAGAGAGCAATTGTAAGAGAGATCTAAGCGTGTAACAAGGCAACGAAAACCTAGTATTACTTTTCTGCCCTCAGGGGCGCCGTGGTTTTTCCCGTTCAAGGGTTTTCCACGTAAAATATGTCTTTTGCATGCGTTCTTAATCTTCTTGTTTTATATTAAATTGATATAATTGTTGAGTGCGTGGCAATCCAAATTTCACCGTCAACACCAGGGTTTGCAGAAGGTAGGAGAGGTGTCCTTGAGGCAGCGTCGACAGATACAGTCTGCATCACACATATTGGGATCATCATCCCAGATGAAATGACCACGGATCTTATCAGTGTAGATCGGAGATCCGTCAGCTTTAAAACTGTGGATAGGAATGTCAGCTTCAGTGGTAATCGGTTGAATCATAAGAGCTTGGAATATCGGAGGAGTCTCCGAACTGGAAGAAGCCTTAGAACCGGTGAGGGGAGCATAGATAGTTTTGATGGAACCATCTGGCTGGGGAACATATGATGTATCTGCAGCAACGACAGGAGCTTCGTCCTGGAAAACCTTTTCATAGTTTGTGAGCCATTCAAGAGGCATGATCTCTGTAAGCTTTTCTCTGGGCAGGTGGCATTTAAGATAAAATTATATAAAATGATATTATTTTTTTATTGATCCACCAATTTATTATTTTTTGTGTTATTTGTCATATTTAATTGTATATATAATATAATTGAGTAATGCTAGGCTTTCCAAATTTCTTACCAACCTGTGTTCGCCAGTGACTTGTCAACATATTATAAATCATGAGATTATATGATGAGTGATAAGATGTTGACATGTCATTTGCGAACACCATTTAGTAAGAAATTTGGGAATTCTAGCATTACTCAATATAATTATAATAGCCTGCCTCTTTTCATACTTCTGATGTGGGACCGTAGGAGCGATACGTGGCAATTGTAAATGTTATTGTTTTTTTTTTTTTTAAATATATAATAATAAAGTAATTTTAATAAACAGGTCTCAGTAAGAACTCGAAGTTCAATTGCAACATTAGATGTATTAACAATTTTTGATTATAAATATGTTGTAAATACATTTGTATTCACATAAATATATATATATAGTTTTTCTATTATTAGTTCGAACTGATAGAAGATATATCAGTTCCTTGCATGTGAGCCATTGAATTTAAAAGATGCTTTGACAAGTGCATGCAGCTAAGTCAAAGTATTTAAATCCGATGACCCATATGTAAGGAACTGATATATCTTTTGTCAATTCGAACTGATAATATACAAATTGTATATATATATATATATTATTTTAAGGTTAAATACTGTAATGCACGTGCCTCCCCTACTAGTATATATATATGAATTTCGTTTGTATCCAGATGCTTGGAAGAAGATGGTAGTTGTTTGTCCACACAAACATCATAACATTGTTGGGAAAGATTGTTTTTGGTTTGTATTTCGTTTGTATCCAGATGCTTTGACTGTCGGGAAGGATTGTTTTGGTTGGAGTCTTACCCTCCATGTGTGGAGAGGATGATCACCCTGATTAGTGTTGTTCTGTTTCGTTTGTTTTTAATATATTTTCCTTTAAAAATAAAAATAAAAATCACATTGTTGAGTATCTATTGTATGTTATTTGTAACTTATAAATTATAAGGATTTTTATTTTTTATTTTTACAAAACTTGTGTGGGGTTCGAGGTGTGCAAACAAGTTTGTCGAGAAAGTGTCATACATCCCACCGGAATCTATGCACACTAATGATTGTTTCATCTTAATCTCATTCTAGCTTTATAAAAACCTAAAGTAATGTAATGTCATAATTGCAAGTTAAATTTTTTTTTTTATAATCAAAACCCGTAAATCACAGGGGTTCTAAGACTAGTATATATAAAAGCTAGAGATCTCATGAAAAAAAAACATTAATATATGTTTCGGTTAAAATTTGCCATCGATAATAAGTTAGACCAAAACATGATCAATCTCTAATTTAGCTGTAATTGGTTATAATAAAACAAAAACAAATGTCTTCTCTGTCTCTCAAAGGGATCATAGAAAACAAGTCTCAACGTGAATGGAGTAAATGTAGGGGCCTAGGGGGGAAGAATAAGACAACCTTCCACAATATTCTTTCATGAAAATCAATTAATTAAAGATAAGGAGACCCTTCAATTCAACATCACTGCTAAATATTTTCTCTAATTAATTAATAAACCCATTAACAATTCAACAATACCGGCCTGGTAGAAACTACTAACACGTGTCCCTACAGTATCCTAATACTAGTTATCACTTATCATTCTCCATTGATCGCTATAAGGTCATCCATCGATCACTAGTAATTTTTAAGCAAGTCAATGCCTCAATAGCTAGTTATATAGTTGCGTACAAGCCAATATAGCATATATATATATATATAAACAGACAAATTAAATGGATTTCTTACTAGTATATTTCATAGACGTTTGAGAGAAAAACAATTTTTTGTTTTGTTTTGTTTTTGTTTTTGAAAATCAACAAGTTTTTTTTTGTTTATTTTAACTGGAAACTATTGATAAATATACCAGGAAACACTTTTTAATGAATCATATAAAAAATATTCTCAAACACACTATTTACATATCAAACTCGGCTTTGCTGGATATATAAAATAGTGTGTGATCGATCATATATATATATATAAGTCCATGTCGTGAGTTGAAATTCAAACTCACATGTCTAACAGCATATACTCATCAATCGATCTCATGAGGAAAATGGTACGTTGAATTTGGTTGTGTGGCTACATGCAAATCTATAATTAATTAATTATATATATATCTTATAATAATTAATTTATGTTTAATGGGAGGCATATGAATTAGCCGGCCCCCTTAATATGAGTGGGATTTATAACATGGCATGATCCCGCAATTAATGTATCTTCTAATCACAGATTTCGGCGCTAGATTTGATTATCAAACTATAAGAGCATCTCCAATGCAAAAGTGGCTTGCATACTAATGATTGTTGACATGACAATAATGTCAAGAGACGTGCTTCCTATGTGGCATAAAAATAGACTTGATAGACAATCAACTCAAAATTTGGTCTCCAATGCTTCCGTCTAAAACACATTTTTTTAATGACATGTCCATCTTTTTTTCCTATTTTATTTTTTATTTTATTTCCTTACCAAAAATATATGAAAAATTAATGTTAATTTTAAATGTTTGCTGAGTCAACCTAAAAAATAGCTGTGCAACAGACCGTCTGAAAGTGGACGGTCATGTTGACAATGTCTAGTATTTTTTTTGCCACGTCAGCTTGAGGTTGAATATGCACGATTGCATTGGAGACACAATTATTGATATAGAATCTATTTATCCTACGTGGCATCTTTTTTTTTCACAAGCCACGCTTGCATTGGAGATGCTCTAATAGATCAGTCTAGCTCCCCTCCCTTTCAGTTTATTTTTATTTCTTTATTTCTTAATTATTTGTGTTGATTTCATAAAAGGGTCTTGCATTGCATCATTGTGTGTCTCGATAATATATATACAACATAAAAAGTTTACTATTGATGACAAGAAACTTAATTAAATTACATTCTTAGTATCTTTTGTATCAGAATTTCTATTCTTTTCATGATGTTTTTTTTTTTTTTTTTTGGTATTCGTGAGTGTCCGGGCCAGCTTGCACGCACCTCGACTAATCCCACGAGGCCCTGAAGTTAACAGCCGGGTAAACCTCCAGTAACCCTAAAAGAAATGTGGCTGCTAGGGATCGAACCCAGGACATCCGAGTTTACGACTTGCCCTAATGACCAGTGGCATCACCCCTTGGGTTTCTTTTCATGATGTTTGTAAAGACGTACTCTAATCAAACACTTCTTTCTATTGTATCTCTAGCTTAGTAATTTTGAAGACAACAAATTGAAAAAGTCCCTTCAACAAATTGAAAAAAGTACCCTACTTGGTGTGAAAAACTGTAGTACAAATAAAACTTTCTAAGATCAGTGTGGTAATTTTCAAGTATTTAGAATTAGTAGGGTTGACCCAGAAAAGCTAGCTTGATTTTTATATAATTATCATACTATTCACTAGCCAATCCCTAAAGCCAAGGCATGATATCTGCTAGACAACTGATTTAACGGTTTTCTTTTATTAGTAACTGTCATTGTCACAATAATGGAAAAAAATAAAAATAAAAATAAAGGTTAAAGAAAATTAGCCTCCAATCGATGCCTCATTTTCCTATATTTAGGGTTTTCTTTTTTCTCTTTCAAAGATTTTGCCATGTACTTAGCCGGTTTTGGTGGCTTTTCAAGTGAAATTTTGATGCCTTTTGAAGTCTATTGGGCTTGCATGATTTGAGCATTAATTTGGGATTCTGATTAAGACTTTGACACATGACTACTAATCTTAGGGTACTGATATTGACACCCATAAAACTTACAGTAATGCTACACATTCCATCTAAAATTCCATCTTTTTCATCCCACTATATGTGGCATGTGAGATGTCAAATTGTGAGTGGATATATGTGGTAGGTGAGATAAATCATCATTAATGTATATCCACTCACAATTTGACACCTCACATACCATATGTAGTGGGATAAAAAATATGGGATTTTAGGTGGGATGTTTAGCATTATTGTAAAACTTATTACTACACTCATATTTTATTAAAAAATTTAATTACAAAAATATCTCAATATAAATTTACCAATAAGGGACAAATTACTATAGTTAAAAATAAATCAAATACTATATACACTCATTAATTACACCAATATCTTCAACTATATTTCTTTATTAAAAAAAAAAACTTACCTTAAAAAAAAAAAAAAACTTATGATAAACTAACATATGATAAACCTAATTTTTATAATAAACTCTAATTTTATTTCAAGTATCAAACTTTCTCATCATCACATATTCCCATTTATAAGGCTCCTACATTCAAGATATTTCTAAAAGTAAATTGGACCATCATTAAAAAATGATTTGATTCTAAAAATAATATGATTTTTTTTTTTTTTTTTTTTTATAAATTAGGTGTGATAATAATTTAAGAGTGTTTATAAATAATATGTATTAAAATTAATATATTTATTTTAATGAGGGCACTATTGGTATTATGATGAGTGATTATAGTAATATTTATTTTTTAAATTTTAGTCATAAGTGTACTTATAAAAATGGATATACTAATAACTTTTATGGGTGTCAATATCGGTACCCCTAATCTTATTATGATTATGATTTCATCATGACGTTGTTCTGACATAATTAATTTGCTTTAAATTTGAATCGATGAAGGATATATAAGTCACTATTTGGTGCGTGATAAATTCATCTAATTTCCACACACAGATTAGGATAGTAGAGGAATTTAAGACTTTGTAATCTGAAATTTGAAAAATAAAGAGAATTATATTATAAAAGGTTTAATAAACGTGGCGACTCGAATTTAGAATATATATTGTCAGTACTGCCATTTACCAATTAAGCCACATTGAATATAAATACAAACAACAAATCCATCAAATTGATCCACTGCAAGCTGTATAAATATATGGATCATACAATAATATCTCATAATAATCTTCTTGTATCTATCTTATTGGAGATGGAATTATAAACTGATAAGGTGTGTAATGCAAATCTTTAATTAAAAATAACTTAATCTTTCTGTTTGTGTCAAGGATTATCCAACCATGTTTTTTTTTTTTTTTTTTTTTTTAAAAGAAAATCACGTGTTTCCAAATTATGTTTATATATGAAATTAATATATAATTTGCACATTACTCACTACACTTTCCATGGAGGAGAAGCTAAGAAATATTAAGGGTTAACAGCACCAGTGTCCCCTGAACTATTAGCGAATTTACAAGTTATCCCCTCACCTTTTTTTCTGGACAATTTACCCCCTAACTCTCTTCATTTGACAAAACGTGACTGTAGATGTCCCTCAAACATGCGTTCAGGGGGCAATGAACATAACTGTTTTGCCAAATGAAGAGAGTTCAGAGGGTAAGTTGTTGAAAAAAAAAGGTGAGGGGACAACTTACAAATTCGCTAATAGTTCAGGGAGTACTAATGCTGTTAACCCAAATATTAATATTCCTCGTACAAAACCGTAACCAACTCCACAACCAAACACACCATAATAAAATGGAAAACACAAAATAAATTAGCTAGAGACCCCACACACACGTCATAACATTATAACCCCCAAACGTGCTCACCTGCAACATTTTTTTTTTAATTTTTAAGTAGATATATAACAGACGTGCTCACTGGTAGTACTGTTCACAATTTTGTAAGTTGGACACATAAGATAAGCTGATCAGCTAATAAATAATTCATAATATCACAGTAAATATACATTTTAGTACTCAGTTTTTTTTTTTTTTTTTTTTTTTTTTTTTTTTTTTTTTTTTTGATAATATCTATTAATTTGGGACCAGATATTTTTTAAAAAACTTTCACCATTTGTAGGATTCGAGTCACTGATCTGGGAGTCATTTACCCAAGCTCCAAGTTCATCCACCTACCAGCTGAGTTACGCCCTTATTGACCTGTTTTAGTAGTCGTTTACTTGTTGAATTAATCAAATTAAATGACCAATTTTGTGTATAGCGGGTCAAGTAAGTTTAATTTTTTTTAATTTTTTTTTTTTGATTTTGTTTTTCTAGGTCAATAAATTTAGGTAAGTCATGCAAGTAATGCGAGTGAATTATCATTAAAAAAAAAGAGACTAAAAAAAAATGGAAAATCCGAAGAACAAGTTTGAAAATGATAGAAAACTGTTTTGAATACCCATCCACAAAAACTATACAACCTATGTATGTACAGTGAGCTTATTCACCTATATATACACCAACTCACTTAATTATCTCCTTCAACAAACCCATCTCCACTTAAAAATCCTCCTATAATTCCCTCTCTAAAATCCTTCAATGAAAATGAAAATGTCCGCTTTTGATCTCACAAAAGTGAGGTTTATGATGATGACCCTTCTCATGGTTGTCTTGCTTCTTTTGTCCTCCAGCTTTGAGACTTGCTTCTGTGCTAGAGAAGGCAACCACTTGAAAGTAGACAGCGAAAATACGACACCGTCCAAATTCAACAAGAAAGTGAAAGAGGACGGTGGTGGCCGCCGCAAATTGTCAAAGTTCATGGGTAGTACTTACACACGGTCGATACCGGACCAAACCTTGGCGGCCAACTCTGCCACTTTTAACGTTTTAGACTTCGGTGCTAAAGGTGACGGCCACACTGATGACACAAAGGTGATAAGTATTCCTTACTTTATATGCTTTATATACTCTACTTTACAAATTGATATGAAGTTTATGACACGTCTACTAATCATGAATCACAATATCGAGAGAAAAATAATTTCATTCTTAATTAGTGATTACATTGTTTACTAAAAACTGTTATCAATTAAGTTACGTGGATCTCATACAGAAATTATGAATTAAGTTCTTGCCGGAAATGAAACTCAATACCCTCTCTCACCTAAAGAATAATTAAGTCACCAAATATTGCATGTTTTTTCTTCAGTTTGAGAATTAATTAAGCAGGCATGTCGCATGGAGGTGTTGACTCGTCACTCATCAAATGCATATATGTATTTTCAAAGTTGGTTTTGTGGAACGTACTGCTGTGAACGTGAGCACCAGTCATCGACGTCAAGAGTACTTATAAAATATTTTTGGAAATACAATCGTGTGAAAATGACAAAACACAATCACATTCACACGAAGATTCAGATATATGCTGCTACGGATATCTTTCTCAATCATAAGAAAGAATAATTAATTTCATTTTATTTTAATTTATTTTCTTGAAAGGAATAAAAAAAATAAATTATAATTATCATCAAACTCAAAAGTGTTAATATTTGGGCGGCAGGCATTTTTAGCAACGTGGGCAGCAGCTTGTAAAATGGAGGCATCAACAATGGTGGTTCCATCTGGTTCTGTATTCTTTCTTGGACCCATTACTTTCTCTGGCTCTGGTTGTCAACCCAACATCGTTTTTCAGGTATCCATTTCATTTGCACCGCTCAACTTTTAAAACTATTTTTATTTATTTACAATAATTGAAAGGATTATGCATGAGTCTCTTATTGGCGACCATTCAATCAAGTAACTCTTCTTTTATGGTAAAATTTGATGACTGATTCTATATCATATGAACCTGTGATGAATGCAGTTGGATGGGAAGATCATAGCTCCAACAAGCTCCGGAGCTTGGCGATCAGGTCTCTTACAGTGGCTCGATTTTTCACAGCTTAAAGGGATTACTGTTAGAGGTAAAGGAATAATCGATGGACAAGGCTCGGTCTGGTGGAATGACTCTCCTACATACAATCCAACAGATGATTCAACAGTTAGCGACTCCAAAAATACAGTAAGCGCCCAAGACGGACCTGTTGCAGGACTAAATTTATGATACAAGTTGTAAAAATAACTAAAACAACTATATATTATTAATGATAATGATCTCATGTCACAAGGTAACTCAGTTGAATTCTGTAAACTAATCATCCATTCTTATGTGAATCAACTTTGACAGATAACCAGGAAGCTCGGCGATAAGATGTCAGGCACTAAGCCAACGGTGGGTGACTTTCTTGCCTAAAACTACTAACAGGAACGATATTCGAATCAGAAATTCATGTTTGTCATGCTTCTTGATGTATGCAGGCTCTCAGATTCTATGGAAGTAATGGTGTGACAGTTACTGGTATAACCATACAAAACAGCCCTCAAACCCACCTCAAATTTGACGACTGCACAAATGTTCAAGTTTCCGACTTCACTGCTTCGTCTCCCGGGACCAGTCCCAACACGGATGGAATTCACCTTCAGAACTCCCAAGATGTTCTCATCTATGGCAGTACTCTTGCATGTGGTAATTCTTAAACCCCCAACTAAGGTGAGTAAAGCCATCTTGTCCCTTCTCAATTGTATCTAAAATAAATTGCTACTGCTTTCTACAGGAGATGATTGTGTATCCATACAAACTGGATGTTCCAACGTATATGTACACAATGTGAACTGTGGCCCTGGACATGGAATTAGCATTGGGAGCCTGGGAAAGGATAACGCCAAAGCCTGCGTTTCAAACATCACTGTCCGAGACGTTACAATGCATAATACTATGACCGGTGTCAGAATAAAGACATGGCAGGTATGAATTGATTGAGCTCTTACCTAACAACTTAAGCTTTTGGGTCTAGTGGTATCTGACATGCATGTTTTTCGTATTTATTCTTTAATCTGCATCTTATCACCTAAATTTTCTCCTTCAATGATTCATCATGAATGTATGAAAAGTATTGCATAACAAACAATGTAATATAATCATTTAAACTTCAAACTTAAATATTCAGCTATGCTCAAAACATATAGTCTTGATTCTTACTGCAGGGAGGGTCAGGCTCAGTAAAACAAGTCATGTTCTCGAACATTCAAGTCTCTGAAGTCAAAACTCCGATCATGATTGATCAATACTACTGTGACAAGAGCAAATGCCAAAATGAAACTTCAGCTGTGCATGTATCAGATATAAACTACATGAACATAAGAGGAACTTATACAGAACAACCTGCACACTTTGCCTGCAGTGACAGCCTTCCATGCACAGGCATATCTCTAGCTACCATAAACCTAACTCCATCTCAAACTTCCATGCAACCATTCTGTTGGGAAGCATATGGAGAGCTGAAAACTGCTACTGTACCTCGAATTGCCTGTTTGCAGACAGGCGCACCATCAAAATCTGGAGTTCATTCAAACAGTGATTCCTGCTAGGATTAACTAGCCTAGCTTATTATGGATTGGTAGCTACACTACTATAATGATGCTTTGGTGTTCCACCTTATATGATGCAGAGCATGTGAGTGTCAAAGATGATGTACTGGCAAGTCATTGTAGTGAACGGAAATTTAAGTTATAGAAAATCTCTTAGATTATTACTTCATTTGCCGAACAATTACATGAGCATCAAATTAAGTAAGACAGACCAAAATACACAAGAACCTGCAGAATTAGTGTCTTAGCATAAAGACAGAGTAAAACAACTAGATATGGCCAAAGCTCAAAACAACCAAGTGACAGGTTAATTGCAGCGTATGAATCTCAGAGCACTGACTATGCATGCTTTAAGAATATATGGCATATTGTGACTTTAAAAGTAACAAAATAAGCACCAAAGGGAGTGTTGAAATAAATACCAAATAATGCACATTAGTACTTTTCCTCTTCAAAAACTGAAATTTACATAGCAAAAATGATGAAGCTACAAGAAAAAAGATAATCATATCTAGCGAGAACAAAGAAACTAAAAGGTCAATAAGAAAACAGGAAATATATAGTAAGTTAGTAACCCAATATATAAGCATTAAGCAGCATAGCTAAACTACGCAGAACCCATCAAAAAGATATAGAAAAGAAGTTAATTCAATATATTTTGTTCGTTTATCCCAACAAAAGAAAAACTTCATAAAAATAAATCAGAGATTCCAAGTTGCACTAAAAAAATGGAAAATAATAATTCAATGATTTTGCCTATCTGCTGATGTAAGACTGTTGAAATAAAATCCATTGTATATTACCTGTGCTTCTCTATAGCCTTGGGCACTGAATGTAAAAGACCCAATGTTGCAAAGCATTTGAAATGCATAGAAGAATAAATGTGTGCAATGAACACAATCTGATTTTGTGGCATACTCATGGCTTGAATTAAAAAAGTAAAAAATAAAAATGCAGAAATGGTAAACAATAAACAAGGAAGCGCAATCTAACATCAAGAGAGAAAGCATTTCAATTCTCTTCTTATTGAAATCACTAGTTGAGAATGGATCTGACACAGGGGGAACAAATTTGAATGTTGTTATTTCTTCTCCTCTTTATCATTTCACTCTCTCTCTCTCTCTCTCTCTCTCTCTCTCTTTTTTTATTTTTAAAGATTTTTTTTTTGTCAATAGAAACATGAAAGGAGATCCGAAAGAAAACTAAGCTTTTGCAAAATTGTATCAAAGATAAGTGTTCCTTGTCTCCAATGTTTCTTTAAGATAAATAACTCAATTTTACAGCAACCAAAACTGCTTACTGTCTTTCATATAAGACAAGTAAACACAGCAGATTTATGTGATCTCCTTTTCCAAGAGACAAGATATGCTATTACCATTGTTACCGGCACCGGTGGATGTTAAAAACTATGTGTATCACAAAGACATTTAGTGTTGATAACCATCTGTTGCCCATGCAATTCCATGGTTATGTGTTTGCTGAGCAAGTTTTCCTGTATGTAACATGTTCAGCATCGTTCCTAGGTGGAGGTATCCTATGCAACTACAAAACACACATAGAAGAACAAAATTTTATGATTAATTTAGGTAACATCAATACTAATCATTAATTGACATTTATATGAATGCTCAGCATTTGAAGAAGCCCGTTAAATACTTAAGATTTTCCAAATCCAACAGCAACTTTTCTACTGTTGCGTGCTTTTACCCTTTCTGGGCTGGGGAGCCCAGTCTTGTCTTCGTACTTCTTTTCCAAGGCCTGCAAACATTACAGCAAAATTTAGCAAGTCCATAGATTTTTCCTTCCACTGCAAAGGCCAGAGTACTACACATGTCATTTCCTCAACTTTGACTGAACATAGACAACAAAATAATTTAACTAGCTGCCACAGCTAATTCTGTATTCTAGGCACAAAATGACCAAATTTAAGGCAGCGGAACTTGGTTTAATGTTTGTTGATAGCAAGTTAAGACTACCATTTCTAAAAATGGGGTCACGATTCTGACCGATCATTCATAGAATTGAATGCAATATGCATAGGCACGTTCGTTCATGCCTAAAGTAGCAACTGACCCTTTCCAATAGTTTCAGATTTCTCCCTTCAAAATTATGATGTATATATGTTCAATATAGAACACAGGTGCAAGTAGCTGAATTGAAAATTGAGATAAGAAAGGAGTTAAACACAACCCACACACCCATAATCACAGAGTAAAAAGAGATCACCAATAACTGTGAAATGTTGGTCATGCAGGTCATTAGCTACATGTGTGTAATCTGTTCCGGTGATTTTAGCTTAATTTGGTACTCTAAATCTTAATTGGTTAAGACTAAGTCAGTTTGGAACATATTACCAATAGATAAATATTGGTTTAACATATTCCTGTAGTTATTAGTCATATGATTGGTTGACAGGTTAAGGGTATTACGTTGTTTGTCGAATCAAGCCTAACCAAGCACACATAAGTTCCTTAGACCTAATATGAAAACTAAAGTTTGGCAAATTGTTGAGAGAGAGAGAGAGCGCAGTCTTCTTCTTTTTTTAATGCATTTGTGGCCTCAATTGCAAAACCGATTTGCATAAAGCTCTATAGTTCATTAACAAAAGAACATCCTTAAATAAAAATGACAGTCTTTCAAAAAAAAAAAAAAAAAAAAACCGATAGAAAGGATTTCCCATGATGCTTCATTTACCAGGATATTCTTGTTATCAACTACTAAAAAGGTCCAAGCACTACCATAGTGGTCAGTGCTTGAAACTTGAAGAGGAAATCAGTGGTTTATCATAGCCCATTTTCTTGTTCACCATTAGATATAATTTCCAACAAAAGGAAAGGAAAGTTCTACAATTATTATGGTATAACCTTCTGTTCATAAGCAAATTTTTCTCATTTCATCGGAAAACATGAAAACCGTAAACTTTCTTTTTCTCACCTGCAGTTGTACCCGAATACTCTCAAGAACTTCTTCGGTCATTCTATCAAAGAACAGAACCCCCTGCAAAATTTTAAGCTATTTTATCAAAAGAACTTATACAAGACCCCGAAAACTGGAGCTA
Organism: Acer yangbiense; assembly: GCA_008009225.1. NCBI lineage: Eukaryota > Viridiplantae > Streptophyta > Magnoliopsida > Sapindales > Sapindaceae > Acer > Acer yangbiense. The sequence goes on along the minus strand of CM017769.1, from coordinate 34,579,962 downwards.
ACAAACATCACACTTCAGTACCCTAGAAAATACTTAGATGACCCTCTACTGGGAGCTTCTTCAATGTAGTTGTTTCACCATAAACAAGAGAGATAAAGTTGCACTAAAAGTGAAGTTGAGGAGGTATATTGTAAATGCTTTGACCAACATACAGATGCTCATGTTTACTTGAAACAATTTCTTATGTTATGCTAGACACACTCTAAGTAACAACTAACAACATGGTTCTATTTTAGCATAAGAAGTTGTACAATGGGGAATGATGTGGAGTGCTTAGGGGCAAAAGGGACGGCATCAATTATGAATCATGGAATTAATAAAATATTGCAGGTAGGAAAGAGAAAGTTTTGCTCCCTTATTATACGTATCAGACATACTTTGAAAGTGAACAGAATACTCATATAAAATCAACACATGTACAAGTTACAATCCTGTAAAAGTACATAACTGTTCCATCAATATGTGAAGGACTACTTTTGTTGTTCAAAAGAAATTATGTATCAAATTTATGTTGAAGAAAGAACCTGCAAATGATCAAATTCATGCTGGAACACCCGAGCAGGAAGATCAGACAAGCTGACTGAGAACTTTGCACCATTAATATCCTTTGCATCAATCTTTACAGATTCTGGTCTCTGCAAAGTAAAATAAAAGGAATAATATGGAATATATAGCAAAAATGGAGTGTTGGAGTATTCTATAATCAATAAATCAGTCATGTCTCTAATTTTGCAGAAGAAAAGTATATACCAAAATAGTGCAAGAAGCCCAAAAATTGATTGGGTAACAGGGAAAATGCTCATTAGAATAAAAAACCAGTTGCTTGATTAAATATTACCAATAAAATGGTTTTCTACTAAACTGCATAAAGAACAAATCAAGAAGCCATGGACATATTCTCTCCTAGGAGCTCACGACCAGCATTTGAGCAAGACCAACTATGGCATAAAAGATAAAACAGAAACATTAAGCAAGGATAAATACGACATGGCCACAAAATCAGAGGATGCATGACATAAGTTCTGGGGTTATGGGTCACTATTTGTTATTTTATTTGAGGAACTTGGTATAATATTACTTGTTTGAGTTGGATTAGGTTTCAGGCATCCATCAATAGACGTTGATATAATTTTTGAAATAGCTGGACTGATTATGAAACAAAAAAAATCCAGATTTTTCCTCTCCTAGTTCTCTTCGGCTCTTCCTCTTCTTCTCCTCTCCCTCTCTCTCTATATCTCCTTTTGGTTCTACAGCAATGTAGCTAACTTCTTATCAAGGAACACCATATGAAATTATGAACTGTTAAAATACACTCACAGAGAGCACACATTGACTTCTATCAATATTTTCAAGCAACAAGAAAAAGAAATACAGAAAAACAGAAAAAAAACAAGCAAGGAGAAAAAATAAATACCTGTACGTCAGCATAGATTCCTGGAAAGGATAGGCAACCTTCATTGAAAAGAACTGTTTTCTTTGAATACTTGTTAACTCTTGGATTAATGAGAACAATTTCCTCTCCTTCACCACGTTCGCCCACCGGGTTAAAGACCATAAGTTCCACATTCATCCCTACTTGGGGTGCTGAGAGCCCAATACCATCAGTTCTGTTAACAAGGAAATCAATGAAGATTGTTCACTCTAAATATCATGGATTCTTAATAAGCATTCAACTGTATCAGTGCATGATATATGGGAACATCCACACAAACTTAATAATCATCCCTTGAATGGCAGACCTATAAGCTAAATAAATAAATAAGAAAAACTCTCATAACTACTTGACTTATACAGTAGTTATACAGTAGCTAAATCCATAAAATAATTGAATTATAGATTGTGGTCTCTCATAAGTCATAACCTGTAGCTGTAAGTATACTAAACCTACATGGTAGCAATTGTACTTGCGTGTATTTAAAAAAAAAGAAAAAAAACCAAAACAAAACTCACTTATACATAACGTCGAACATCTCATCAACCAACTTCTTCAAATTATCGTCAAATGTATCAATTCTCTTGTTTCTCGCCCTCAGTATCGGGTCCGGATACTCCACGATACTTAGTGGTGATTCAAAGTGAAGATCAGCAGCTGAAAACAAGAAAAACAATTATCACTGCATACTCAAATCAGTAAAACAAAAAACAAACAAAAAAAACAGAACATTTAAATGATTATAACTAACAGCAGCAGTGTGAGAATTGTGAAGTTGACTTACGAGTAGCGACTTGGTCTTCTTTGGATAAGAAGCCGTCACGGCGCTTAGCCTGTACGAGAACTGAAGAGTTGGTTTGGTTCGGGGAGGAGAAGAACCGAGCGGCGGAGGAGATGCGGTTGAACCGAAGAAGAGTAGGGTGAAGAGTTGTTTTGCGGTACAGAGTTGGAAGAAGAGAGTTTGACAAACAAGATGAGTGAAGCCAAGTCGCAGAGGCCATTCCCGATTTTGTCCGTCTAACCAATTTTTTCTATGCTTCTAGCTTGGCATCCTTATATTTTTGATTTTTGATTTTTTTTTTTTGTCAAATATATTTTTGAATTATTTTAAAAGAAAAAGATTTTTTTTTTATTATACTGAAATGGATGGATTCAATTTCCTTTTTTAATTTATTTTAAAGAGTAATGCTACATTGTCCAAATTTGGTGTCCTCTAATCTATTCATTTAAATTGTATTAAATTGTATTAAATTTGCATGATTTAAATAAATATATTATAGTGTTGCTACGTTATTTGGACACCAGATTTGGAAACCAAATTTAGACAATGTAACATTGCTCTATTTTAAATATTACTTAAATTCGGGGTTTTTGAGAGAAAGACCTCAAACCCACAATTTGTTGTCGAAGATTAACGAAGCCCTAATCTGTTGGTGTAAGTGTAAGAGATATAATATTGTATCAACTTCATCCCGTTAAATGAATGGATTCTATTATCATAAAAAATAGAAAAAACTTTAAAATATAGAGTTAATGAAATAGTGTAATTTTATTCCTAAATATATTTCAATGAACTCATCTTCCACGGTAAATTTAGATCAACATTCACAAAAATCATATGATTATATATATATAAAAGGAAATTAGGTATTGTCTTTTTTTTTTTTTTTTTTTTTATTTGACAAAATATTTGTTAACCACATAATTGAGGGCAGTTATATAACTATATAAGAAAGATAGAAGAAAAAAAAAAGAAAAAAAGAGAAAAAAGCAGAGAGAGAGTGTGACTTTGATACATGCTCTTTTTTTAATCAAAATCTAAATCCATCGCTAATCGTCGTCGTCGTCGTCATCATCAATTAGCAGGTACATGATCGATTCGCAGAAACAAAATAGATCCTTTGAATTCAAACGGATCCTTTTCAGATATTAATTTTATTTTTGTTGGGTAATGAATTATGAATGTGGATAGGTTAGTTAGAGAGAAGCAGCGATGGGGTTGTCGTTCACGAAACTGTTTAGTCGGCTTTTCGCGAAGAAGGAGATGCGAATTCTGATGGTAGGTCTTGACGCAGCCGGTAAGACCACCATTTTATACAAGCTTAAGCTTGGAGAGATCGTCACCACCATCCCTACTATTGGTCAGTTTTCTATTATTATTATTGCTTTGTATTTTTACATGTGTCTATTTTTTATTATTATTATTTTGTGTATTGTTCAAAATTAAGTAAAATTTGTATGATGAATGAGGTTTTTTTTGGCTTGTTTGTATAGTTATTGCTACTTGTTGGAATTTTTAGAAATTGTTATTGCTTTTGTCTAGTTTTTATAGATGAAACGATGTGTGAAGCGGGGTGATGATTTTGTTGAAATGAAACACTTAATTGAATATCACTTGTAATACAAATTAACAAAAGATTTGTTTAGGTGTGAAATCAGCTAGATAGTCTTGTAAGGATGATGTGATTGAATCGTTGTCGAGTGTTTACATAGTAAGTGGGGTTTGATAAGTAATTGGTTTTCCCTAATTGTGAATTCTCCGATGATATTTTCTTGATGTTAACCTTTTCAGGCTTTAAATTTTGTAGTTTAGTTAGAGTGCCATAATTATTAATATTAATATGCAAGGAATTGCTTTTTTTTTTTTTTTTTTTTGCAGGATTTAATGTGGAGACAGTGGAATACAAGAACATCAGCTTTACTGTTTGGGATGTTGGTGGTCAAGACAAGGTACACAATCTCAAAATTATAAATTAAAGGATATTAAGATGCTGACTTGCTATATGATGCATGTACTGATATCTTCATGTATTTGATTTCATAATTGGCCTAACAATTTTTATGATTTGTCGAATTGAACAGTGGTTTTTAATCTGACAGTGGCAATATGGATTGGATTTATATAGTGCCAAATATGCAGAACTCTATAGTTAATTTTGTAGTTATTGGAATAGTATCGTGTGTAATGAATATTTAAGCTCTATCTACGAGCACCCCACAAGTAGATATTCTGCAATATAAGATATTCAGTTAACTATTGAAATCTGACTTCATAAAATGTTCTTTTCTTTCTCTTTCTAAATTGAATGAGAGAAGGATATAAGATATTCAGTTAACTATTGAATCCTGAATTTAACTTCATAAAATGTTCCTTTCTTTTTCTTTCTAAATTGAATGAGAGAAGGTTGCAATCTCTTTGCCAGACTTCACTGTTGATTCTGTATTTGTTTACAAGGTTGATTGAAGGAAACACATATCAACCCCAAAAAGGAATAAGATAGGCCCTAATTCCCCATGCCACTTTATAGTAGTAGAATTATTATCAACTGATAGTGATGTGCATATGCATTTCTCACACATTTAGAATTAATATATTTTAATGATTATATAACACAGTATTTTATGTTCTGGGATGGTTTTTACTTTCTTTTTTCCTCAAGGAAGAAGAATAGACATAGTAAACTATTGGCTGAGGCAGTAGTTAGAATCAGCACTATCTGTTATTTTTCTTTCTTTTTTTTTTGTTTTTTGTTTTTTGTAACAATTACAGATTTTTGAATAAATGTAATGTTCTTTTTGTATCTTTATATAGACTACACTTCTACAGAGGTGTCCTTGACAATAAATTCAAGACATAATTTTCTTTTATATTTGAACAGAAAAGGGAGTAATGTTCTGATATGGGTTCCAAGCCATGAGGATAAATGCATTTACAAATTTTCCTACAGATGTAGAGATAAATACATGTGGACTTGTTTAAAGCCTTCTTTATATAGTTTGTTGTCTAGGCAACGCCAATATTAGAATTTTGTTATTGGTACACCATGTCATACAATTTTATGATGTGTTCTCTTATTCAATGTCATTTTTTTGAATTTCTCTATGCGGCTAACATAGTTTTCCTTCTAATGCAGATCCGTCCATTGTGGAGGCATTATTTTCAGAACACTCAAGGCCTTATTTTTGTGGTTGATAGCAATGATAGGGATAGAGTTGTTGAGGCAAGGGATGAGTTGCATCGGATGTTGAATGAGGTATGCTACCTTTTTAAGTTCCATATTTTTCTCTCAATGTATTTGTGTGTTGTACAGTTCTCCCATTTTTTCGTTTCATGGCGGCTTTTCTTATTCCTGAGGCAGCTCTTTTTACTGTTCTGTCTTTTCTTTTTAAATTTTTTTTATTTTTTTATTGCTCAACTGTTTTGCCACTATAACTTCAAATCATTGATATGTTAATTTTTTCCCTGCAATCCCTATTTAATTGACTGGCCCTTAGTGTTCGACTTATTTGTTTCTTAACTAGCATATTGAGGGTTTAATTTGTTGAGAGAATTTTTTAGTCTATAGCTTTGATGCGTCTACATGCTATCAAGTTGTAAACATTATCATATATTTTATATCCTTTTATCTTGCTCGTCCGTGGAGTTGCAATCTTTTTCTTATGTGCTGCAGTTCATGTAACTTTTATTAAGACCAAAGTTTTGGTTATATCTTCCCATAGAGCGGCTAAAATCTTGTTTAGGATTTAACTGTTATATTCTGATTCCTTGATCCAGTTCTATGTGTTAGCTTCTCAAAGTTAAGATCAGTGATTGTCCTAATATGATTGCAGTGTTTTTTGTTTAATTAGTGTTTTCCTTGCTATTCAATAGCAGAAGCTACTGCCTATGTCAAATTGACTACGATTCAATCTTTTTTTTTTTTTTTATTTATTTATTTTTATTTTTTTTTATGGCACTACTGCACTAGCTCTACAACAGCCTTTTTACTGATTTATGTGATATCACTTATCAGGATTAGCAATTTAGTTTATCATCATCTTCTTCCTATTGGTTGCTTAGCTAGCATTTTTTGAATTTTCAGTCTTAGTATTTCTAAGCTTCAGTTTGTTTAGCTGCACATTTTTCTGTTTTGTGTTCGGTTGACTATTTGGAATAAAATATTAGAATTATTTTCTGTGCAACGGTTTATAATGCAGAATAATGTTATCCTGGTTTCAGGATGAGTTGAGAGAGGCTGTTTTGCTTGTATTTGCCAACAAACAAGATCTTCCAAATGCAATGAATGCTGCTGAAATAACTGACAAGCTTGGTCTTCATTCTCTTCGCCAGCGACACTGGTAAAATTACCTTCTGGTTTTTAACAATTTGTTACTTTTCCAAGTATTAGCTGTGAACATGTCTTCAAAATTCAGACTTGTTTCAAGCAGTTAGATTAATGGAAGAGGGTGTCGAGCAGTTGACAGAACTGAAACTACTAGGGTTTTAGGGGGACATAACACTTATTCCTTACCCTGTTCAATTTGCTTAGATTGCTTGATTTATTCCCCCTTGCCATTCTTGAGACACCGAAATAATTTGTTTCTGGAATTAACACGTGTTCAATTGCAGGTATATCCAGAGTACATGTGCAACCTCTGGAGAGGGCCTTTATGAGGGGTTGGATTGGCTTTCCAACAACATTGCTAGCAGGTCTTCATGAACAAGCACATAACAGGTCCTAAATCCGAAATAATTGAGGACAAATACTGTAGTTACTGGACCATATCATAACATTATAGAACGACACCTCCTGCCTAGTTACTGCCTGAATTATTATAATCTTGGACATTTTGTATAAAAACAAGATAATATCAGGGTTTCCAATTGCCATTGCTATCTAATTCTTCCATTTGCTGACCTCTTTTTGCTTTTGCAGGCATGATGCAGATGCGGATTTTGGTCCCTAGTTTTAGACTTGTATGGTTAGTTAGTTCTGCCCATTAAGAAAAGCAGAGTTTCCCTTTTATTCAGTTGCTCTTGTAGTGGCAGAATGATGGTTTCAATCTACTGCTATATAAAATATGGTTTGTATGCTACTACTCTAGCTATAAACTTAACTATAATATGATGCTACGGCACCTATTTTTGAAATAGATGCTTCAATACTTTGGCTTGTCAATCCCCTTTTTGTGCATATATATATATATATAATTGCAAATTTTCTCATAATAATTCACCACATTTAATTAGCTGTTCAAGAGACATGTGAATGGCAGATAGAGTGATTAAATTGTAACTCTTTGGAAAAAAAAATATATATATTCTTTGTTTATGATATTTTATAAATAAAAATCAATTGTATTTGAGGAGTCACTTCCATGGAACAGGTAATCTGAATGATTGGAATCACATAACACTCGGTCCACGAGGTTATGGGTTTGAGCCTCTCCTTAAACCTCGAATTATTGTAATATTTCAAGAAAAAAATCGAAATCGAAATGGAAATTGAACCTGATTGTTCCTTGTTGCTAGAAAAGTCATGAGTGATGGTTTCTTATTTTTTTTTTTTAATTCTCATGTTGAAAGACATCAATATGAAATTTTTGAGTCATTCTCAACATTTTTAATTCAAAAACCATGTCCAGACTCCAGTATAGTATGTAACAGCTGTTTCCAAATTCCCCTTAAAAGAGAAAAAAATAAAAAATCTAAGAAGTTGTTGCCTTTCGATTTTTACTTGAAACTCAAAGCAAAACTCAAAATTTCTTAAATATTAATGTATGAAAAAACAAGGAATCGTGGCAGTCCCTAGATAATTAATAGCATGTCTGTCCATCAATCAAACAAAACTGGTTTTAGCTAATCACTTTGAAACTGTATCTAAAAATTGAGATATAATGGCATTGCATGAGCATTTGAAGGAAGCAAAACACGTTTAAGTCATGTGATTGCTTGATTGAATTTGGCAAAACATCTTGAATTCATATTAAAACCAATTATGCTTTTAACATGTTTTTACAAGTAGTGGATTTACATTCAACAGCAAGCTCATTAATTCATAAAATGGATGTCTTTCTACTCTACGTACCTACCGTGGTATTCCACCTCTAGCTTGTTTTTTGGTCCAAAGATGAAATTCATAATGATAGTTTGTTATATTCATCAATTTTCGCAATAATTGCTTCTTTCATAGCCGGATTAACTGCATTTTATATGTTTTGGATTTATTTACTTACTTTTGAAGGACATTTAAACGTTCGTTTTCAAATTTACAGTGGCAAAAAAGGAAATTCCTTCTATTCAATATCTCTATGGGGTAAAGAAGAGCCAGAATTGATTAAAAAAAGTTGCCCCCCTTGCTTTGACCTTCCTCTAAGGGGTTGTTGGGTTACAATTGCATAACGCCCACTGGAACGTCCGTGTATTTTATCATCAACTTGATGAATTAATTTTGTAGACAGCTTAATCCATATATTGTTGTCATTACCCACAACCTAAATACAATGGTTTGGGATGTGTCTTTTCTAATGGATTCATTTCATGCTTTTTTGGTGACATTCACATGCCCATGCTACTTGGAACTTGGAAGCTAATAGACCTAATAATTTTGCCAGTTTTCATGGCTTCAAGCACCGATTTTATTCAATTTAGAAACAAAAACCAAGCAATTTTACCCACAAAGATGCATGCGATTTTGTAAAGTTGACAAAATGGGTAGAGCTCTAAAGTCTAAACCATGCTTGTCACTCTTTACCTCTTATGCTCAACCATCCAACTCCAATATCTTTCTTATAGGGTTAAATATTAAAAAATATATGGATGGTTTTCAGATTGGTCTAAACGGTAGTTGAAGTTTTGAAATTTGTCATAAATTTTACTTCAAATTCAATAAAAGAAAAAATTGTTTAATTTTGTTCAACTTTTATCAAAGACAACCATTGTTAAGTTTTTGATTTCCGTTTGTATACTTTCAACCGTTATTAGGGATTCTTACCATAGAGGTTTATAGATGGAGAGATTTTTAGTTGAGCATAAATGATTTTTTTATATATTGTTTTTTGAAATCTGACACCGAACGGATTAGTATCTGCCGGAATCTACCGAGATCAAACACTACATGTACGATTCGGATATCCATCTTAACACCACTAATTAAGAAAAAAAACACTTTGGTGGTAAGACTCAAACCCTAATCACTAACGTGAAAAGAGAAGTGCACACTGAGTACAACGTATCCTAGAGAAATTACTTTTCTTAGTAGTGGGTATCCAAGATCGACATTTTGAAAGGGCATACGTTGTTATAGGCTGTTCACGAGTTTAATCACTTTGATTAGTGTTTAGTGCATTCGAGATTCGACTTTTTGCAAAAAGTGTGAAAATTTGTACAGTTATGGATGAGAAATTTAATGAACAAAGAAAATTAGAAAAGGTTCGTTTGTTTTAATCAAATCATATATACGAGTGGTTAATACTTGTTTGACGGATGTTTATGATTATTTTAGTCCAAACAAAAGCCAAATTCATGCCGTTTGGTCCCTTCTTTCTTCGTGTGCATCACAACTTATCTGACCTAACTTCATTTTCGATCTTGTTTTTCTTTTAAACATATATGTTTAAGAATTAATATGATATAAGGGTGTATTTACAATTATTTAATATTTTTAATAGTTTATTTCCCTTTTGCCTTGAAGTTTGACACTAATACAACTAGAGAACAAGTACAAGTTAGTACAAATAATTTATAATTTATAAACAATTTAATATTATAAATTTAAATTTTTAAAAACAGTACAAAAATTAATTCAAAACTGAAGATAATTTTAAAATCAAAAACAATTTTTATTTACTTTAAAATATTAAATTTAAAAATGAAGATAATTTAAAATTTTAAAAATAGTTTTTTATTTCTCCATTTTAAAATTATTTTTTAGTTATATTCTATTAAAAGGATTCTATTCTATTAATTTAATTTAATTTAATTATTTTTTTATAAAAAGATTGTGTTTATTTTTAAATTTTAATAACTTAGGGTAATTTGATCTTTTTATTAGTTCAATTTTAAGAGTATGAGAGGTTTTAATAAATAAATGCATACTTGCTCTCTAGCTGGATTTATGCTAAACTTCAGTGGAGGTCCATGTATTTACCCCCAAAAATACTAATTTAAAGTGTACATATAGTTTTATAGGGGTGTAAATATCACCACTCTTTTTAGAACCAACCGAATTTGATGAGTAGGTACAAGCCAGAACTAGCTTTTATGTTTTCATTAGGCTCAACTCTGCCCATAAGACCTATTTAGAGCGTATTTGCTCATGCGAGCTTGGGTAGCCTGCCGAACTTTAACTTCTGAGTGACGATATTTACACCCCTCTAAAACTGTATATACACCCCTATTTGTATGTGCACTCACATTAAAATTTTAAAATATTATAATTTTAATTACACCTCACATTTCACCAAATATGTCCTCTCTAGATAACTACCATAAATTAATAAATTATAAAATAATTATATAAATTATAAATTATAAAATAATTAATAAAATGAAAAATAAAGGGGAAGGCTCCTTCTTCCAAATTGAAACTCATGTCAACTGGTTGCATTTTTTTTTTTTTAACAAGAGAGTGTTTCTTCAATGGACATTAAAAATATCCTTTAACCTTATTCAACTAGGAAAGAACATCCCTCCATTCCTTCATTAAATTAAATTTTTTTTTTAAAAAAAAGGGGGAAATTGAAGAACAAAATGATAATGTATCTAGATTTTTTTGAAAAGAAAAAAAAAAAAAAACTTAGATCTCCATTATCAAAAGTCAAAACAAAACTTGGATCTCTATTATCAAAACATACTTTCAAGAAATCCTTTTGGGTTTTGAAATGAACCCACAAATTACAAAAATGATTAAATAAATGGATTCAAAGAAGCATGGTGACAAGAGGAGAAAATTTGTAAAGATTTTAAAAATTAAAACAAAAATTAAACATTATGGAGATTTTTTTTTTTAATTTAACCGGGAATAATCATAGTTTTTTCAATTAATAAATAGCTAATAATCACTGGAAATAATTATGCATGTTTGTTAAAATGTTCAAAATATTAATATTGTATTAATAAATATATATAGGGTATATTTATAATTATTTTAATAAAGGGTAATGTTGGAATTTTGAAAATAATACAAATATGGGGTGCACGTACTATTTTAGAGGGGTCCAGATATCGCCACTCTTAATTTATTATTATTTTTTTATGCAAACTTATTGGTTTTTTCAATTATTTGAGTTTGACCTACATTGAAGCTTAATTTGCCCTCTAGGAGAGTCTTTCGGCAATAATGGGGTCAGTGTCTCTCATCTTCAGTTCGCCGACGACACAGTAGTTATTTTGAAGCCAAAGACCGAGTATTTACTTAACCTAAAGTGGATCCTTCGTTGTTTTGAGCTCTCCTCTAGTCTCAAAATCAATTTTCACAAATACCGTGTTACAAGAGTGGGAAAGAACGTTGGGGATGTGGGGGAATGGGCTGATATCTTGAGGTGTAGGGTGACATCCTTACCTATTTCCTATCTTGGGTTACCTCTAGGTGCTAGGCCATGCTCTAAGGTTTTTTGGAATCCGGTGGTGGAGAAAATTGAGAAGTGGTTATGGCCTTGGAAGAGAAAATTCCTTTTGAAAGAGGGGCGGCTAGTGTTGATCAAGTTAGTGCTGTGTAGTATTCCCACTTTCTATCTTTCAGTTTTTAAGATGCCGGTGGGGATGGCTAAGAAGATCGAAAAACTCCAACATAGTTTCTTATGGGTGATGGGATTGAAAAGAAGAAGATGCACGCGGTGGATTGGATCACGGTGTGCAAAAGCAAGAAAAATGGTGGCTTAGGAATATGAAGGATTTTGGACAAAAATGATGGGATGTTGGCCAAATGGGTGTGGAGGTTTGGTGTTGATGATTCTTCTCTTTGGAGGAATGTGGTGTGTGCAAAATATGGGATTGATGAGAAAAGTATGTTATAGGATTGGAAGTGCTCCAAAGCTTCTTTCTTTGTGAATGCTATTTCTAACTTGTTCAGGATTAGTTCAAGGTTTGAGATGGTAATCACCCAAGGTATAAAAGTAGTCATTGGAAACGAGGCCAAGGTCAGGTTTTGGCAAGATATCATGGTGGATTCAGCTCCGCTCAAGGAAGCTTTCCCTAGAGTTTTCACTCTTGCTGCTATCAAGGATGGTTTTGTTGATAATTTCAGGAAGTGGGAGGGGAATGAGTGGACTTGGAGGGTGAACTTAAGAAGAAGACCTTTCGATTGGGAAAAGAACCAATGGAATGCTTTGCTAAATGTCTTGACCGTGTCACTTTGCGTAAGTCTATCAAAAATACCATTGGTTGGAGTTTTTCATTGAACGACATCTTCTCTGTCTCTTCTTTCGTTAGTCAACTAGAAAGGTTGAATGACAGTGATTCTTCGATTCCTAGGCTTCCGTGGAAGGGGATCAGTCCTCCAAAAGTGGAATTTCTCTTGTGGTAGCTTATAAAAGGTAGAGTCTTTGTGGGTGAAGTCCTGCAGAAATTCAGGGTCAATGTGGATGTGAGCTACAGGCTTTACAACAATGCCAATGAAACAATGAACCATGTCTTCTTTCATTGCCCTTGGTCTTGGAAGTTGTGGTTGAGCTGCATGGACTGGTGGGATGTTGAGCGTTGTCAGAATGCTTCTATTTTAGAGTGGTGTAAGAGCTGGGTTGGCTTGGTGCCGAAAAATAGTTATGGGAGAGCTTGGGATGTTATGTTTAATGTAGTCATATGGACCATTTGGGAGTCGAGGAATAATGTGGTCTTCAGAGCTAAAGTGACAAGTAGCCCTCAAGCCATGGATATGGTGAAATTCAAGGCGGTGTAGTGGTTTAAACATCACAGTCTTGGATTGACTGAGACAATAACTGACATGCTGCTCAACATAAAAGATTTGTGTGTGGATGCCAAAAAGGTTAAGACCCAGCGGATGGAAACTTGGACTCCTCATTCAAAAGGTGACTTGAAGTTTAATGTGGATGGTTCCGCGTTAGGGAAGCTTGGGCCAACTGGGATTAGAGGGGTTTTGAGAGATTTCAATGGTAAAGTGATATGCTTGTTTTCTCTATTTACTGGTATTTATGATTCCAATTCGGCTGAGCTTTTTGCTATTCATAAAACATGCAAGCTGTGCGCTTCAAGACCCTCTTTAGTAGGATGTAACATTGTCATTGAGAGCGATTCAAAGGTGGTTGTCTCCTGGATCAACAAGGAAGGTTTTGGCAATTTAAATCATGTTAATTTAATCTATGAAATTCATGGTTTCCTAGAGATCCTTGGGGGAATGGTTGTGTGTTTCAAATCGAGAGCTTCTAACTTCTTTGCCGACAATCTCGCTAAATTGAGCTCTAGTTTTCAAGGCGATTTCATGGAATTGTGCTAGTGTCTGCTTGGGTGATTTGTTGGTGCTTTGATGTCTGTTGCTCTAGCTATCTCGTGGTGCTTTTCTTTTGTTTCTTTGGCTGTGTGGTATGGCTGTTGCTTTTTGCGTTTCTGTTTTGTGTCTTTTGGGTCGTTGGTGCCTTGTTTATGTCCGCTCTTTGTGCTCTGTTTTCAGGGTTCTGAGTGTTCCCTTGCCCCCCTTGGCTTCTTAATAAAGTTTATCATTCAAAAAAAAAAAAAAAAAAAAAAATTTCCCTCCGAGGACACATACCTCACAAATTAAGCTATGCCCACCCGAAACTCAAAATAAGACAAACACAATCTAAGTTGAATATGACAAGCACAGTCTAAGTTGAAGCATTACAAGCATAACTGACATATATCTTTATAAATAAGGGTAAATACACTCACATCTCTGAAGTTTGATACAAATACAGCTAGAGAGCAATTATGTATTTATCTACTCATATCTCTCATGCTCTTAAAATTGAACTAAAAAAAGATCAAATTACCCTCAGTTAATAAATTAAAATAATAATAATATTTTTATAAAAAAAATTAAATTAAATTAATTGAAGATAATATTTCAATGGATTATAATTAATAATAATAATTTTAAAATGAAAAAAAAAATGAAAAACTATTTTTAAAAGTTTAAATTATATTCATTTTTAATTATTATTTTTTACAATTTGTAAATGTTAGTTATTAAAAATAAAAATAATTTAAAACTAAAATAGTTTTTTTTTTTCATTTTAAAATTATTTTTTAATTTCAGGAATTATCTTCATTTTAAAATTTTAATAACTAAGGACAATTTGGTCTTTTTATTAGTACAATTCTAAGGACATGAGAAGTCTGAGTAGATATATATATATATATATATATATATATATATATATTACAATATCTATTAATTCAGGACTATGTATTTTTTTGAAAGTTTTCGCAATTGGTAGGATTCGAACTGTTGACTTGAGAGTCATTTACTCAAGTCCCAAGCTCATCCATCTTTCAACCAAGCTACGCCCCACTTTAGCTAGTCTCTAGCTAGTGAATTAGGAGAGGTTTTTGAAATTCAACATATAATTTATCAACATATAATTTATCAACTTTAACATTGACTCTTTGAACTTTGTTGTGCATTAGAATGACACTTTTGTCCCTATCATATTTTAAAATTACTTAATTTTTTTTTTGAATAACCTACCAATAACAATTGTACATAAAATGTTATAATGTTTTTCACCTATTTTGACAGAGCCCATACTTGTCATACTTGAGTAATTTTGTATTTCTTCATATAACTTTTTTTTTTTCATACTTAAACATTTTAAGTACTTAAGAAGTTTCCATTTTTTCTTTTACATCAAAAATTAGAAATAAATAAATTGTCATTGGATATAAATAACGAAATGATGTGGTAAATGATAAAGCAATGATAAATTAATTATCACATTATATAAGATGAATTTTGGGCTATAGGATCGCTTGACAGTTACATATATTTTTAGTTTTTCATCACCACCATAGTACATAGATTAAGTTTTAGTTATATGATTATCTTTGCTTTGATTCATATAGTTTATTTGTGATTCATGATTGTGAACCAAAAAATTAAGAAGAAAGGCAATCACTTAGAAGCAAAAGAAACACAACATTATTATTATTATTATTATTATTATTATTATTTTGACATAATAATAATAACAATAATTATTATTATTGTTATTAAAATGACATAATTATAGCATTACAATATAGCAGTGAAAAGGTTATACGACATACACGAAATGGACATTCTTCATGATGTCAATGCCTTCATTATCATTTATAGTCCAAAATCCAAATGATACAAAACCCATGATGTGGCCCATTCACTCGAAAGTGCAAGAGTTACTGGCAAGGTTCCATAGCATGCCAGAGATGGAGCAAATTAAGAAAATGATATGACTATCGCTCTTCTGCCGTCACATTTTGAAGGCAACAACAATGGAAGTGATATTACTCAACGCATGCACCCTTATAGGAATGTGGAAATTGATGGCAATTTCGGTGGTTGTTGATTGAGGCTGCCTTATGAGTTGTCTAGAGGTAACATTGTTATAGGTGATGTTGGATTGCCTTATGATGTTACCAAACAATGGCCTGCCGATTTCAATCCTTAAATTTATATGTATTGGTCTAGTTCCAATTTCTTTGTTATTGTTATCGAGTTTTTTTTTTTTTGGAACTAGACCAATACATGTAAATTCAAGGATTGAAATCGGCAGGCCATTGTTTGGTAGCATCATAAGGCAATCCAACATCACCTGTAGCAATGTTACCTCTAGAAAACTCAGACGATAGCCTCAAGTAACAACCACCGACATTGCCACCAATTTCCACATTCCTATAAGGGTGCAAGCGTTGAGCAATATCATTTCCATTGTCATTGCCTTCAAAATATGACGGTAGAAGAGTGATAGTTATATCATTTTCTTGGTCTGCTCCATCTCCGGCATGGTATGGAACCTCGCCAGTATCTCTTGCACTCTCAAATGAATGGGCCACATCATGAGCTTTGTATCATCTGGGCTATAAATGATAACGAAGTCACTGACATCACAAGAATGATCAGTTCACTCACTTTTTTACACAAACCAACCCTCCTCATCTTAAAGACTCACCTTCTTCCTTGTCATCTCTGGTGTTTTGTTTTTTTTAGTCTCTCTTTTTATGATTTTTTTAACTACCGATTAGTGAACTTATATAGAGAAAGATAATACTCTTTCAAGGGTAAAATGGGAATTATAATTGGGATTTATTTTGGGGTTAAAGTGTAATTTTTAGTTTATAAATCTCTAAATAAAAGACCTAATTAATTTTTACATCTAAATCTAGCCAGTATAAACATGTTTTGCTAAATTTGTTATCTTTAATTGACCATGTTAATTCCCTTGGATTCTAATATTACTTATATGTTCACTAACCATGTATATTCACATACTTCTTTAAAAAGGTTATTGTAATAATTGAATTTAATGTTTCAAAAGAAATAAATTAAATTTAAACCAATTATACGGAACAAACCTTATTAGAGTAATATTGGATCCAAATACCTTTAACATAAACAATGGGCATATGTGTTAATAGACTAGATCGAGTTGTAGCCCAATCTAGAATTTTGAATTTTTTTTTTATATATTATATAAAAATTAAATTACAAAGTTAATAATGAGCTTCAACTTCTAACCAGCCCAATAGCCTATCATAAAACTCAATCTTAAGTCTAAACATTTGACAGCTAACTTAGTTAAGCAAGCTCATCATAAAACTAATAAATCATCAAGTAGAGGCCCATTAAAACCATTAGTACCCCAAATTTAGTTTTATTATTATTATTATTTGAAATCTAAATTATAAAAGAAATTTAGTCAGTATTTTTTTTTTTTTGATAAAAAACTTTATAAAGGCCCGAAGGCAAGTAGAGAAACCCCTACACAAAGACACAACCCACCACAAACCACACACAAAGCAGAGCACCACGAACCCCAACAAAGAACAAAACCAGGAAACAAAACAGCAACAAAATAGAACCACCTAAAGAAAAAACAACAAGACGAGCATACACTACAACACAACTGCCAGACAACCACAACCAAACTCAAACATCACCCCATTCCACGAAATCACCACACGAGCTAGACCCCATCTTGGCCAAGCTATCCGCAAAAGAATTGCACGCTCTCAAATCATAAACAACCTCGATTTGACCAAAATCATACAAATTTCTGTGGGTCTCATAAATCGAATGAACGTGAGATATATTCCCGAAATCGTTGCCATTCACCCATGAAACGGCAGCCTTATAGTCACTAACCACCGAGATAAACTTGCCTCTTAGATTTGAATTAGATAAACACAACTCCGTCGCTTTCTACACAGTTCAAATCTCAGCAGAGTCGGAGTCCGCAATCCCCATCGAAAAGGAAAATAAGCACATAATTTTCCCATAAGAATCTCTCAGCACCCCTCCAATGCTTGAAGGGCCAGATTTTCCTCTTGAAGAACCATCAACGTTAAACTTTAGACTGTCCACAGGTGGAGGAATCCAGTCCTCAACTCTTGGATGTTTCTTCTTTTTGAACTCAACACAAACATCTTTGAAGTTGAGAAGAAGGGTCTGAATCGAATCATTCGAACCCTTGCCAAGATATTTAAACCACCACACAATCCTGAGCTTTACCATGTCTGTAGCCTGCTCAACTTTCGTATTTTGACTATCGAACACCACTTGGTTCCTCGACTCCCATATGGACCAAACAATTGCAAAGAAAAAAGAACACCAAATTCTCTCCAACTTAGGTGCCGGACAGAGAGCACTCCAACCTTCTATCCAATCTAAAACTGATGAATTAGAACAGCCAACTACTTCCCACCAAGACATACACAGCAGCCATAAAGACTTGGACCAAGCACAATGAAGAAAGAGATGATCAATGGTCTCATTTTCTACACCGCAAATTAGGCAAAACAAATTTGTCCATACCACATCTGCGCATCACCTCTTTTACCATCACACGACCTCGATCTCCACAATTGCCAAGAGAACACCTCCATCTTCGGGGGACATAAACCTTTCCAAAAAAATGGAGGCACCGACACTATGAATTAATGATCCTTATGTAAGGCTCTACGAAAAGATCCCACTAAAAATAGCCATTTTGAATTGTAGTTCCAAGCGATGGCATCCGAAGCCATAGAACTCATAGGGAAGCAATTCAAGAAAGTTTGGAAGACATTCCATTGGTCTTTTTCCCAATCAAAAAGAGGTCTTCTAGTCGAAATTGAACAAACCCATTTCTGATTCGCAGACCAAAAACCAAAGTCTTGAGTTGTCCCATATTTGTCAACAGCCAAGGCAAAGCATCTAGGAAAAACCTCCTTTAGTAATCTTCCATCCACTCTAATGTCGGACCAGAATTTAGCTCTATCACCTCTATCCACCACTGTCACAAAACCCTCATCAATCACCCTAGCTAAAATTGAATCAGCATTAAAGAGACTGTGCACCGCCAATTCCAAAACAGTGAAGCATCTTGAATCCTATATTTCGAACAAATTATCCTTCTCCACAACGACTTATCTTCCCTTCCAAACCTCTAAACCCATTTTGCCAACAAAACCTTGTTTTTATCTAATATTCTCCCTATTCCAAGGCCACCCTTCTCTTTGGATTTGCACATCTCCTCCCATCTAACCGCATGAATTTTCCTTTTGACAATCCCATCACCCCATAGAAAACTTCTTTGAAGCTTCTCAATTCTTTGAGCCACCCCCACCGCCATTTTAAAGATTGAGAGGAAATACGTAGGAATGCTCGAAATCACCGTTTTGATCAAAACAAGTCTCCCCCCTTTGGATAAAAACTTTCTCTTCCAAGGAGCCAACCTCTTTTCAATTTTGCCAATCATAGGCTCCAAAAACTCCTAGCCCCTGGTTTTCTCCCCAACGAAAATCCAAGATAAGTAATGGGTAGAGAAGCTTTCTTGCATTTGAAAATCAAAGCCCAATAGTCTGACTCCGACGCCCTACCCTTCCCCACTCTCACCACATAAGATTTATGAAAATTAATCTTAAGACCCCGAGGCCACCTCAAAACAATGAAGCACTCTTTTCGCATTGTGAAGATACTCCTCCCTAGGTTTAATGAACAATAAAGTATCATCCGCAAACTGAAGGTGAGAGACATGAATCTCATCAAAGCGTTCTCTTTCAATCAAGTTAAGTTCGAAAGCTTTCTTAAACAAATAATTCAAGCCTTCCACGTTATAATGAAGAGGAAAGGAGATAGAGGATCGCTTTGCCTCAACCCCCTCTCAACACCAAACTGAGGCATAGGATTACCATTCACCAAAATAGACATTAAAGGGGTGGAGATGCACTCCTTCATCATACG
Organism: Acer yangbiense; assembly: GCA_008009225.1. NCBI lineage: Eukaryota > Viridiplantae > Streptophyta > Magnoliopsida > Sapindales > Sapindaceae > Acer > Acer yangbiense. Next base: position 34,560,378 of record CM017769.1, on the reverse strand, counting down.
TACACTTTCAATGTTTTGATTTTATCGTTCATGCAATGTTTTCTTTCTTGTTAATGTTTTGATAAATTTAACCTTTAATTTGCATCTTTAAATTGATAAAGACACAAAGATTTTTATTTTTACTATTATTTTTGTTTTTTTGTTTTTATTTTTTTATTTTCAATAATTAGAAAGTGTTTGGTTGAATGAAAGTGTTTTAGTTATATGTTATCTTGGTTGAATGAAATAGGTTCACTATTTTTTCAATTTTTTTCTTGAAACTTAATAAAAAACAATTTTTCTCTCATAGACACACAATATAGGCATATTTATAGTATGTTAATTCACATCATCACACTTTTGCTATGCACGTGTATTATTATGATTGAAGTTATGTTGCTTACATGGCAAAAATGTAGTGATGTGTATTAGTATACTATAAATATGTCTATATATATATATTGTGTATATATGAGAGAAAAATTGTAATAAAACAACACTCAACAAAATATATATTTCTAATAATATTGATTCAAATATGATATATAATTGATGAATGTTGCCTTGTAAGTCTCGTAGAGTCCCACTTAAATGTGATAGTGATGTTTTTGTATCGTATATTATTTCTTATTTTCTTGTTATCTGTTAAAACACATAGGTCACATGTATTATTTTGATCAAGTCGGTGGCTAAAGTTGACAAAAAAAGGTTATTTGGGTTTGGTAAATTAATTTAAATTTAACACTAATTTGAGGACTAAAGTAAGAAATTTTCTCTCATTTTTAATATAAAATATTATAGTATATATGCATGTATTAGTATTACGTGGGACGTAAAGGAAATGGGTTATAATTTATATAGGTGGAGAAGTATTAACCCTAGCAAAGAAATAATAATATGCGTCACAATGCATGCAAACACATGTACTAGTGTTTTAACATGCATGCATGTACTGTCATTACAATGATAATTAGGTTTAAATACTTTTTTATAATATGGATTACCGGGTTAATTAATATGAAAAAAATATCTTAGACAAGTTCTATAAATTCCCGTTTTGCTGCATGCCTGATGCCTCCATTATCTCTTTATCCTTCTTCACGTCTTCTCTCATATTTTTCTTTTCTTTTCTTTTTTTTCTCTCTCTCTCTCTCTCTTCTCTAAAAAACAAAAATGGATAAATCACCATGCAATTCTCAAGATGCTGAAGTGAGAAAAGGGCCGTGGACGATGGAAGAAGACTTGATTCTTATAAATTATATCAACAACCACGGTGAAGGGGTTTGGAATTCACTTGCTAAAGCAGCTGGTAAGGAGCTTTTAGCTAGATTAGAAAGCAAGGTTTTTTTTTCTTCATTTTGTGTTACTTTAATTTTCATTTTGATTATATACCCCAGTGACCAAACTATCTAGTTTGATGATCTTGATAGGTCTGAAACGTACCGGAAAAAGTTGTCGGCTCCGGTGGCTGAATTATCTGCGACCTGATGTGAAGAGAGGGAATATTACACCGGAAGAACAGTACTTGATTATGGAACTTCATGCTAAGTGGGGAAACAGGTCAGTTCATGTTATAATAATTGTGAGTGTGCCGTTCGTGGTGCTTTTTGTGATGCGGGGTCTTGTGCTGTTTGTTTGTGTTCTGCCCTTTTGTGGCTTAATAAATTCTATTGTTCAAAAAAAAAAAAAATTGCGTATATATATTTATTTTAATAAAGAAATATAGAAATATTGCACTTTTTGTATGATGTGTTGCAATCTGTGAACCCTTTTTATTTATTATTGGACGACAAATTAAGGAGGGCTTCTTCGATATCTAAGTTCTTATTATAGTTTTTGGATTGAAAAGTGCGCTCTTAGAGTCCGCGGTTTTGTCCAGCCTTGAAGTTCAAGGAAGAGAGAAAGAGAGATTGCTCATATTTTGTGCATTCATGGCCACCAAAAAGACTGCGACACATGGGGTTTCTAAAACTTGTTGAAAAAGAAAATCCTTTCACAAGATCTGTTTTTCACTTTCTTTCTTTCTTTTATAAATTTTTGGTGGTTTGAAAAATCCCATCTGATTCTCTTTCTAATGATTTGAATCGACAAATTGCACATATGTTGTTTTACTCAAATCTTTTCAAAGTTTTCATACATGTGTCATCATCCATGCTGAATAAAAATGACTAATTTTTTGCTTTAAAAAGTGCAAGTTTTTGTTTTCAACCTCTTCTTCTATGCATATATATAATAGTACACATGGCACATATCATTTCGATCAAGAATCAAAGATCAATTTTGTGTTCTCAAGTTATATATATATATATATATATATATAAATTCATGAGGATATTGAATGTAAGCCATTAGTTTTACATGTTTTGACTCAAGTGTGTATACACTTGTCAAAACTTCTCCATAATGAGTGACTCACATTCAATATTATGATAAAGTTATATCAAGACGTCCTGACTAGATCGGGACTATATATATATATATATATATATATTGATAATTCAAATTAATTTTCATAAACATTTCTGGCAAAAAAAAAAAAAAAGATTTTAGAAATTGGAGGAGTAATTTAATTTCTTATTATATGCATTTTCTGATTTATCAAAAAGATAATGCTCACACACAGAATAATAATTAAAATAGTAAATAATTTATTTATTTTATTAAAAAATAAAATAAAAAACTTCCTAGAAATTATTATGGTATTATCTATGCCAAATATAGTAAGAAAAATTCCAAAATTTTGGAAGGATTGTGAATGTACTTTGGACACTAAATATTACAGCTAGGTAGCCAGTTGGATGGCTGCTGTTGAGTGGTGATTATAGGGTAGGTAGTTGTGAAGACCGCCAAAATAGACTTGGTGATAAAACTTTCTATTTTAGGCTAAACCCATTTCAATACATCACATGTTAACCTTTTACTGTGATTTGAAATAGACATAAATTTGTACTGTTTTGGCTCTTCAGGACAAAGCTCGATTCTTCAATATTTTCTGTACATTCACGATATGAAACTATCCCTTCTTCAATATTTGAGTTTTTGGGCAGTTTGATTAATTATGATGAGTTCAAATGCTATATGCAAGGCTGTAGAAAAGTATTTACATTAACCCTAGTTATTAATCGTTATATATCTTCATTTATAGGAGTCGTGGCTTGCTTTTATTCTTGAGACCCTTGAACATGTAATTAATCATGCCTAGTTTCCCTTTCCATGAATGAATTCAACATGATAGCCCTTTGATTAATTTCCACCATAGAACATGACCTCAACATTACTGTAATAATAACTCTTATAAACGATCATGATTATATATTCTTGATTTTCACAGCACAGGTACTTTAGTTATTGCAATACATGAGCCTTAAACTTCAGATCATAACTAATATAACCTTCATATATTTTGTTTAATTTTGAATTTTATGACATGTAAGAGTACATATGAACAAGAACAAACTGCCAAAAATTGTTCTTAGATACTTTTTCAAAACTCTCTCAGAAAAAAAAAAAAAAAAAAAAAAAAAGGTTATGGGAATGAAATTCGAGATGGTCGTACCAGCTAAACTATCTAGTGCCTACTTTTTCATAGAATATATTATAATTGATTTATTTTTTTCTTTTACATAGCTATTGCTTCATTTTGATGAATGCAGGTGGTCGAAAATCGCAAAGCATTTACCCGGAAGGACAGACAATGAGATAAAGAATTACTGGAGAACAAGAATCCAGAAGCATATTAAGCAAGCAGAAACCTATTCTGGGCAAAGCTCTTGTGAGGTAAATGAGCAGGCCAGTTCAAGCCAAATGTCTGCCGCTGCTTATTCCATCGAAAACTACCCCTGTGCAGTACCCTCATACCCACCAAACCCGGACTCATGTTATCCGGTCGTCACACCTTTTCCGGCTGATCAGTTGAACGAAAATTATTGGAGCATGGAGGATCTCTGGTTACTTAATGGTGATTGAACTAAATTAAATTAGAAGGATTCATATATGAAACCAGTTCGGATTCGGATTCGGATCGATCTTCGGTTTTATCTTTATATATATTGTTATGTTTCCTAGATGTACTTATAATTATTTCTGTATTATGTGTGGCTTGTAAACGAATTCTATATACACAATATATATATATATATATAGAGAGAGAGAGACAGTTATATAATATATATATGGAAGAATTTACCTTTTCATATCATTGATATATATATATAAGAAAAAACCTGAACCATGCTTGAGTATAATGTGAGTTTTTAAGAGAAATAAAAGAGAAATAAAAGAGAGAGAGAGAGAGAGAGATAGGTGGCAGCTAGCCAGTTGGAAAAAATATCATATATGTACTTGGGTGTGCCTGTGATGTGTGGTCTATTCACTTGATGTGTTTACTTTCATAGTGAAAGTGTTTTGTACGTTTGACCTAACTTCTTGGATTTATACCTATTAATAGAATTAAAACTTTATTAGAGTTTACTTCAAACATGCAAGTAAAGCCACTTAAACTAGGGTTTGAATGGGATTATTAAAGTTTCATTCATCAATTAATGGAAAATTAGATTAATATTTTTTATTTCCATAATGGGTTTTGTTATTATGCAAGAACTATTACTTTCTATTTTTTTATTTTTTTATTTTGTAATTTATCATTAAAATTCTTGATTTATTTAAATTATTGAATTAAAATCTAATAGCTATTAACAGTTAAGTATAGTTATAAATGATATGTATAATAGCATGACTTGCATAACCATTATACTATATTATTCTAGTCCATGTATTACTGTCGGTTTTAAGTTTTTGACATAGTAGTTGAGAATGTATATCCGAGTTATTATATTCAGACGTGATGCTGATATATTTTAAAGCTTAAGGCTTATACTATTTCCTAATGAAACATGTAAATCTTTTTTCTTAATTTCATTCAATTGATTTTTTTTTTGTACATACCATCCAAAATCGCCAAAAATAAGTTGATGAACGATAATTAATTCAACAGTTAATATTCAATATTTAGTATATATGTTTAATCCTAATTAATTAAGTAAGCATAATTCGTCTAGCAATAAAAAGATGAAAAGATCAGACCAATCCGATCCAAACTGACTAACTGAGTCGGCTGATTTTGAAAGACCAATCTTGTTTGGGATGACTTACACAGATCCTTCACTTTGAAATTTATGTCAATAAACATTTTAGTGAAAAATTACATTTATGAAAGTATTATATTCTTGTATACAAATGGATATGAACAGACCATATATAGAACATGGACATGGACTTGGACATGACATAATTTAATAAAGATATATATAATGCATATCCATACAGTATACCTAACTAAAACCAGTAGAAATTTGACACGTAGAAAGACAGATCGAGCAGATATATTGGGAAGTTTTCATGGTAGCTTTTGATTAATATATACCTATTTTGATGCATTTCCATGCAAAATTGAAGGCCAACGACGTGAGCTAGATTGTATAAAAACTCTTGGAAGTGGCCGGTAAGGAACTCTTCACATGGCTGCTTATGATAAATAAAATTCTCCCCATCCATCCGCTTGTGCCAACATATGCATCATATGCATGCACATGCTTAATTACTTTCCCCACCCGTAAATTCATTTCATGTGTTGTAGTGTTTCTTATTTTTAGTATCATTATCACTATTTAAGAATCTCCTTAATGAACAATCTCAGCTGAAAACAAATTGATATATATGTGTAGGGCACAAAGCAACTTGATCGATGATCAAACCATTGTACCATAAAAATATCCATGTTATACAAACAGTCGCTGACATTATTATGATATATGTGTGGTCTTGTAAGAAGTCTACTATATATATATACATCAAAAATTATAGAGCCATTATTTAACAATGTGCTTGCTATATTTTCTGACTAAATTTTGACACGTAACATCAACCGTGAACCAACTTAAAATTCAAAAAGTATATCAACCCTTTCGCATAATTTCAATTAATTATATATATATATATATATATATATATAGAGAGAGAGAGAGAGAGAGAGAGAGAGAGAGACTTTTATGATCTTGGTTGACAAAATGCAGTAGCTTGGCGTATTTACAATTGTTGATAATTATACGTATCCAAGCAGCAGGGTTTCCTTTGTTTGTTCATTGTTGTAGAATTTGTCAATAGCAGAGTACGTAGAGGTTATTTCTGATGTGTGAGAGAGAAAGAGAGAAAACATAAGTTAGGTCTCTCGAGTGACGAGTGATGACATTGAAGTAGAATTCACAGTGTACCAAACCTTCAACATTGGGTGCATATATCAAGCTCTTATTATTCAAATGAAGAATTTGGAAGATAACTCCAGCACCAATTTCCTCGGATTTTGCGCTGTCTTATATGGGAAACCATATATAAAAGAGGATGTTAGTTATGTGCTTTCATTGTTGATCAACTCTTTCACAAAAAGAAAGGTCATCTCTCAGCCGCACATTAATTAAGTCACATGTTTTATATGCAAAAAATTAAAAACTATTAAAAAAATAAATCTGCATGTGAAGGATAAGGAAATATCACATGATGGGTCGGCCATGAATGATCATAAAACGTGCAACAATTCAAGTCTCATTAATATATTCATCCAAAAAGAGGCAAAAACATTGTGTTAATTAACATGGCCTTTTAAACTTATATTAACAAGACTCTTATCGTTAAAAATTTAGTTTAACTTTATAGTTGATCAGGATCTTGATGTTTATGATGATCATGATATATGATAGGTTTATCATGATGATGGTTATGATATTCAGTCGAAGTGGGGTGGCAGACAAGGGAATCTGTTAGGCAAAATGATAGATGAGAAGCACTTGTTAACATGTGCAATGATGTTGATGAGAGAGTTCTAGCTTGTTAAGCAAGGAAGACCAATCAAAGAGTAAACGAGACATGTCAATGAATTGTATTTACGCATGCATGTGCCTTTGAAATGAAAATTAATTGTTCCTCTTTAGATTTCTTGTCGTTTAGGTTTATCCACATAAACAAAAACTGATCGAATACAACCCCAACCTAACCAGTTTATCTTCATTATACTAATTTCACATCCCAACCAATCCAAATACTTTGAAAGCTAGCTATAAATAATAATGTGATAAAAAATTTAAGCTAAAATCTCAGAAAAAAACTTGAGATCTAGAGACTTCTATTCTGTACTGCCAAATTATAAGAAGCACAACACATGCACTCGCATTGGTTTTTGCTATAGCTGAGCTAGGCAATCCTATTACCTATACCATTAATTACCACACACACACACATATATATATATATATATATATATACAGTCTTTCTATTATCGGTTCGTCCTGACAATAAATATATCAGGACGAAAAATGTGGACCACAAATTATGGAGAAGTTTTGACAAGTGCATACACTTTGAGTCAAAGTATGTAAATCTAGTGGTCCACATTCTTCGTCCTGATATATTTACTGTCAGGACGAACTGATAATAGAAAATCTGTATATATATACATATATACAGTCTTTCTATTATCGGTTCGAACTGATATAAAATATATCAGTTCTTTACATGTGAGCCATTGGATTTAAAAGATGTTTTGACAAGTGCATATAACCAAGTTAAAGTATTTAAATCTAATGCCCCACATGCAAGGAACTGATATATCTTTTGCCAGTTCGAACTGATAATAGAAAAACTATATATATATATATCTGATGATAATTCTCAGCCTCACAGGTTGATACTGGAGTGAGAGATGATCTATATATCAGAGTCACATCATCTATATATCTAACTTGGTTAAGAGCATCTCCAAGGGGCTCCCTAAATGGCCTCCTTAGCTAAAATAGGGAGCCAATTTAGCTTTTTTGCACTCCAAGGGGCTCCCTAAATGGCTCCCTATTTTAGAGAGTCTCTTGGTGGCTCTCTAAATGTAGGGAGCTCCCTATCTTCTCTCTCCTAATTTTTTAATATTTTTAAATTGATTTTGTTATTAAAAAAAATGATATTAATTTTGTATTATTAATTTGTTAAAAGTTTGAAGGTTAAGGCAATTGTCAACTGATTTTTAAACTGATGGTTTGACAACGGCAACTTCTTTTTTTTTTTCTTTAATTTTTTTTTTTTATTTTTTTTATGGTTTTCGTGTTTTCAACCGTTGCATACTGATGGAAAATTTCAACCGTTGCAATTTTTTTTTCCTATCTTTTCTCTTTAAAATATTGTTATCCTTGTCGAAACGATTCCAACGATATATTACGGGCGAAAATTGGATATCATTTGCCCCCTCAAAAGTCGTTTGAAAGTATTTCGTTTTACGCTGAAATCTTTTCACACTGAATCTTTACAAGCTGAAATATCAACATGATTATACGATGGAAATCTTTACACACTAAAATGTTAACATGATTACACGCTGAAATGCTCTTTTACACGCTGAAATTATAAAAGGATTACACACTAAAATTACATTTCAGCGTGTAATGTTTCTGGAAACTTCAAATTTTTTATTTTTCAATCTCTCTTCCAATTTTCAATTTTCAAAAAAAAAAAAAAAGGAATCGGACTAAAAATAAATTATTTATATTTTAAATTTAAGAAATATTAAAATATTAATCACTAGCTATAATAGGGAGTATGATTGGAGTGATCTCATGAGAAGTGGCCAGTTAAAATAGTTAAAATTTAGGGAACATGGTTGGAGATGCTCTTATATATATAATCACGGGGATGGCTTATGGGCTTATGGCTATTATACCGGAAAAAACATTCTCTGTGTGATACTGAAGCTTTTCTAAAGCTAAAAATTCCATCCAACAGTTTAAAAGATAAGTTGTAATCGGTATTTTATTTTATATATATACTATAAACTTAAAACTTGTGTGAGTGAGTGCATGGATAGTGTGTGGTTGGGTCGAATTTTAGAGTTGTATTTAAGGGCTAAAAATTTTGTCACTATTTGGGCCGGGGTTTGTAAGAAAGACACCACATTACTAATTCAAATTTAAAAGGCACCTATTTAGGTGACCAGACAAAAATACCAATTTTTTGTCACTTTGTGTCGTTTTCAAACCTAGAGAGAAAACAGTAGAGAGAGAAAGCATCAGCTGCAAGAACATACGCCTGAAAATCTCACGGCGAACTCACCGGCAGTGGTGCTACAGTTCTGAACTCACCGGGGGTGGTGCTACAGTCATTTTAACACTTTTTCCAAGCCTTTTGAAACACTCTCCGAGCTTTTTAAATTGTAAACCGAGCTTTTTTAAGAAATATGAATAGGTTTGTCAATTTTGAATCTCCGAGCCTTTTAACACTGTCTCTGAGCCTTTTCAAACACTGTCCGAACCTTTTGAATAGTAATTCGAGTTTTTTAAGGAATATGAATAGGTTTGTCAATTTTGAATCTCCGAACCTTTTAACACTGTCTGAGCCTTTTCAATAGTAATCCAATCTTTTAAATTTTTTATGAATATGTTTGTCAATTTTGAATCTCTGAGCCTTTTAACACTGTCTCCGAGCCTTTTCAAACACTGTCCGAGCATTTTCAATAGTAATCTGAGACTTTGTAAATTGTCTTCGAGCCTTTTCAAAATTCTCCGAGCTCGACCCACGAATACGTCTGCGTAGCACCACTAAATTAATTATCCAATGAATATGCATTAATAATGTTATGATGTTCGACCTCCATTGGAGGTCTATTAAACAGACCTCTATGAAGAAGATGAAAGAATAAAATCTCAAAAAACTTATTCAAAGTAAGAGAATGTGTAAAGTAAGGGCATTTTTTAAAATCACTTACTTTAATGTCTTTTAAACTAAAGTTATTAAAGTGGTCCCCCACATGCAACACCAACTCAAAAAAGTGACATTTCCCACCATTTTCATTGTATTTAATAGGGGGGTTTAGCCATGTAGCTACGATACAGAAAGTTAATAGTCAATTATATGAGAGAGAGTTAATCACTCTTTGTTTTATTTTTATTTTTTAAATTTTTACATCCTTAATTTGTATACACCCTTGGATTAAAATCTAAAAGTTAGAAATTTATCCAGCAACCATACAATCATGTATAGTAGCTAAACCCTTGATTAATTAATAGGGGAATTACAATTTAATCCTTGAGTAATTAGGAAATGTAAGTTTTTTATTTATCTCTGTATGTATTTTTCATCAAATAGTCTTTTTATTTGTAAAAATAGTTCATTTAAGTCTTTTGACCAAATTTTTGATGGCCAAAGGTTATAAAATCATCTAAAAGTCTATTTTCCCCATTGGACTTTAATTGACCAATTAAAAACGGAAGAAAAAAAAAAAACAAAAATTAAAAAATAAATTGCAAGAAAATAGAAATTAAAAACAAAATATGAAATAAAAAATGAAACAAAATAAAAATAATAGTAATGGAAAACTGAAAAAAAAAAATTACAAAAAAAGTAGTGGATTGACGTAACAGATTTTTTTTTTTAAAAAAAGAATGAAACAGAATTTATTTTTTTAAAAGGAAAAATAAAAACAATTGATGGATGGATATAAAATTGTAACAAAATTTATTTAAAAAAATTGAAATAGAATTAAAAAAAAAATTGATAGATGGATAAAAAAACAAATTGAAACAATGTTTTTTTTATAAAAAAAAAAAAAATTGAGAAAAGAGAAATTTAAAAATTGATGGATGGATCTCTACCGTCCATATGGAGATCAACTTAAAAAAAATAAACAAAAATAAAATAAAATTCAATGGAGGTGGAGATCCCATCTCCATTTATTTATTTCTTAAGTTTTTTTTTTTTTTTTATAGATTTTTTTTTTTTTCTTAAGTTGATCTCCATGTACCGTATATATTTGAGATGGATAGTGGAGATCCATTCATCAATTTTTTTAAATTTTTATTTTCTCAGTTTTTTTATCCATCCATCAATTTATTATTATTATTATTATTTTGTTTTTTAACTTTTAAAAAAAAAATCATATTTCTATTAAAATTCTGTTACAATTTTTTTTTTTTTTTCATTTTTTCTGTTTTTTAATTTTAAAAAAATATATGTTACATCCATCCATTAATTTATTATATATATAATTATTTTATTAAAAATTGGGGCAAGCTTTCATATTTGGATTCCACGCAGTAGCCGGACACCACGTGACGTGTAGTGCTCTTCCAGCCGCTGGACCCTACTCGATCCTCCGGACCTATTTACTAAATAATAACTTTGCATTTTCTATTATATAAAAAAAAAAAATTGCATTTTCTGAATGGGGCCTTGATTTCTTAGAATACAAATTCAACCGATTCAAGATCACCAAGGGAATTTTACTTTAGCTTATTGTATTTTAGTTGTCAAAAAAAAAATCACTATGAATTTTACGAAATTGCCCACCACATGCTTTGATCCCCTGGACGATTTCTGGAAAAGAAAAAAAAAAGTTACTAAATTAACATAAAAAGAGGAAGAGAGACTTTAATCTGCTTTATAATTTTTGTAAATGTCACCTGGGTTTTTGTAGAAGTAATGCCACCAAAAATGGGATTAATTATTGTTAGTTTTAGTCATCAGCATACATTGTAGGAGATAGGGGTAGGGAACTTAATTATATATGAGTTAAATTTGTGACTCAAATTTAACTCATAATTTAGATGTAACTAATTAAATAGTTGACACACAATTTTAGAGGTTTTAATTTATATTAATTTACATTTCTAAACTTTTAATTTAGTTTAAAAGTGAATAGAGATAATTTGAAAATATTGAAGTCTAAATATTAATATATAAAACCTAACATATTCTTAACCCTAGATGAAAATATATAGAACTTAACATTTTCGACATACAATATAAGATTTTTTGAAACTTTAGTGGGCTGAAATAAGTGGAACAACACTCCTAGAGACTAGAGTCTTGCAAACTGGAAGTAACACAGAAATATCACAACATATTCTCAATTATTCTGGATATCTAGCTCTGTTGGTACATTTTAATCAATTAATTAATGTAGGATTCACAGTGATCATGCAAAAAAGGAGATTTGTCTGGTTAATTAGGTGATCACCATCATTAACTTACGCGTGCATGCATGTGGCCGCTGGAGATTTTTTAAATGTAAGGAGATTATGATTTATGAGAAGACCGTATCAAGATTACAGAAATTGCTTCCAAAGACGATGAGGCAGTCGAGTTCAAGAGATACTGTCGATGAACATCCTTAAGCAAGTAAGATTCTTAACATATATAATTCCTTCATTTTAGCAAATAAAGATCGCTTTTTATTCATCTAATATCTTCAATGTTGCATGTTATTATATGTAATATTAATTATTATTGTAGTGATTGATCTTAATTTCTGCTTGTGGTGGAGTTCTCACACAAACCATAGATAATGGAGTTTTTCTTGGTGGAATTGTTGTACGTGTTTGGGGATTCAGTAGTTTGTAAATAAACCTCTGTCGAAAATATTATATATATTTTTTAATTATCCTATATTATATTTTTGTAAGTACACACCAACTACATCTATTATTACATTATTTAATCAACTTTATTATTATTTAAAATTTTGTAATTATTTTAATTCTCTCTCTATTCTTTCTATTCCCTTACTTCCTTTCTCTTCTCTTTTTTCCTTCTACAAAATAAGACTCAATTTTTCTTTCTCTCTCTCTCTCATGTCAGGTTTGTGCCATGTCCCAATTGATGTGGAAGTATAAAGGTATGGTGTTTGATGAAATTGAAGAAAAACTAATATTGATAACAAAAAAAAAGGTCTAATGTCTATTGAAAGAAAAAAAAAAATATACATATATTATAGAGAAAACAATATTGCATAACAATTTTGTTCTTCTAATAAAAATTATTTTAGAATTTACTTTTTCACAACTAACTTTTTGATCTAATGATTTTGATTTATTCTCCATATTTGATAATCAATTTGTATTTTGTTAAAATGAATTGAAAATATATTAGAAGTTAATATTTAAAAGAGAATCTAGAGTTTAAGAAAATAAAAAGATCAGTTTTTATGATATATATTAATATCAAACCATTAATAAAAAACTTTTTTTTTTTTTTTTTTTACAAAAGATTAAAATAGGAAACTGATTGATAAATATCGGTGTTTTACTTACAAACTATTTAGTCCTCTTAGTAATTTTATTTGTTTTTATTCTTACAAACTATTTAGTCCTCTTAGAAATTTTATTTAATGGTATTGTTGGATTTTTCAGAAAGATACTAATTTGGGGTATACATACATTTTTAAGAGGTGCAAATAGAGTAATACTTGGCTAAAAAAAAAAAAAGTAATACTATACAACCCAAAAAATTAACTCAAATAATGTGGTAAAAAAGTTGTCATCACCACACAAATTATGGGGTAATATGCTGAATTATATGGCAAGGACAAATCGCTTACCACATCATTTAGATTGGTTTTTGAACTAAATTTTTGGGTTGAGTAGAATTAGTGGGTGCATATATCGTCACTTTTGGTTTTTTGATGTTGTTGGCGTGTGGTTCTTGTGTCCCTCTGTTTTGCTGCTTCTTGGCTTCTTGGCCTTCTTAATAAAGTTGCTTTTGAGAAAAAAAATATATCGTCACTCTTTTATGATATGTTATTGGGCTTGGTTGGTTAGAAGTTGAAACCCATTATTAACTTTGTAATTTAATTTATAATATATATATATATATATATGTATCAAAAGAGTGACCGTATTTACACCCCTAAAAAACCGTATGTACACCCTTTTTGTACATATATCCCATTAATCTTTTTTTAAAATGGTATAATTCGTAACCACACCCCACATATTACAAATAAGCCCTTACTTTCTTTTTTTACATAAAATATGACATTTCTTTTAATTTTTGAAAAAAAACATATACTAAATAAATATGTTATAAAGTATTAAAAAAAATGAATATATATATATATATATATACACACACACAAGGAAGAACCGCCTCCTCCTCCTAGAATTAGGATGGACTATTTAATATAATATTTTTTTTCTTATTTTCTATGAATTCCTTTTCATTTGAAATTTTTATTGAAAATAGTAGTACATGTTATGTAATTAACCTAAGATCTTGTAGTTTCTTGAAGATTGAAGTCCAGCCAACCTGAGCACCGCTTAGGACTAACAAACACTTTCAAAAATATACAAATAAATAAATAAACTTAATTCATGTTACCTTTGTGATTAAAAAGGATATATTTAAATTTTTTTTAAAAGAGAAATATTTATTTTAATCATTTTAATACTGTATTAATTTGTTGTATGAGATATACATTTATTTTAATCAATTTAATAATTTTATTTAAGGGTAATATTGGAATTTTTAAAATATATTGGTTGGGGTGCAAATACAATTTTTCAGGGATGCAAATATCGTCACTCATATCAAAATTCTAAACCGGGCTATAGCTCGGTCTAGCCTACTAACACATACGCCCATGGTTATTATGTATTTATGTTAAAGTTATATATTGAGATCCAATATTACTCTAATCAAGGTTTGTTCGGAATAGTTAGTTTTAATTCATTTTTTTTAACATTAAATTCAATTAATAATTGGTTTTAATTCTTTTTTTTTTAAACATTAAATTCAATTATTATAATAACCTTTTTAAAGAAGTATGTGAATATATATGGTTAGTGAACATATAAGTAACTAAATGTGCATGTCACTTATGGCACAACAACTGATCATGGGTTGGATATTTTCTATTTCATGCAATTAATTAATTATTAACTAATATTAGTATCAAAGGAATGAACATTGTAAATTAAAGATATAACAAATTTAGTAAAACATGTTTACACTAGCTAGATTTAGATGCAAAAATTAATTAGGTATTTTATGTAAATATATAAACTAAAAACTATACTTTTAACCCAAAAACAAATCCCAATTCTAATTCCCATTTTGCCCTTGAAAGAGTATTCTCTTTCCCTATATAAGTTCACTAATCGGTAGTGAAAAAAATCATAAACAGAGGGAGACTTAGAAAGAAAAAAAAACATCGAAGATGACAAGGATTGAAATCGGTAGGCAATCCAACATCACTTGTAGCAATGTTATCGGCCTCTAGACAATTTAGAAGGCAACCCCAAGTAACAACCACTGAAATTGCCATCAGTTTCCATATTTCTATAAGGGTGCAAGCCTTGAGCAATATCACTTCCATCGTTGTTGCCTTCAAAATCTGACGACGGGAGAGCAATAGCCATATCCTTTTCTAGAATTCCTTGTAGGCCGCTAAAACCCCAATGATGAGGTTCCATCTCCGGCATTCTATGGAACCTTGTCAGTATATCTTGCAATTTCGAGTGAATGGGCCACATCATGGGTTTTGTATCATCTGGGCTATAAATGATAACGAAGGCACTGATGTCATAAAGAATGCTCAGTTCACTCACTTTTTTACTTAACCCAAAGATGAGGATTGAGTTGTGTAAAAAAGTGAGTGAACTGAACATTCTTTGTGACATCAGTGCATTCGTTATCATTTATAGCCTAGATGATACAAAACACATGATGTGGACCATTCGCTCAAAACTGCAAGAGATGTTGGTGAGGTTCCTTAGCATGCCGGAGATGGAACCTTATCATGGGGGTTTCAGTGGCCTACAAGGAATTCCATAAAATGATATGGCTATTGCTCTGTTGTCCTCACATTTTGAAGGCAACGACAATAGAAGTGATATTGCTCAAGACCTGCACCCTTGTAGAAATGTAGAAATTGGTGGCAATTTTAGTGGTTGTTACTTGGGGCTGCATTCTAACTTATAAGTTGTCTTGAGGAAACATTGCTACATATGATGTTGGATTGCCTTATGATCAGGGACGTAACCAAGATTCATCGCTAGGGGGGCTAGAATAAATCTTCTTAATAAGCCTCTATAGAATGAAGAAATTTTAATAATTAAAAAATAAAGATGCACCTAGTAGTTAACAATGTAAAATTAAAATAATAATGTATACATTTTAAAAATACAGATTTTTGGTGTATGGCTACTAATAATGTACCAAAGAATTTTTTGAAAAGTTTTAACTTAACTTTAACACGGTAAAATTGAAATAAATTTAAAGGAGATTAGGTTGGTCCGGTGGTATACCCATCACACCTACACCACGAAGTTGTGGGTTCGAGTCTCCCCTCCCCCAAAAAAAAAATCCGAAGTTATGTAATACTTCAAAAAATTGAAATAAATTCCTTATTTGTTAGCTCATGCCAAACCAAAAAAAAAATCAACAAGAATTTTACTAAATAATGTATTATATAGTTGTATTTTCATTTGATGTTGCACTCAATTTTTATATCAATACTTTGTAATTTTGGAAGTAGATTAACCCTAAAATTTTCTAAAATTTCAAAATAAAATAAATTAATAAAATATATATAATTCATTAAAGTATACTTAATTTGAAAACCAAACCTTTTGAGATAAAGAGTTTAAACCACATTTAGAGAATGTGAGAGAGTAGTTAATTAAAAAGTCTTTTTTATTTGAAGTGGTGGGAGTGAGTAAAAATTGAAAAAAAAAAAAAAAAAAAAAAAAAAAAAAAAAAAAAAAAGGTGAAAGGACATGCATGGTATTTACTTATATAATTGATCTAAATAAATAATAAAACAAATTATAAGGACTATTCTACAATTTTTTCAATTTTAATTTTTTTTAAAGATGGGTCAGGGTGGGTCCCCAGCTATGGTCCGTCTCTGCTTATGATGTTACCAAACAATGGCCTACCGATTTCAATCCTTGAATTTATATGTATTGGTCTTGTTCCAATTTCTTTGTTATTATTACCGAGGTTTTAAAAAAAAAATAATAATAATTAAGTTCTTATGTTTCATGTATTCGTCATTTTAAGGCCTTTTTTGTTCATGTATGCCACATAACCTTTTCTATGCCATATAGTAATGCTATGTTTATGTCATTTCAATAACAATATTGTAAGAGTGCTCATTCAATTTGGCAATGTCCAAGGTTCGAGTCGCCGTTACCGCATGTGGTATCTCAAAAAAATAATAATAATATCACTACAAGAAAAATTCTCCTCTAGCAATCACACTTTTCGACAATGGGCAATGCCCGTAGTAGATGCCGTAATTACCATGAGCAATGACCGTTGTAAATGGCATTTTCGACAACGGGCATTTGCTTGTTGTCGATGATGTCATTAATTGCCCGTGGTATCTACTTTGGTTTATTTAAAAAAAAAAATCCAATTTTTTTATATTAAATTTGGTATAAAATTATATCAAAAATGATTGAAAATGATAACATTTTTAAGAATCTAATTTATATTGAATTTGATAATATGTATAAGCATATACATAATAAAAATAGATTCACAAAATAAATATTCACTAAAATCCTAGTTAAAAATATTCAATCCTAACATTAGTTTCACCTAAAAACATTTGAGTCCTAACATTTGGTTGTTGGCTAAGCACTATTCAACATTAGAGTCTAACATTTGATTGTTGGCTAAGCAATACAAGTGCCTCTAGTATCTTCATCTCGTTTTTGATCCACCTACAAAAGACAATATTTTATGTAACCCGGGTCAATGTATTTAAATAACTACTTATAAAATTACCTTATCTATAACAAAATATAGTGGCAATGTGACATATCTAGCTTGACAATATCATAGAAACTTATTTTTAGAAGTTGCAAATGTATCCATGGAAAAGAAAAGTGCAGTTTTATTATTTTAGAATTTTTTTCGAACAATCACATATTAGAGAACCCCAAATCAAGAAAACGTGGAAACGTACCTGATCCAACTTGAACATTAACGACCAAGTATCTCTCCTTCAAAGAAAAATTAGCAAACCCACCAAGTGTCAAATGTGTGTTGCAAAGCACAAAGCTGTGACTTCCCATACAAATAAATTTATGTCAGTATCTTAAAAAAGAATAAGATTATTATAAAAGAAGCACCCCTACAAAAACTAAAACCTGATTTTTGATAGCTAAACAGTAACAGGGCATACGTGCTCAAGCTCTTCCATTGAGAAATCAATTGACTCAAAGAAAGCCAATCTAAATTTATAACTTTGAGAGGAGATATGTTAGAAAAAGGAATTAACCTGAATAACACCCTCTCTAGTTGCCAAAAAAGTAATTATCTTCGGGGTATACTTGTTCAAGCACTACAAGAAAAATCACATCTACCACGAGCTTACGATAAGGTAGAACTTATTAAACGAACAATATTAATAAAAGAAAATCCAACCATTCTGGTTGCCACAATTTCAGCTTCTGTCGAGGAAATTAATTACCAAGAAGAGGAACAGTGCAATTGTTAATTAAGTATAGAAATTATATAGTAAGTATGTATATAATTAATCACAAAATCAGATGTTATGGCAGCTTGAATATAAGTGAATCAACCGGTAATATTTTAAAGCATTTAAGAATTTGCTTTTCGGAAAATTTGATTTTTGTTCCTATTAAGTTCGAAATAATGTAAATGCACTTTTTTTTTTTTTTGTTGCAAGGATTGAACCCATTTAGATGAGATCCTTTAAGAAGTTGGTAGTATTATTCTTTCTGGTGGAAATTTCGGTATATATCTCCCACTTTAGAATGTCAGTTTCCTGTATTAATGACGACATAATTTTTGTAGTACGTGTTAAGTTTTACACTCTCAACATTTAATGCAAATACAATTAACCTAGAGGAGATGGATAAGTTATTTACCAATTAATCGATTATGCTACCAAATTTTCGATTATTCAATTTTAATGGCAAACAACACTATAATAAAATCAAGTATTAAATGCAGAAATTAAAAGACACTTGAATTTTATGTGGAAACCCTCCAACTGAAAAAAACCACGGGACTAACCTCGCTAGCCACTTGAGTCACATAAATCCACTATATGAAAAGAGGGTTACACCCTCAAGTGATACACAAACTCTCACTCTCAATAACCTAAGGCTATGAATACTCCACTCACCACTCTTCGTTCAATTATAGTGATATCCTCCAATCCACTACTCTTGGTGTGAGCACCTCCGCATGTCTTTTACATTAGCACTTGGCACTTGTTTGTGTAACCAACACCTTGGTCACAAGACTTTCCAATTGCTTATCAACCACCACTTGTGGCTACAAGACTTGAACTCGATGAAGAGAGTTATATGTCTAAGTGAACATGTAATGAATGCTCAATACATAATATGCAAGATAAAACAAACTATACTTAATTAGGTGTGGTAATAGCTACCCAACAATCCTAATTATTAGCTAACCCCAAAAACAATCTCCATAACATCAAATGCATGCAATTAATGTGAAGTCTAAAAAGGGAAAGAACAATAAATAATATGGGGATTTGTTCTTCCCTAACAGCAGAGATGTTATAATGCAAAATATGCTAAACAAACATACAATGCTTAACTAGGTCTATAAATTAACTACTCAACAACCTAGTTATCAACTAATCCCAAACAATCTCCATTAACTTCAAATATGCAATAAATGAGAAGTCTTTAAAGGAAAGAACAATTAATGAAAGGGAAATTTGTTCTTACCTAACAATGGAGGTTAATAATGAAGACCCATGAATGATTTGAAGCACACGAGAAGAATTAGGTCACAAGAGTTTGGGTTTCCATAAAATGGAATCAAATCATAGACTAAATGATAAAATTAAGCACAAACATTGAATCTAGCCTAATCAAGAGACAACCCAAACTAATAAAAAAAACTAGATCCAACATACAATACATAGAGAAGATATGATTTTTGAAGGATAAGATGGGGATTTCATATCATACCTTGAGTTTGGAGAGAGACTCACACTCAATAAAGTACTATAAGGCTTAGATCTAGGGTTTTGAAGTGTTTAGAATGTGTTTGGATGATAGCCCTTGAAATTTCATGAATCTCATTTCAAAAATGAGTTGAATCAGACTTATATTAAGTGAGATATGACCAAATTACAAAAACACGACAGTGCGTTCGTGACTAAGATTCACGGTTGTCCATGACGAAAGATGGACCGTGAAAATCACTAGAGGGTTTTCCGCACCCTCTAGTTCGCGGACCTGGGCCGCGACAATGCGCCACATCGCAACAGCTTAGTTTTCAAATGACTCAAAACATGATCAAACGACATCGAAACCTATCGTATAATATACAATTTGGAAAGATATCCCGCTTTCTACTCCTTTTTACAAAACAAGATTTGGATGTCTATAGAAAGAGATATGGTAATTTAAGGGACCAAATGTCAGATTTGTACAATAACAAAGTTGCCCTATTTTAGTGGTATCTTAGGAGACTTCAAAACTAATTCAAACGGTCAAAGAATTTTATGAATAATATATCATTGGAAAGGTATGAGTGTCTAGTTTATCAAACAAATTTCAAAACTCAATTTAAATCTTTATATAAAGAGTTATGGATACAAGACCACACAAATGTCAGTTTTGAAGAACATTTAAACCATTAAAAACCGAATCTTTTGAAACTAGACACTTTAATCCAAACAACCAAACCATGTCTAACACATATCAAATAACATGCACACAACAAGATATCATATGATGAAATGCAATGCATGATCACACAAATCAAATGTGTGAGTGTGTTAGTATGATGAACAAATCGTGATGAAACATCTCAAATTAACACAACACAATCTAATAATGCAACAAGCCTAGAAATCAATCTAAATATTTAATACATGAACATATGATCAATATGTGTGTGTGTGTGTGTGTGTGCACCTAATCTCTTCAAGAGAACAAGTCAAGTAATTTTACCTTTGAAGCTTAGCTCTTGAAGTTCTTGGGAAGCCAGGAAAGTTGTCTTTGATCACGATCACAATATTGATGACCACATGAAGAACCTAAACTATCCATACAAAATCACTCCAATGCTTTGACACAAAAATAAATCAATCACACAATAATTGAACTCACAAAGTTAAAAATTACTCGTATTCGGTGATTGTAGTTCATATGTTCACCTCTTTCACAATGTTAATTCTATAATTAAATAGACTTTTCTAATTGTCCTAGATATTAAACAAGATTTATTCCTATTAGTTGCTCTTTTATCATAAAAAATGTAAATGTTATTTATATAAGTTAACAGGTTTTAAATTATAAGAATTTTATATATAGTTTATTAGTGTAAGCGTGTAATCTCTATGTATCAAGTTTAATTATATAACATGTTAGAGTCATAAACTTCATTTTTTACACGTTTTACAAAATTGTTTTTGAAAACAAAAAACAACTTTTTGAAATATATAACTGAGAAATTAAAAACAACTTTTTATTGTTTTTCACCATTTTCAAAAATATCATTTCAAAACAAGTCACAACTTTTTCTTCCAAACAACTACTTTACCCATTTTAAAAACAACAACTAAATACATTTACATCGTTTTCCATTTTAAAAAACTATTTTTTAAAAACACTTCCAAACACATTACATTTTTAAAACATAATTTCCATTTAGAAAATAATTTTTCAAAACACAATTTCAAAAACGATACCAAACGCGCCCAATATTTAACTTTATAAGAAAACAAAATATATGACTCACCTCTATGTTTCAATATCAAAAATTTGAGTTGATAAAGGTAACCCAACTCAGAGAAATACTCATGAGCTTACATCACAATACAAAAATCTCACCATCAAGTTAATCAAGTAACGTCAATAAAAATAAGCAAAATGCAGCAATCTAATCAATTTTGGCAAGATAAAAAATTGGAGGTAAATTAGGAGCGACACTTACCGTTGTAGAGATTAGGAAACCCTAATAAGCAGTTTTTTTAATGAAAAAAAAAAAAGAATAAAAACTCTCCAGTATGTTGCCGTTGACAAGCTAACGGCCGCAGTCTCTTGCTCCAGCCTCCAACAAGTTAATCACCATCACCATCACCATCACTTTAGAGAAGAAGATCCATCAAAATGAATATTTTCAAAGACCCAAACCTAAAACCTATCAAGTTAAAGATTTATAGAGATTGTAGGGAGAGAAAATTGATTTTGATTTGAGAGGGGAATAGATGAAGATAGAAGAGACCAACCTTAGTTTGTTTCTCAAATCAATTGAGTTACCGAATTAGTAATCAATCTCCGGTGTAGTACGTTCGAGTAACGTCAAGCGATTGATCGTTTCGTTTCTTTGGAAACAGAGAAAGGAGAGTGTAGAGATTAAGGTTTCACATTTCAAAATCTCTACATTTAAAGAATTTTGGGACCCAAATATATATCATATCAATTACCACAGCCCCTTGTTTTGCCTATGGTAATTACCAGCATTATCCATCATTGGCATTTAAAGGTCCATGGTGAACAATTTTATATCATATCAATTACCATGGGCTTTTATTTGCATGTGGTAATTATAAGTTATTCAACACGGGCATTAAAAGGCTCGTGGTTAAAAAGTTTGTAAGTGAATATTAACCACGGGCAGTTAAAGGCCTATGGTTGTTATTGCTTATCTAATACGGGCCCAGGATGCCTGTAGGCTATAGTAGATGCCCCATAATAAAAAGCTTATTTTCTTGTAGTGAATAACAATGTTGTGTATTTCTTTTGCTTTTAACTAATTGTTTTTTTTTTTTTTTTTTTTTTGTTTACAATCATGAATCACAAATAAACTAGATGAACCAAAGCAAAGATAATCATATAACTAAAGCTTAATCGATGTACCATGGTAACATATGGTGGTAGAGCAGTCAAAACGGGTTCGCGGGTCGAGTTGAACTCAACCCGACATGATACAAACCCGTTTAACCCTCAACCCAACACGACTCATTTTAATAAAATAGTCAACCTCTTGAAACCCATCACGACCTATTTAATTAAACAGGATAGATATTTAGAAACTAACTTTCTACGACGACGTATTAATATTTAGGGTTAATCTTGATATTTGAAATATTGTAAAAAGTAATAAATTTTTATTTTCTTATGATGGGTGTGGAGAGTAAATGGATGCAGGGAGAACTATTTTGGGTGGCAATAGAGCCATCCTTTGTAATTGATATGCAAATTATAGGATAATGTTGAGAATCACGATATGATGATTTCAAATCACACATGTGGGCCATGTGGCATGATTTGATCGAGAATTTTGGATGGAATTTGGTCCGTTTATATATTTATTAATTCTATAAAAAATTATATTTATTTTGACGGGATAAAATTGGTTCGGTGATAAACCTCTCACACCTACACCATGAGGTTGCGAGTTCGAATTTATAATGTAATACTTCAAAAAAAATTATTATATTTATTTTACATATTTAAAAATAAACAAAAAATATGTTTGATATTATTCTTAGAACATACCACATAAATATATAAACCTCATCTTTATGAATTAGTTCTTATTTATTTTTTTAATTGCTCATGTTTATAAATTAGATAAATTACAGAACTAAACATACAAAAGATTTATTTTAATTAAATATTCTAGTAATGCTTTTACATCTTTAATAGTTTAAAATTTGTATTTTTTGAAATAATAAAAAATTATATCAAGTATATTTTAAAATATATGTATTTTAAATTTAAATATTACCAAATATATTTTTAAATGTTAAATATTTCCAAAATTACTTTTAAATCTTAAATTTTATATTTTTAAAATCTCAAAATGTAATATTTAATCTTTTTTTTTTTTTTTTTTTTTAAAAGCAATGGATGGATGATGGAGATCCATCTAACTATTTTCTTAAAAATATATATATTTTTTCAATAATGAAAACATGTGGTAAAACCAAAATACCCATCTAATCATTAGTTTTGACTAACCTTGACTAACAATAGTACTGAAATGAGTTATTTTGAATTATATAAGGAACAATTTGATGAAAAATCAAATAACAAGTAGAAAACTGAAGTTTTTCAATTAAATAGGGACCCAATTGTAAAAACCCTTTCATTAATGATATTGGTGATGATTGAAGAAGAAAAAGACGGAGATTTGAGTTCCTAGATCTCCCAAACAAAATTGTTTGTTTATTTTTTATTTAATCGGTGTTGTTGATGGTGATTGAATAGATTATGAGGTTGTTAATGATGATTGAATAAGAAGAAGATGGAGATTTGGGTTGATGTCCTAAAAAAACTTTAATCTTTTTTCATTTTAATAATTAAAAAAAAAAATTATGAACCATTTTTTTTTTTTTAATTTCAAATTTTTTAAAGAGTAAAATGAATTTTTTACCCTTATGATATTCTAACATCTATTGACTTTGATGGTTAAAGGTTAGCCAAAGATACTAAAATGTTATTTTGATAAAAGTGTGATATAGTTTCAATTTGATCGATCATTAGGGTGCTTTATTGCAATATGTCCAAAAAATACATATACATCGATCATCCATGTAAGCACAAAAAAGTTATCCTTTCACACCTTTTGTTTTCTTGTAGCAATTTTCACATTAAACACATTTTATATAGTCATACTCATTTGAAACCTTTTAAGCCAGATGTCAACATGGACGTAGCTCAGCTGATAGATTGACGAACTTAAAATTTGGATAAATGACTTCCAAGTCAATGAGTTGAATCCTACCAATGGCGAAAACTATAAAAAAAAAAAAAAAAAAAAAAAAAAAAAAAAGAACTTCTAAGCCAGAAAAATTTATATGCATTAAATCATTAATCACAACGGCCGGTTGCGGGTTATTAAAAATAAAAATAAATAAAAATAAAAATAAAAATAAAAACTTTTTAGATGTTATATTTAATACAAATTTGACAAATGTCAAATTTGTAGTGTTCCAATGCACATAAGATTTTATTACCTTTCTAAACACAACCCACAAGCCACAAATAATTATTTTTATTTTAATTATTTTTTTGTTATGGTTTTGGATTTTGTATGAAATGGATTATTTATTTATTTTTTATTTTAAATGGACAACAAAAATCAGTTAAGGAGAGAGGATAAGTTCCATAGTCCCTTGTGTTATATGTCATATGTGTGTGTGGCAGAGATACACAAAGCCTCATCCACAATTTTGTTACCACCTTCTCTGACATTGACATATTCTATATTCTATATAATCTTTCAAATTTTGTTATATTATTTTTATGTTTATAATTTCAAAACAAAATCCTCAATCCACCAACTTTGATCTTCAATCTTCATCGCTCTCACACTTCCCAACATCAACCCAAATTCACCAACACGTGGCGCTACGGTATTGGCCAGATCCACCAACATCTGGTCCTACCACAAAAACCTTGTTAATTCTTAGCTTAATTCAGAGTCCTTGATTTAGGTTGGTCCCACCAGATAATTTCCCATGATCGGTTATGATTGGGTTGGGTATTTAGTATTTACAATAAAAGCATACACCTAGAAGCACATAATACAGAAGGTCAAAATCGTAAAAACACTGCACAAACATTTCGTAATAAAAAATAAATTAAATTCGCTGATATAAATAACATTGTACGAAATTGAAAATTAAATTAAATGATATGTTCATTGAAGGCAAAGAAGATACATTTTGGATTTTTGGGTCTCGAAACTCATCAAAAATAGAAAGAATTATCGAGAGAGAGAGAGAAAATGGGAAGAGCATTCGTGTATGTGATTGTCGGAGGAGGAGTGGCAGCTGGGTATGCTGCTCTTGAATTCACCAAGAGAGGAGTCCCTCCCGGTGAACTCTGCATCGTCTCCGAAGAACCAGTCAGTCTCTCTTTCTCTTTTATGAGTTTTTAATTATTTATATATGTATAGTTCATCAATTTTTTTATTTTTTTTTTCATTTTTAATCTGTTTATAATATTCGTTTTTCATATATGATACAACTTGTTTGTAATTCAGTCTTATTAGTAGGTGATAAGCTTTGCCTTGAATGAGAGAATAATTCTTGCTCTGGAGTTCAATTATTGGCTATCTTGTGTTGATTCTAGGATTCTTAAATGTAATCTGTTAAGACACCTGTTTAGATGTTGGTTGGCCAGAAGTTGTGGCTTGATTAGTGTTGAAGTAAGGGTGATGCTTTGAAATATTTTTGAAGGAAATTTTCATTAATCTTTTCAATTAAGAAAGAACAAGTGTTCAATAAGCAACTTGTGAATTTCATTAGAACAACACTAGAAAGTTCTAATAAATCTTGTGAAAACTATGATGAATTGGATATTAACCACAAGGTGTGAAATTTTGGGAGAAATTAGGATGTGGTAGACATAAGGCATGAGATAGAAAATGAGACTGGAATGGAAGCTTTTAAACTTGTTGTCGGTGAGATACAAGATGATATACCTTATTTGCATAAACTTAGATTATTAAAGTTTGGCTACATTTGCTTTCAGATTCCGCCGTATGAGAGACCTGCATTAAGCAAAGGTTATTTACTTCCAGAAGGTATGCATTGTCATCCTCAAATTCCTGAAGTGGTTGTTTGATTCACTTATTTCTATTGCTTATATATGATGCTTTTCATTAGGAAATATAATAGTTCTGTGCAATACATTGAATGAACTGTTTGCCAATAGCACCCTGTAGTATCATTTACTAAAACAGTTCTCAGAAATGCTGGAGGTTAGTAACTTTGTGTGTGATATTTTTACTATATCCTTGTATCAAATGGTTTGTATGGGCATCCTCTATTGTTTGCAAAGCCTTGTGCTGCTGACTTGGCTTTTAACTCTTTGGATTTGGGGATATTTAATTGCCCATGAAATTGGAACGTTTCATTTCCTGCATTTCAGTTTTAAAACTGAAAACTTTTTGCTATCTGACTTATTCATATTAGATTGTTTTCGTTTCCTTGATCTATTCAATTATGCCTCCAATGTCTTATAAACAGTTTCTAATGGATCTTATGCTTTCGTTTGTGGCAAAAAAAATTTTATAGTTTTTAGAATTATTGTCCTTGTGGAAACTCAAATCTGTTGTTAAACATTTGAGACCTAATAGATGCCTTTCTGAAGTGTTACAAAAAAACGGAAGAATGTGTGTATATGCATGCTACAGATTTGCTGGGCAAGCAGGTAAAGCTGTCCATTTGGTCTGCTTGATGCATAAGTTGTAGTGGGTAAACAATTATTTATGAATATCTTTCTCCTGCATTTGTTTTGCTGAGGTGTTTGATATGGGTCTGGAGCAATGTTGTAGCAGTGTATGAGATTTTTCTTGTCAGTTTGCAGGATCTTAGCTCCTTGCAAATATTACTATCTTATTGATCAACCTCATCCATGGAAGAGGGTTTTTGTACTTCTGTTTTAAATGTTTTTTGGAGTTATATCCAATTTCACATCTTAGTGTTTTAACCATAAAAGTATATATTTTACCCGGTTAATTGGTTTACTACTTACCAAGAACCAGTCGCTTGAGCAAGAGGTTGGAAGTTGACACTGCATGCTGGAGTAGGGTGTGGCCTGATTTGTTACCTGATGTAGAGCATTAATGTTCTCAACTTGTGTCCAGAAATGCTAATAATTTATTGTTGTGCTTTCTTTCTCTTTTTCTACAAATTATATGTGATTACGTACCAAAACTTGTGGTATTTTGCAGCTCCTGCACGCCTTCCATCGTTTCACACTTGCGTAGGTGCCAATGAGGAAAGGTTAACACCAAAATGGTATAATGAGCATGGTAATAACTTTCTCATGCTTTTATGTTTTCAGTATATCTTGTGTATTGTGCTTGCAAATTCCTTTTCTGTCTTGTTGGGATATGAACCCATTTGCTCTATGACCCTGTTTGACTCCTGCATTATAATTAAAATCTAAGTCTATTAACATAACCTATTTTTAATAAATTATATTATTATGATTGCGAAGTGCATGTATTCACTTCCATCAAGATTAAATTCTTCGGTAGTTGCACATGTTAGTTATGTACATAATTTAGTTGGTTTACGACTGCTTCATTATGGTAAATAACACCTTAAATATGGTTAGTACTGTAGTGAAAACATCAACTAAGCCTTTTGACTGTAGCTTATACATTAGGGGAAAAATTCATATTTCTTTCATCTCTACAAGTTGACTTGGGGACTGAGCCTCATTAGTCATGACCTTGTCTTGTGTAGTTATTATGATTCACATCAGCCTTGAAAACATTTTATATAAGGAGATAGCAAGAACTATCATATTGAGAATGCATACACAGAAATCTTTTTGTTCGTCTATCTAAAATGTGACCTTCTACTTATGTTCACTTAATGAGAGCAGCTGAGAATGAAGTGACTGTCCTCTTCTCCTTTTTTTTTTTATCTATTAGCAGAAGGTGATAATATGCATGACAGAACTTGGTACAATTTTTTCGGTTTGTGCTTATGATTGAATGTATATGAATTATTTTACTAATGAATGCATGTTTACCCAGAAAGTTCAAGTGACATCAACAATGTGGTCAAATCTATAAATCGTTAATAATAAACAGCTGAAGCAAAGCTTAATTTTGTTCTTAATTTGTTAATCAATTGCAAATTTTATGAAATTCAATGTTGATGATATAATGTCTGTTTTAGTCAAGAGCTCTTAAATTTTGTTATGTCTTTCCAAAATGTAATTATATGTTTCTGAAATGGAGCATTTTTCTAGGAATTGAGTTGGTTCTTGGAACTCGAGTTAAGTCTGCCGATGTGAGGCGTAAGACATTATTAACTGCAACCGGAGAGACTATAAGTTACAAGTTTCTCATCATTGCAACAGGTGCTCGGGTATTGAACCTAATCTTTAAATAATCAAAGACCTTCTTTGCTTTATTTAATTGTTTGATCTTACTTTCCATAATTAGATTAAATTTAGAATATATAACTTGAAGGAAATTTTGCATTGCAAGACTAAAAGTTGGTGCCAAACTGCCAACTCCCTAAAAATTTCTTGTTTCCTTCAGCTTAAGTTTCCATGGCAAAATCATTTCCTTTTGGAAAGGGACTTAAGGCAGCACTGCTTCTACTTTTGCTTTTATTAGTGGTTCTGCTTTTTAACTTGAGTTTTGATCCTTGTTAATGTAAACAATAATGCTAAACATCCCACCTAAAATCTCACTTTTTTCATCCCACTACATGTGGCATGTGAGGTGTCAAATTGTGAGTGTATACACATTAATGACACCTACCACTTGTATCCACTCACAATTTAACACCTCACATGCCACATGTAGTGGGATGAAAAAAGTGGGATTTTAAGTGGGATGTGTAGCATTACTGTAATGTAAAATAAGATTAAAACACTTAAATATATTCAACTAGTTGACACTTGCAGTGGTACTAGGTTGAAATATCTCTAAATCTTTCCGGTGTAGGATTTGCCTGTTGATTTGACTGATATTTGTGTGTTGAAATTTAATAGGCGCTGAAGCTTGAGGAATTTGGCTTGAGTGGATCAGATGCTGAAAATGTGTGTTATTTACGAAATTTAGCTGATTCAAATAGGCTTGTAAATGTTATGCAATCTTCTGTCGGTGGGAATGCTGTTGTCATCGGTGGCGGCTACATAGGAATGGAGTGTGCTGCATCCCTGGTGATCAATAAAATAAAAGTAACCATGGTTTTCCCAGAAGCACATTGCAGTAAGCACTCCTCTCTGGTAGCTTGCAAAGTTACAAGGGATGTTCAGATATATTGTGAAAATCAATTTATAATTCTGCATCGTAGAAGAATACTTACCACTATAATTTATTGATCTTTGTATTTTCCAGTGGCCCGCCTAATTACACCCAAGATTGCAAGTTATTATGAAGACTATTATAAGTCTAAAGGGGTGACATTCGTTAAAGGAACTGTCTTGTCATCATTTGACATTGACTCTAATGGGAAGGTAAATCTTGTGTTGCTTTAAATCTAGAAAGGACTTCTTTTTTTATTGTTCGGTAGTATTGATATGGGAACAGAGAATGTTTGGTAAATTCATCATGCTTGCACTTCAAAAAATCGGAATTGATATTTTTACAAGAAAACCCTATGCTGTTTCTGGAATAGGAATTTGACTTCCTTCTGATGTGCAAAAGATTAAATTCCTTTACTTATTATTGGGATGTATATACATGTTTTTTCATTTTGGAAAAGACAAGATTGACTATGAGCATAAGATATCTACTTTGAATCAGAGTGATAAATGAATTTTGCTGGCCAACTCGTTCACAGGTTGTGGCTGTTAATCTAAAGGATGGAAGTCGACTGCCAGCTGACATGGTTGTGGTGGGAATTGGAATACGTCCAAACACAAGCCTTTTTGAAGGCCAACTAACTTTGGAGAAAGGCGGGATTAAAGTAAATGGAAAGTTGCAGTCAAGCAACAGCTCAATCTATGCAGTTGGAGATGTTGCAACATTTCCACTCAAGCTATTTGGTGAATCCCGTAGGCTTGAGCATGTTGACTCGGCTAGAAAATCAGCAAGACATGTTGTTGCTGCGATAATGGAACCAGACAAGACAGAGGAATTTGATTACCTGCCATTCTTCTACTCCAGAGTCTTCACTCTGTCTTGGCAGTTTTATGGGGACAATGTTGGAGAAGTAATCCATTTTGGGGATTTCTCGGGAAATACATTCGGGGCTTACTGGGTTAACAAGGGTCATCTTGTTGGATCTTTCCTTGAAGGTGGAACCAAAGAAGAATATGAAACCTTAGCCAAAGCCACAAGGCTGAAGCCGGCTGTTGAAGACTTGGACGAGCTGGAGAGGCAGGGTTTGGGATTTGCTCTGGCAGTGAGTAAAAAACCACTTCCGTCACCATCTATTGATGCAAGTCAGAGTTCTTGCCTTGTTTTAGAGAAACCTTTACATCCTTGGCATGCAACAGCTGGTGTTATTCTTGCTGCATCAATAGCTTCATTTGCATACTGGTATGGAAGGAGACGCCGGAGGTGGTGAGGAATTGTCCATCGGTGTTGCCGATTTGATTCTGTAATATCAGTGTTGTAACATTGGTAGAAAATTAGGATAGATTTGGAATACAGTTGATGTTATGTGATCATTCCTATTCAATCAGGGGATATACTGTATACATAATGATATACTAACTAAAATTTATAAAGAACTATATATGTTATCCATCAAATATCTGGGATGTTCAAAATTCATTGGCTGAAACAATCTTTTACAGGTTGAGGAGCAGCCACAATGTGGTGATTAAATCAAATACTCATTTGCAATTTCACGTTGGACACTTGTATCACATGGTATGATAGGTATGATGCATAGTCAGACACTTCAATATAAAGGTTATAGAAGTATCACATAAATAAAGTATAAATAGTGATACTAGTCAAATTGGCATGAAAATTCCACAGAATGTTTTGGATTCAAATCATTCAATCATCCTTTGCAATTCTTATGAATGTTTTGATCATAATCTCATGAAGCTTTGAATCCTTGCAAAAATATCTTCAGAACATCACTTCAAATGTTTTATATATTGTATATATATACATATATCCAAGAACTTCACACAGCGGGCATTTGGTCTAGTGGTATGATTCTCGCTTTGGGTGCGAGAGGTCCCGAGTTCGATTCTCGGAATGCCCCTGTTTTTTAATTTTTACTTTTTTGCCACTTCTCTCATTGGTGGTTGGGGGCAGAGAACGAGGGCAATTTGGTAAACCTAAACGACTGTTGAATAAACTAGCCTCGTCATCTATAACTCCCCTCTATGCCCTCCTCTCCATTTCTCACAACTCCTTATCCTCTTCTGCTTCTCTATCTGACTATCTCAAAATCTCTCTCTCAAAAACAATCTCACTTCACTTGTGAGAAAGAGTAACAATGGCGGCAGCAACAGCAGCCCTCTCCACAACATCAACTCTCTCACGCCCACCCCACCACCCTCTCTCTCCCTCCAACCCCTCTTTTCCCACTTCCCTCAAATTCCCTTCCTTTCCCCTCTCCTCCACCACACTCACCCACCGCGCCTCCCGCCTCCGCCCCATCTCCGCCGTCGAGGCCCCAGAAAAGATCGAGCAGCTCGGCACCCAGATTTCCTCCCTCACCCTCGAGGAGGCCCGCACCCTCGTTGACTACCTCCAGGACAAGCTCGGTGTCTCCGCCGCCGCCTTCGCTCCTGCCGCCGCCATCGCCGCACCTGCCGGGGTGGAGGCACCTGCAGCTGTGGAGGAGAAGACGGAGTTCGACGTCGTCATCGAGGAAGTTCCCAGCAACGCGAGGATTGCGGTGATTAAGGCTGTGAGGGCGCTGACGAGCTTGGCTTTGAAGGAGGCCAAGGAGCTGATTGAAGGGTTGCCCAAGAAATTCAAAGAAGGAATTTCCAAAGACGAAGCTGAGGATGCCAAGAAACAGCTTGAAGAAGCTGGTGCCAAGATTAATATTGTTTAGAGACGGTCCCTTTTTTTCTCTCTTATTTTTCTTTTGTTTTGGTGGAATTTGTAGTTTAAAATGTAATTCGAATTTGTAATTTTTTTCGTTGTTAGTTCTCACTGTTTTAAATCATCACTAGTGTTGCTCATTTTATGTTTGTTGAAATTCCTCAATGAGTCACATTTTGTGGAGATGCTGGTTATGATATATTTATCTCAAAAGAAAACTGCTGCAATTATGTATACAAACTGTGTAGTTGATTTTGAAAGTGGGAATTTGATGTAATTTTTGTTAAAGCTGAGATTTGTGATGAATGAGATAGTGAACATGGTGTGGTTATCAAGGAATCAAGAATCTGGATAGTGTGCTATCTGCTATCTAATGTTGTTTTGAGTTTTAAATGAAGCATTTTATGTCATTTGGAGTTGTTTCATTTTTTTTTTTCTTTTCAGTGAACCACAAGTATTATCTGTGAATCAGGTTCAGGTCATCAGTTGTGGATTGTGATTTGTGGAATTATTTTTACAATGCTGATGATGATAATAATGCTACACACCTAACTATGTATTACAGTCACTACTCACTAAATTGAGATGTCATTATTGTTTTTAATATATGCTAAACTAAATTAATGAAAGGATTAATTTTGATGTTTATGATATAAATTAGGATAAAAAGTTCAAAGTTTGGTATTGTTTATATATATATATATATATATATAACTGGTTGATGGTCTGAGGCTTCAAACCTGACATTGTGTATAGAAGAAATTACACCCACAATCGGGTTCAAACTCTGATATTGTATATAGAGGAAATTACACCCAACCTACCGAGGTTTGGCTACTCACGGATTTAACTGTTGACCATCGAAAAATGAGTAAAAAGACTTAAATACCCCTATCACCATTAACATAATAAAATCATATGTTTTAAAAAAGTTTTAAAAAAAAAAAAAAAATTGTAATAGGGAAGATAAATCTCTAGGTCATGTATGTAGTGATTGATGTCAGCAGATCCTAATAGACAAAATAATATAAAATAATTTTAATATAACCCAACCCGATCTAATAAAATAATATAAAAGATATTAAATAATTTTACTTATAATTTATTATAGTTTTATTATGAAATATTATTTTGTTTTTAAATATCTAAAATATTACTCACGCATTTACAATATAATAAATAACGATTATATATACATAATTTTTAATATTTTTCTTATACCGTAAATATAAAAATACATTTATTGAAAATATGGTAATACTTTAAAAAAAAAAAAAAAAAAAAAAATCATTGAAAATATACAATTATATCATCTTCTTCATGTAAATAGGGGGAAATAGCACTCATTTTATATGGACTTTTAAAAGTAACACTAGTTTAATAAATTAAGTTTAAATGGCACCAATAAACAAAAATACCCTTATCTCCTTCTTCTATTACGTTTTTGTCATTTTTTGGGTTTTTTTTTTTTTTTTTTTTTTTCAAAAACCTCCATTGATAGAGGACCAATGGAGATGGAACCATTGGAGGTCGAAATCGACTCCAATGGAGTCGATGAAGGAGATGAACAAAAAAATTTTGAAAAAAAAAATCATTTTTACCGAGTTAGTCTTGGAAACTATAAAATAAATCTCGAAAATTACAAAATAAGTTTTGGAAATACAAAATAAGTCTAGAAAATACCAAAATAAGTATCAAAAAAAAAAAAAAAAAAAAAAAAAAAACTTATTTTGTGAGTGTTTCAAGAGTATTTTTGTCAGATCCACAATTTAGGTGATATTAAAACTTAAGTTATTAAACTAGTGATAGTTTTAAAACTCACTATTTAAAGAGTGCTATTAAATTTTTGAGCCATATCTTCTTATTTTGTATCAATTGTCACATCATCGATTATACTTAAAAATAAAAATAAAAAATCTTAGTAAGTTAATTTAGGATTTCATTAATAATTTGGTAGAAACAAGTCTAATAATTGTATACTAACTCTAACTATTATGTTGATTGAAATAAATAATAGATTGTTCAACCATGAAGTATTCGACAAAGTAATTATAATTGTAAAATTGATGAGAGGCTTATATAGAGACTTTCCAAGTTGGATAAATTATCAATTTTTTATTGTTTTTATTATGCAACAAACATTTAAACAATTTATATTATATGTTGTGTTCTGATTTTGATGTTTTTAAGAAATTTAGACTCCATGTCATATGATATTAGTGTGAAAAATTATTTTGATTTTGAAATTGGATATAACGAAAATTGAATTTAAATATTTTAAATAATAAATAATAAAAAAGAATTTCTGTCGGGCTTAAAAAGCTCAACCTGATGAATATTGGGTTGGGTTGTAATTTACATTGTGTTGGATTGTGTTACAATTAATTTGACATTTATTTATACCATTGAATATAGTAACATTGATATAAATGTCAAATTAATTGTTTTCAAACAATTATATTTTTAAAAAGTAAACATGTTGACACTATATTCAATTGTGAGAAAGAAAAAATAATATAGGGTAGGTCGAGTTCACCCATGTATTCGTTTTCGTTTTTTGCAAATAATTTTAAATTCGTATTTGGTAATTGTTTTCTCATTTGTTCTTAAAACACAGGAAACAAAACTAGTGTTTAAAATGAAAAACACACACAAATGTTTTTCTTCTTCTTCTTCTTCTTCTTACCAAACAAATGCCGATTTGCTCCGCCAAGCAGATCGGCTCCTTCAACCTTGGAGGAGACTCTCTCTCTATCGTTGAAGGAAAGCCTCCTCCAATTAATATTTGGTGGTGCTCAGGGCCGGCCCTGAGATTTTCGGGGCCCGAGGCAGGCTACAGAAAGTGAGGCCCTCAATACTTTATGTATGTTTACTAGATTTTTTTTTTCTCTAATAAATACTTGTAAATATCAATAAAATAGCTCAAACTCAAACTCAAGACTATAACACAACTAAATAACAAATAAAAAGTTACCAAAATAAAAGTTTATAATTTCATCAGAGAATATATCATTTAAACCTTACTCGTCTCACATTTTTAGCAGCAAAACTACTAATTAAGTTTACATAATCAAGTTTTTCTATCATATTTTTTTCAATAGATAACATAGCTAAGCCATTCAATCTTTCTTGCGACATAGTTGATCGAAGATAAGATTTAATCAACTTCAACTTCGAAAAACTTCTTTCTGCAGAGGCAACTGTGACTGGTATAGTTAACAAAATTCTATAAGCAATCCATGCATTTGGAAAGCAACCATCCATTTCTTTCAAGTAATTCAACACTTCAATTGCCCTTTTTGTTTCGTTTGGTAAAGCTTCTTTCAAGATTTGTAATTCTGAAAATAAATCTTTCCCATTAATATCAGAAAGCTCGTCATGCTTCATCAAATCTTCAAGATTGGAACAATATCTCTTCATACTATCACTGTTTGCAGATTTTAACTTCCCCAGATCATACAAAAACCCAAAAGTTTCTTCATATTTTTGAAATTGTTCAAACCTATTTTGTAATGAAGAAAGTGCCTGGTCAACTATATAGATGAAGTAATTAACTTTAAAAGATTCTATAGCTGATTGTGTCACCTCTTCATTGGCATTATCATCAAATTGTTTTTTCCTTCGAATAATGCGCTTTTCACGAAATACAGCTTCAATTTCCATCTCACTTGCAATCTCCTTAGCTTCAATCATAGCCTCCTCAAATCCAGTTTCTCTATATTTCTGGAGATATGAAATAAGAGCTTTTAACTGTTTAATAGCAACATCAATATGCATATCTTCATTTTGAAGAATTTTGCTAACAAAATTAATAGCAAACAATAAATTATACCAAATAACCATGCCAAATAAGAACTCAAAATTCTCAAATTCATATGTTACTATCGACTCGGCTTCACTCTTTGTTTTGGGATCTTCAGTAGTTTCTGCCAAGTGAGCTAGAGCATCTCTTATTTGTGGAGCTTGGTATCTTATGGCTTTAATACTTTCCACACGACTTTCCCAACGTGTTTCTGACAATGGCTTAAGCGTGAGACCTTCCACATAATCTTTGAAAATTTTCCATCGTTTTGTAGAAGATGAGAACAAAGAATATATTCGTTGTACGACTCCAAAAAAAGATTTAGCTTTGGGACAACAATTAGCCATATCACAAAGTGCAAGATTAAGACTATGACAACCGCATGGGGTGTATAATGCTCTAGGATTTATTTCAAGTAGTCTTTTTTGTACACCTTTATGTTTCCCTCTCATATTAGATCCATTGTCATACCCTTGCCCTCTTATATCACCAATATCAAGCTGAAGAGTATTCAATGCATTTGTAAGCACAGAAAAAAGTCCGAGGCCTGATGTATCATCTACCTTTAAGAATTCTAAAAAGAACTCTTCTACTGCAATAGGACTTGCTGAAATATCCACACATCGTACTACAAGAGACATTTGTTCCTCATGACTTGCATCTGGAGTACAATCAAGTATGATTGAAAAATATTTTGCTTCCTTGATTCTTGAAACAATTGAATTTTTTATCTCACTTGCTAACATTTGTATAAGCTCATTTTGGATTCGGTGACTTAGATAATGGTAATGAGTTTCATGTGATAAAATACGTCGACCATGCTCTTGCATTACTGGATCAAATTCAGCAATCATTTCTACCATTTGTAAGAAAATTCCATTATTTTCCTGATAAAGTTTATCATTATCTCCACGAAATGCCAAATTGTTTTTTGCAAGCGTTTTCACAATAGCAAGTATCCTTAGTAATACTTGTCTCCAATGTTCTCTCTCTTTGTTGATTTGTTTTTGCACACTTTCATCAATTGTTTTATTTCTTTGTAATCTTCTTTCCAATTCAATCCAACCACTCATGCAACTAATGTGTTCATTACTAGTTTCATGACTTGTGATCCTCCTACTAATATTCTTCCAATCTTTGAATCCTTCATTAGCCAATTGGCCTAATTGAGTCTTGTTTCCATCTTGCTTGAACAACTTACAACAAAAGCAAAATACCTTATCCAAAGACACTGAATAAACCAACCACTTTCTATCATGTTTCTCCCCATTTGGTAAATTTTGAATGTAAAATGCAGAAGAGAAATGTCTACCGAAATTATCTCTAGGAAAGATGACATCATGTTCTCTTTTTGAACCTCTTTCAACCAAAAAGTCTCTAACATTTTGATCAATCTTATCCCAATTTCCCGGATCATCAATGTTTAAAGGAAATACAAGTTCTTGACTTAAATCTACTTTTGGAATATCTTCATTATCTTCCTCATTCACATGTTGATTCGGTCCTTCATGATCATTATCATTGATAGGTTGATTCGGTTCTTCGTTATCATTCACATTAATAAACTGATCACGGTCTTCATTATCATTCTCATGTTCTTTATTTACCAAATCAACATGTGAAGTCTCTACTTGTTTAGTACTACTAAAGAACTTATCAATAGATCCAACTTGAGATTGAACTAATGCTTCTATTCTTTGTTTTTTCTTTCTTTTTTCAGCTCCGGAACTATACTTTCTAATAGGAGGCATAATTGATAAAATAATGCAACCAATCAACAAGCTAACAATCAACGGTTTGAGAATTAAGATTCAACAAACAAGAAACGTTTAGAAGCCATTACCCATGTGTAAAGAGAGAATTCAAGGCATCCTTTAATTGTATGTTCTCCAAGATTCGAATTATTCAAGAAATCCTGTATATTGAAAAAGAAAAAAAAATAAGTAAATTTAGTAGAGCTTGCCTTTTTCACTAACTATTTTTGGATCAAGTACCAAACTTCCCACAAATTCATTGACTACATTTGGTTGTTGTGACAAGTGAGGACAACAAAAAAATATAAAAAAATAAAAAATAAATAATGCAAAAAAGCAACAGCAATCTCCATTCTTTTTTTGATAATAAAGTAAACTAAAATAAAAAACTAAAGTAAAAGCAACAACAATCTGCAATCGCCAACCCCAACATCATGAAATAATAAATTAAAGTAATTAAAACAAATTTATAAGAAAATGACCTTATCTCTTGAAGACTTGGTGTCCTGGTGTGATGTATGTTTGAACTTTGAACTGATCAATTGTCAATCCCTAATCTTTTTTGGTACATACCTGATACCAAAAACATAACATTTTTTTTTAATTAAACTTTATTCAAAAAGCCAACCAGTACACCACAAGGTCCACAATAGGGGAAAGCAAAACCCCAGTACCCCACGAAATCAGCAAAAAAAAACAGTATTAGCACAGCTGCACAGCGCAGACAACACAATAGCAAAGCAAAAACAGGGGAAACAAAAAAGAACAATAACAAACTCATCCAAAACATAACATGATGACAATTAATAAATAACAACAATAATAAGAAAATCCACAACCAATTTGAACCAAACAAATTCGATTATCACCACAAAACTCACTTACAAGTTACAAAGTTACTGATCTTTTCCTATTTGCATTCTAACAATCTAACAAAAAGAGGTTTATCAAAAAAAAAAATTGATTTAATTATTAATTACCTTTGATTCTTTGAACAATGACTTCAAGAATGGGTGAATGACTTCAAGTTCAAATTACAGATCTGAAAATTTTGTAGCAAATAGCAAGATTTAAGAGAGTCTTGGGTTGATTTTTTTTCAATTTCGATTTTTGGTTGCCTGGCTCCCGGTAAGACTGGTAAGAATATTATTATACTGATCACTGCTGTTTTTTTTTTGTTTTTTTTAGAATGATTTGTTGTGGGCCTCTCTGATTGGGCCTATTTTGAATTCAATTTATGGGTTAGTTAGTTTTAAAAAATCAGAGGTTCAATGGACCTATCATCTATGGGCTTGTTAGTTCATAAATGGGTTATATTCAACATAAAAAATAAAAAAATAAAAAAAATTAAACTTTGGGGGCCCTTCCAGATCGGGGGCCCTAGGCGGTCGCCTCACTGGGCTCCCCCTAGGGCCGGGCCTGGTGGTGCTATTAGTACCCGTCTAATAACTTATTTATGCTCAACATTTTATTTATTTATTTATTTTTCCTTTATCAAAATTACTTTATGTCCAACTTTTCCTTTATGCCCAATTTTTTTATAAAAAAAAAAAACAAACTTCTACAAAGTAAATCCGATAAAGCCCCACTTTCCTTAAAAATTAAAAAAATTAAAAAAAAAACCCTACGTTCATTGTTCACCGATAATTTGTTTTCTTGAAAACAAATTTCTTAATTCTTAAACCCTAATTTTGTTTTTAAACACATACAAAATATTTTGGAAAAGTCTGAGAATGATATCAAGCATCTAGAACAACCAAACGAAAACGGCACCACACACACCAACAACAACAAAAACAACGAAATCCCAACAAAAAAGAAAAAAAAAAACTAATCTCTTACGAAACAAAACCACACAAAAACCTTAACTCAATCGTTTAAAAAAACCATCAGAGATATCAATACCACACTCACAATCTACTATCAACAATCCAATCGATTACCAAAAAAAAAAAAACAGAGCCAAGAAGGATGGCTTCAACATGAAATAAGAAGAAAAAACAAGTCACGTGATAACGTGAGTATGTGAGAAACTATATAAGAATATTATTGATGAAGTGCATTTTTATTTTTATTTTTATTTTTAAAAAACGAGATGGTGTGTTTTAAGTTTGAAAAGTATTAAAATGGAAATAAATCAACAAATTAATAAAACTTTTTAATTTTATATAATTAAATCAAAATTTTAAAAAGAGAGACATAAATAGTTCGATAGAGTGTCAATACCACTCCTAATATTAATGCTATATTATTTAATATAATAATAAAAAGTATTTTAACTTTATTAATATATATTAATATTATTGTCAATTTTAAATATCTGCCGTGCATTTTATTCATTTGTTGGAGCTATAATTTTTTGAAACTTTTTTGTGTTTGGTACTTGATTAATTGATTAATGTATGTCCTAAATGCTTAACTAATTGATTATAATTTGTGATTAGTTATAAATTATAATAGAAAAGTTACATCAGTCAAACCAAATTGTTCAATAATTTTATATTATAATATCAAACAAAATAAAAATTTTATATTGTAATTTTTAATATTTTCAGTTAATTTATTAAATGCATTTGTATTTAAATTTAAATAAAAACATAAACGACCCTTAAATAGTTAAATTTAAATGTGAATAGATAAAATTGGTCTTTGTGGTAGCCAAAAATGGTTCATAGGTCCAAACGCAAATAGAAGCCCAAGAAACTTCATATAGCCAATGCAGGCCCATTTGCTCCAACAAGACTTGAATATATAAAAGACTTGGTCAAGAGTTTCAGTTACAAAAGGTTAGTAACCACTGATTAAGAGGAGAGGAAATCTCTCCTTTAATCACTCCCACCATTTACAACTGCCAGAGGGAACGTTGGAGAAGGGGGTCTAGAGCTATAAATAATAGAACTCACTCACAATGAGAGGAGGAGGAAAATACCTACAAAAAACAAAGTTAATTAGCATCTCCAAACTCTGTTCATATTTATTCCAGCCACCAGAATTCTACTTGATTCACAATCACGATTCAAGTATAATAAACGCTCAGCCCAAGCAAACCTAAGGCTAATAAACCGATCCCCACCTTTCCATTTTTCTACATTACATTTCTGTTTTAAGTTCCTTTTGCAGGTTCATCGAAGTTTAGACGACCATATCCAGACGACAGTCGACATCGACTAATCGACTATCAGCTAAGTTGCTGGTTCATCGAAGTTCAGACGACCATATCCAGACGACAGTCGACAGTCGACCAATCGACTATCAACTAAGTTGCTGGTTCATCGAAGTTCAGACGACCATATCCAGACGACAGTCGACAGTCGACATCGACCAATCGACTATCAGCTAAGTTGCTGGTTCATCGAAGTTCGGACGACCATATCCAGATGACAGTCGACAGTCGACCAATCGACTATCAGCTAAGTTGCTTTGGGCCTGATACCACCCGACCCATTTGACGTACCACGTAATTCGACCACTTACAGGTGTCGAGTCGACTCCTACAAGACACCCCTTTTTAGCTTTGTTCTACAGGGAATCCAAATCATTTGACAAAGAACCATTCATAGATTGCCGGTGCCCCGAGTATCACGATTTTGACCGAATTTTGACCGTAGGATTTTCTGGTTCTACAGTTTGGCGCCCACCGTGGGGCCCGACAATCATTTTTTGCAGCACTACTACGCCATACGAAATAACTCAAACATTCCCTTTGACAAATGAACTACGATAAAAAAAAAAAAAAAAAAAAAAAGGTAAAAAAGTGTTTTACTTCCATGATTCTGCAAGTACGAGTAAATCACAAAAGGTCAGATCCTATGTTTTAACATATTCTTTTGTTGCCATATTAATCGTTTTAATCATCTTCAATTTTATTCATTTGATGCTTTTACTGTCGATAGATAATTTATATATTCTTGCTATTATGTTTAAAGTCTTACCATATTCTCCATATAATATTTTACCATATATTGTCTTCATCTTTGCCCATCTAAAAAAAAAAGGGCGCTCGACTGAGAGCCACAAAAATGCTCTACAGAGCCTCCAAAAAACAAAATATATATATATATATATATTTCGCTCTACAACGAGCGTTCTACCAATGTCGACCTACAAAAAGCATTCTACCAATGTCGACCTACAAAAAAGCATTCTACCAATGTCGACCTACAACAAGCGATAAATTTTGCTCTACATCAAATATTTTACAAAAAAATTGCTCTACATCGAGCGTTCTACAAATGTCGCTCTACCACGAGCGTTCTACAAATATTGCTCTCCGTCGAGTTACATTTTGTGCTCCAAGTCGAGCCAAAATTCATAAAAATATCGCGCTCCGTCGAGATATACGTCGACTGTCGAACTCCTTCCGTCGAGCTACATGTCGACTGTCGACTACCTCCATCGACTGTTGAACTATCTATGCTACATGTCGACTGTCGAACTCTCTACGACAAGCTACAAACAACACTCTATATTGAGGTATGTCACCACATTGAATTATTTCGTTGCTTGGCTTTGTATCGAGGTGCCCTGCTTTTAATTTTGAACTGATTTGACTTCAAACAACAATTGTTTAGTTTTATAAAAATTCAAGTTTTTAATGCTTCAAGTTAAAGTGCATGTTTTTAATTTTAAAAAAAATATATTAAAAAAAACATGCTGCACCACATTGTCGAACGACATTGTAGTAGTTAAAATGATACAATTATTTTATCATGCATGCTGCACCATGTTGTTGAACGACAGGAATTGTAGTAAAAATGATACAATAGTTTTAACATGTATACTGTCGAACGGGACAAATTAATTATATTAGTGATTCAATTTATGCATGCTGATCTTGACCAATGACAAATGCATTATATTAAATTTGCCTAATACTTCATGCATGTTGATCTGTATCAATTTATGCATGCTGATCTGTATTGTCGAGCGACAATTTAAATTGTAATGGTCTTCATGCACGTTGATCTGTATGGTGGAATGACAATTTATATTACAATGACTATACATGTTGATATGAATGGTCGAGCGACAATTTATTTTATAATAATTCAACTACATTATCAAAATGTATGGTCGAACAAATGCATGGTTGAATGAAAGGAATGATGTACACCACTTTGTCGACCTACCACGAGCGTTCTACAAATGTTGACCTACAGCGAGCGATAAATTTCGCTCTACATCAAAAATTTTACAAAAAATCGATCTACATCGAGCGTTCTACAAATGTCGCTCTACCACGAGCATTCTACAAATGTCGCTCTACCACGAGCATTCTACGAATATCGCTCTCCGTTGAGTTACATTTCGTGCTCCAAGTCAAGCCACAATATTCTGGGAAGTATCAGGTATCAAAGCTCTACGCCTCTACGCCAAACTAAAATTATAATAAGCTGGCTCAAACAACCGTCGTCGGTGGAGATTTTGCCCAAGATTACTGATTTCCGGTACGTTTCATGATTTCTTCTCTCCAATTGCGTTCAATTTACATAAAAAATATATTTTGATTTCATTTTGAGTATTTCTACTAACATCAGCATATTAATATATATATATATATATGTAAATGCAATCATTGTCGAACGACCTGATTTACTTTGGTTCAATTTCTTTAAAAAATGCAAGTTGATATACAATTGTCAATCCACATATGAGTTATATTAAATAATTCAATTACTATATCACAAGCATATTGATATACATGGTCTAACGACAATGCATGTTGAACTACATAGTCTAACGACATTAATTATCTCTAAAATAAAATTTCAATTATCAAAGCTAGTTGATTTTATGTGATCTAACAACAGTGATAATATTATAATGATTCTACTAAATGCCATATTGATTTGTATAAGGTCGAGCGACAAAACAATTTATGTTACAATGATTCAACTACTTGATCATATGCATGCTAATGTTGGTTTATATGGTCGAGCGACAATAATTATAGTAAAATGATTCATTTACCATGTCAAATGCATGTTGACTTATATGGTCGGGCGACAATTTATTTTATAATGCCTACTTATGTATACTGATATTCATAATCGAGCCGAAATTCATACAAATATCGCGCTCCATCGAGATGTATGTTGACTGTAGACGTCGACTGTCGAACGTAGACGTCGACTGTCGAACTCTCTCTGTCGAGCTACATGCCGACTGTCGAACCCTCTCCGTCGTGCTACATTGCTTGCTCCAAGACAAGCCAAAATTTTGGGCGCACTCTACAACTCCAAGTCAAACGAAGAATTAAAGCTAGATGAATATATTACTGCTTGCCGAGTTAGCATGCTACCGCCAAATTGGAATTATAAGGTATATCCTGCACTCTACAATTATGTATCTTCTCATATCTTTTACTTTTTACTTATATTATCACGACATAGCATTTTTAAGGCTCTACAAATTTCGCTCTACAAATTTCGCTCTACAATAAGCATTCTACAAAAATTCGCTCTATAACGAGCATTCTACAAAGGTCGACCCCAACATGCATGTACGCAATTTTGTGAATAAAAAGGTCGTGTCGACCCCACAACGCATGTACGCGACTTCCATAAAAAATTATCATCGAATGTACACAAGTTTACAGGCTTGTTTCATGTCGACTCATAACTCATGTACGCGATTTTGTGAATAAAAAGGTCGTGTCGACCCCACAACGCATGTACGCGAAATTTGAATGAAATGGTCAGACCGACCCCATAATGC
The DNA here is from genome assembly GCA_008009225.1 of Acer yangbiense. Classification (NCBI taxonomy): domain Eukaryota; kingdom Viridiplantae; phylum Streptophyta; class Magnoliopsida; order Sapindales; family Sapindaceae; genus Acer; species Acer yangbiense. Next base: position 34,515,846 of record CM017769.1, on the reverse strand, counting down.
TTGTACGCGACTTCCATAAAAAATTATCATCGAATGTACACAAGTTTACAGGCTTGTTTCATGTCGACTCATAACGCATGTACGCGATTTTGTGAATAAAAAGGTCGTGTCGACCCCACAACGCATGTACGCGAAATTTGAATGAAATGGTCGGACCAACCCCATAATGCTTGTACGCGACTTCCATAAAAAATTATCATATACACAAGTTTACAGGCTTGTTTCATGTCGAATCATAACACGTGTGCGCGAATTCAATACAATGATAGCAAATGGTCGATCGACCGCCTCGCTATACTCGATAAATCTGTCAGTCGTCCGACTCAAGAGATCGATTGAAACAAACTACTCTCTTGACTTGAAGGCTTCAACTCAGATAGTGGGGGGCTAACTGTGGTAGCCAAAAATGGTTCATAGGCCCAAACGCAAATAGAAGCCCAAGAAACTTCATATAGCCAATACAGGCCCATTTGCTCCAACAAGACTTGAATATATAAAAGACTTGGTCAAGAGTTTCAGTTACAAAAGGTTAGTAACCACTGATTAAGAGGAGAGGAAATCTCTCCTTTAATCACTCCCACCATTTACAACTGCCAGAGGGAACGTTGGAGAAGGGGGTCTAGAGCTATAAATAATAGAACTCACTCACAATAAGAGGAGGAGGAAAATACCTACAAAAAACAAAGCTAATTAGCATCTCCAAACTCTGTTCATATTTATTCCAGCCACCAGAATTCTACTTGATTCACAATCACGATTCAAGTATAATAAACGCTCAGCCCAAGCAAACCTAAGGCTAATAAACCGATCCCCACCTTTCCATTTTTCTACATTACATTTCTGTTTTAAGTTCCTTTTGCAGGTTCATCGAAGTTCAGACGACCATATCCAGACGACCATATCCAGACGACAGTTGACATCGACTAATCGACTATCAGCTAAGTTGCTGGTTCATCGAAGTTCAGACGACCATATCTAGACGACAGTTGACAGTCGACCAATCGACTATCAACTAAGTTGCTAGTTCATCGAAGTTCAGATGACCATATCCAGACGACAATCGACAGTCGACATCGACCAATCGACTATCAGCTAAGTTGCTGGTTCATCGAAGTTCGGACGACCATATCCAGACGACAGTCGACCAATCGACTATCAGCTAAGTTGCTTTGGGCCTGATACCACCCGACCCATTTGACGTACCACGTAGTTCGACCACTTACAGGTGTCGAGTCGACTCCTACAAGACACCTCTTTTTAGCTTTGTTCTATAGGGAATCCAAATCATTTGACAAAGAACCATTCATAGATTGCCGGTGCCCCGAGCATCACGATTTTGACCGAATTTTGACCGTAGAATTTTCTGGTTCTACAGTCTTTACACCCACGTATTACAAATTAAATTATCCATTTGTTTAATTTTTGGTAAGATACCTAGCTAAAGCAAAGCAGGGCCATCGGCCAAAGGTTACAGACTTTCAAATTGAAATAAAGACAAAAGATGCCTAATAAAACGAAATAGCATAATTAAATCTAATAAGGCCAAACAGTTGCCTAATAAAACAAAATAGCAAAAAGAAAGTGAATTATTTCATTTCACGTGACGGGTGAGATCTTTGACTTGAGCGAAGCTGAATCACGGACTAGAAGACATATTACAGTTGGCATGATTTTTATCATCTGAATCTTGGGCTCCACAGATGAAGCAGGGCCATGCAGCGTCAAAGGGGTCCTGAGAGTCAATCATGTATGAATTCAGAAAAGGGTTCCAGCTTTGAGAGGGGTCCCTGGGAATATTTGGTAGGATGAAAACTTCGTCGGTGGAGACATAATTAACATCACAGAGGAAATTGAGCAGACCGACTTGAAGGATTTGTGGATACATTTTTGGATAATCATATGTGGTATGCCATTCATAACTGGAGTTGGCAGTCCAGAGGAGTCTTTGGTGGGGATTGTACCTGTAGGGCCTATTGAAGATCCATATACAGCATACAGAGGCAGCTGATTCATAATCAAGTTTCCAAATGTTATATTTGCCCATGAGCTCAGTGAGTTCGCGCTTCCAGTTGGTCAAGGACGTGAACCATTGGAGGAAAACCCATAACAGAGAGTTCCGTTGAGAAGGATCATGGAGATGACCGTATAGGGCCTGGAGTGGGAAGACGATGGCATGGTGATGGAGAACTGATAAACACCAGAGGAACCAAAGGAGTTGAGGAGAAAAATAGTAGAAAGGTGGCATTATAAACGGGTCAAGAAATGGTCTGGACAGGTTGTTGACAGTGTGACGACAGTCTTGTCTGTTGATCTGAGCTAGGTAGACCGGAAGTTGAGTCTTGGCGAAAGACTGGATCTGATTTAAAGAAGGTTGATGATCAGGTGGCAACGTGGCCAAGAGTTCTGATGGGAATGAGTAATCAGGTATGGCTGGTGAGGATGATGAGGGACCAGCATGAGATGAGGAGGGACCAGCAGGAGAAGTCATGAAGACAAGAGGATAATGACCTGTGGATGTAATGAGATGAGTGAGTGGAGGTCTGGAGAGCATGTCAGCAATTATATTATGATGGCCCTTCACGTGACGAACAGTGAAGTCATATCGGGCAAACCAATCTTTGAGTCTCAAAAGGAGAGGATTGGGAGGAATCTTATTGCGAAAATCGAGGATCTTTGGAAAAGATGAGTTGTCCATTTCAACAATAAAGTTTCTTGTCCTGAGGTGAAAATCCAGCTTTTGGATTCCGTATTTGACAGCAAGAATCTCTTTATAGATAGTGTGATAATGCTGTTGGGCATCTTTGAATTTTCCACTAGCATGACCGCAGTATCGTCGTTGACCGTCTCGATCTTCAATGAGAACGGCTCCCCAGAAAATATCACTGGCATCAGTCTGGAGGATGAGCTGGCCCGAAGAAGGGATGACGAGGGCAGGAGGAGATTGAGTGATCTCCTTCAATTTGATGACGGCCTCAGTGTGGGAGGAACTCCAGGGAGGAGGACGCTTCTTGAGGAGCGTAGAAAGAACTGAGGTGTAATGACTGACATGTGGAATGAAATCTCTGACATAGTTGACGATTCCGAGAAACTGTTGAACTTGTTTCACACTGAAATCAGAATCGGGGAAGTCCAACAATCGGACAGCCAAATGAGGACCAGGACGGTATTGGCCGTTGAAAATGTGCATTCCAAGAAATTCAATTTCAGATTTCCCAACTATGCTTTTCTTTTCAGAGAGCATGATACCATAGTGATGAACAATGTCATGGAACTGTTGGAGAAGGAGATTGTGAGAGGTATCATCTGGAGAGAACAGGAGGATATCGTCAATGTAGACGAGTGCTGAGTGTAAGAGAGGATGAAAAATCCTGGTAACAGCCTTTTGGAAAAGGGATGGAGCAGTCTTTAAACCAAAAGGGAGAACAGTCCATTGGTATTGAGCATTAGGAAGACAGAACGCTGTCTTATATCTTTCATCTGGATGAATACCAATTTGCCAAAAAGCACCTTTGAGGTCAAATTTAGAGAAGATCGTAGCACCTGGAAGTTGAGAGAATAAGACATTTGGTCTGGGAACAGGAAACTTATCATCTCTGAGAAAGAGGTTGAGAGGCTTGTAGTCCACGACTAATCTCTTTTTTCCTCTGAGTAATTCTGTGCGTTTTTCAACGTAAAAGGCTTGACACGCCCAGGGAGAAGAGGTATGTTCGATCAGACCTTGACGGAGGAGCTCATTGCATTCTTCATTAGCGAGCTTGAGATCCGAGGGAGACATGCCTGAGTGGGTAGCCTTGGTAGGATTCGTATCTTCATTAAGCTTAAAGGGAAGCTTGATAAAGAAATCAGGATTCTTCCACAGAGGAGAAGGATGAGAGAAAGTGGCATGATTGTCAGCACAAAGCAGGAGCAATTTTTGTTGGATATGTTCAAAAGGGGCTTGGATTTCTGAGAGCGGGAAAATCTTCGGAATGTCAGAAAAAGCTTTGAAATGCTTTTTGTATCGGATGCCAGTAGGGAGAATCCGAAGAGAGTAACATTGGCGAAAAACATCCCAGCCGATGAGAATATCTTTATCAGGAAGAGGAGTGCCGACGACCTGGACCCAAAGAGTGAAGGACGGGAAAAACTGAATACCAATCTTCTTTCTGGAAATCAGATTAGTGGAAAAAACCTTTCCATCAGCGGCTCGAAAATGCCGAACTTGGGATTTCCAAGATTCTGGAGGAAGGACCTTTGGGTTCATCATTGTAGTATGAGAACCTGTGTCGAAATAAGCGATGACATCAACAGGTTTGGAGTACTTGTCAGGTAGAATCCGAACCGGAGCTTGGGGACCGGAATGAGAATCGAGCTGGGTAGCCTGATAGGATTCTGGGATAGAACTGTAGTAAGAGGAGCCAGAATATTCCGAATCAGAAAGATCTGCTTGAAGAACAAAGGTCGTGGAGGAATCAGCCTGATCTTGTTCAGAGAAGATGGATTCAATGTCTGCATCGGACGGAACTTCATCAACAATGTCTTTCAACTGCTGAACTAATCTGGCGGACTTTGCCTTTTTGTTTGGACATTTTTTAGCATAATGTCCGGATTTGCCGCAAATGTAGCAGCGTTGGGATTTATTCCAACCGCGCTGTGCTTTCTTGCGGAAGAACTTGAATCGTTTAGGCCTGCCTTTCTGGTTTTTGAAACGTTTGAAATGATTCTTCTTCTTCGTGTTGCAGGTGCAAGAGCCCAAGGATTTGCACTTGATTTGAAGAGAAGGTTGACGGCATTGAGACTGTAGGTGTTTGCGTTCTGTGAGCATCTTGGAGAAGAATCTTTGAGTGGCACAGAGTTTATCCAGAGAGCTGAGAGCATACATGTGGAGCTCACCTAAGGATGTATCATTGAGAGATCGTCCTGAGGTGTCTATTTTTCGTTGTATCTCATCTTGAAGGTCATCTGGAAGGGAGTTGACATAGACTTGTTTAAGACTATGATCATTAATTCCACCAAGGGTATGATATCTTTGAGACATCCGCTTGTAATGGAACATAATGTCATTTCTTTTGAGAGAGCAGCAACGCATGTCAAAGAATTCTTGTCGAGCCTGTTTATAGAGATGGTCAGGATCACCAAGGAATTCTCTGAATATGTATCCCATGGCTTGGGAGGCTAAGGGGACTCTGACAAATTGGAGTTGTCGGTATTCACCAAGAGCTTGGTACCAATCTCTGAGAGAACCAGTAAAACGAGAGACGAACTCACGTAGAATTGTTTCAAGGTTCTGTTCAGACTTCGCCAGTTGTAGGTCAAGCCATGCGCTCATCTCTGAAACCCTTTTTCTCCAGGAACCAGGAGAAGTGTCATCAAGAGTAAACCAAGGGCCATTGGTAGGTTTAGCAGGAGAACGGCCAGGAACATGTTCTGGAGGTTCTTCGACAAAGGGAGCAGGAGTGGATGAGGCAGTCTCATCGGGAGACTCATAGGTTCTTGTTGAGGGCTGAGGATCTGTGCGAGATGCCATGAAAACTTGAGTAAGGTCTGCATGAGCAGGAGGAGAAGATGCAGCAGTATCCAGCCAGGATGAAGGACAGGAAGTCTGTGACGACTGGGAGGAGACGTCTTCAGAAAAGGATGTTGAATCAGACTTGGAGGAGGAGGAAAACGTCTTAGAAGCAAATAGAACTGGGTCGTATGAACTGGAAGCAGCGTGCTTGTCTTTCTGCTTCGAAGGAGACCTGGTCTTAGGTTTTGCTTGAGGGGAAGAGAGGACGGGATATTTCCGGAACAATTCACCAGTGGATTTAAAGTGATTGGAAAAATCGTCAGATCTGGAAGGGGGTGAATGTGTAGGAGATACAGGGAAAAACAGTGATTGTGAGTGATGAGAGTAAGGTTTTGGTTTGTGGGAATGATCTCTGGTCAGCTGTTCAAGCTGTTCAAGCTGTTCTTTAAGTTGCTTGATTTCTCTTTCTTTTGTGTCAAAGTCTGGGCCAGAATAGCCATGAGAAATATATCTGTGAAGATCTGCATGAAGCTTTGCTATTCTCGATTGAAGGTCAGAGGCCAAATCTCTGAAGGAGGCATCAAGACTTTGGAGATGGTGATCATGCTGAGAAACATGTCGTGTAACACGATCAATCTTCTGATCAATAGAGTTAAGAACTCTGTTCTGAGCTCTAGCATTATGAGATTGCCAATTAAGGACTTGTTCAGCCTGGGAGGGCTGTTTGTAAGAACCATCGGGTTGAACTTCGGTAGATTGGACAAAAGGTTTTGAGAAACGAGTTTTTTCTTGGTTTGAGGAAGGTTCAGGTGGAGGGAAATCACAATCATAATCTGAGGTCATGTAACAAGGGACTGGTGCTGGGTGATTAGGACCTGTAAGGGTAGGTTGTGGAGGCAGGAGACCTTCAGATCGTAAGATCTGTAAAGCTCTATCATAAATGGGTAGAGGTTTATTTTTGATAGGATGGAGGCCTATCCAAGGACTATCAGGATGATTTGGTTTGTGAGGTTTATTCCAGGGTTTGCAGAAGGTAGGAGAGGTGTCCTTAAGACAGCGTCGACATATACAGTCTGCATCACACATGTTTGGATCATCATCCCAGATGAAGTGACCACGGATCTTGTCAGTGTAGATCGGAGATCCGTCAGCTTCAAAACTGTGGATGGGAATGTCAGCTTCAGTGGTAACCGGTTGAATCATAAGGGCTTGGAATATCGGAGGAGTCTCCGAATTGGAAGAAGCCTGAGAACCGGTGAGGGGAGCATAGATAGTTTTGATGGAGCCATCTGGCTGAGGAACATACGACGTATCAGCAGCAACGACAGGAGCTTCGTCCTGGAAAACCTTTTCATAGTTTGTGAGCCATTCAAGAGGCATGATCTCTGTGAGCTTTTCTCTGGGCAGTTGTTTTGGAATTTGAAGGATGGTGGGAACTTCATCTTCTCTTTCTGCTTTGATGAAGATGGTGTCACCATTATGACCAGGAAGTGGGAGATCAAGAGCATGATCTTGAAGTCTGTAAGCAAGCTGATGATGGACAGTAGCCATGTAGGAATTGGCTTGCATGGGAGCACCAAGAATCTGAACTTGGATCTTGAGACATTTGTGAAGGTTCTGGTCTCGCAAAGGAATGTTGAAGTTGGGATAGTATGTGAGGGATATGCTACCAGCATGAAGAGTAGATAGGCAGGTGCCAATCACAGCATGTTCATACTGAGTGTAGATGGTGTTGAGCAAGGCCAGTCTGGCAGTGACAGGTAAGCCTTTTCGCCCATGTAGGGAGATGATGATTCTGACAGCACCTATGTGGAGATGGGAGTATCCTTCCTTGATCCATTGATCTATCATGTTTTGATCAATGGTGAGAGTGACATATTGTTCACTAGAAGAGGATGGAATCAAACGTTTATCTAGGCCTGTAGACTGGACATATTCTTTGATGGGAAGCGGTCTGGTATGGACAAGACGAGTTAACCGGGTGGCAAGAGATTTGTTTCTCTTGAAGATGTTGTATGGATTGAGTAGGGGGAAAGTAGTTTCATTTATCTGGGCAGAAGCAGGGATATGGGTGTATTCTACCAGATCTTGGATTCTGTTGGACTGGGTTCTTTGGATAGTAGGAGAAGGTAAGGATATAGAAGAAGACAATCTATTAGGAACTAGAGAAGCAGTAGAGGGATTTGTGCTAGTGTTTGCCATTTTTGAGAAATTTCTTCCTTCTATACCAGTCTACCATACTCATAGCAGTCTAACTCTTTTCCTGGACTCAGAGCCATGTCTCGAGTCCCTGGAGTCCAGGAAAAGAGTTAGACTGCTATGAGTATGGTAGACTGGTATAGAAGGAAGAAATTTCTCAAAAATGGCAAACACTAGCACAAATCCCTCTACTGCTTCTCTAGTTCCTAATAGATTGTCTTCTTCTATATCCTTACCTTCTCCTACTATCCAAAGAACCCAGTCCAACAGAATCCAAGATCTGGTAGAATACACCCATATCCCTGCTTCTGCCCAGATAAATGAAACTACTTTCCCCCTACTCAATCCATACAACATCTTCAAGAGAAACAAATCTCTTGCCACCCGGTTAACTCGTCTTGTCCATACCAGACCGCTTCCCATCAAAGAATATGTCCAGTCTACAGGCCTAGATAAACGTTTGATTCCATCCTCTTCTAGTGAACAATATGTCACTCTCACCATTGATCAAAACATGATAGATCAATGGATCAAGGAAGGATACTCCCATCTCCACATAGGTGCTGTCAGAATCATCCTCTCCCTACATGGGCGAAAAGGCTTACCTGTCACTGCCAGACTGGCCTTGCTCAACACCATCTACACTCAGTATGAACATGCTGTGATTGGCACCTGCCTATCTACTCTTCATGCTGGTAGCATATCCCTCACATACTATCCCAACTTCAACATTCCTTTGCGAGACCAGAACCTTCACAAATGTCTCAAGATCCAAGTTCAGATTCTTGGTGCTCCCATGCAAGCCAATTCCTACATGGCTACTGTCCATCATCAGCTTGCTTACAGACTTCAAGATCATGCTCTTGATCTCCCACTTCCTGGTCATAATGGTGACACCATCTTCATCAAAGCAGAAAGAGAAGATGAAGTTCCCACCATCCTTCAAATTCCAAAACAACTGCCCAGAGAAAAGCTCACAGAGATCATGCCTCTTGAATGGCTCACAAACTATGAAAAGGTTTTCCAGGACGAAGCTCCTGTCGTTGCTGCTGATACGTCGTATGTTCCTCAGCCAGATGGCTCCATCAAAACTATCTATGCTCCCCTCACCGGTTCTCAGGCTTCTTCCAATTCGGAGACTCCTCCGATATTCCAAGCCCTTATGATTCAACCGGTTACCACTGAAGCTGACATTCCCATCCACAGTTTTGAAGCTGACGGATCTCCGATCTACACTGACAAGATCCGTGGTCACTTCATCTGGGATGATGATCCAAACATGTGTGATGCAGACTGTATATGTCGACGCTGTCTTAAGGACACCTCTCCTACCTTCTGCAAACCCTGGAATAAACCTCACAAACCAAATCATCCTGATAGTCCTTGGATAGGCCTCCATCCTATCAAAAATAAACCTCTACCCATTTATGATAGAGCTTTACAGATCTTACGATCTGAAGGTCTCCTGCCTCCACAACCTACCCTTACAGGTCCTAATCACCCAGCACCAGTCCCTTGTTACATGACCTCAGATTATGATTGTGATTTCCCTCCACCTGAACCTTCCTCAAACCAAGAAAAAACTCGTTTCTCAAAACCTTTTGTCCAATCTACCGAAGTTCAACCCGATGGTTCTTACAAACAGCCCTCCCAGGCTGAACAAGTCCTTAATTGGCAATCTCATAATGCTAGAGCTCAGAACAGAGTTCTTAACTCTATTGATCAGAAGATTGATCGTGTTACACGACATGTTTCTCAGCATGATCACCATCTCCAAAGTCTTGATGCCTCCTTCAGAGATTTGGCCTCTGACCTTCAATCGAGAATAGCAAAGCTTCATGCAGATCTTCACAGATATATTTCTCATGGCTATTCTGGCCCAGACTTTGACACAAAAGAAAGAGAAATCAAGCAACTTAAAGAACAGCTTGAACAGCTTGAACAGCTGACCAGAGATCATTCCCACAAACCAAAACCTTACTCTCATCACTCACAATCACTGTTTTTCCCTGTATCTCCTACACATTCACCCCCTTCCAGATCTGACGATTTTTCCAATCACTTTAAATCCACTGGTGAATTGTTCCGGAAATATCCCGTCCTCTCTTCCCCTCAAGCAAAACCTAAGACCAGGTCTCCTTCGAAGCAGAAAGACAAGCACGCTGCTTCCAGTTCATACGACCCAGTTCTATTTGCTTCTAAGACGTTTTCCTCCTCCTCCAAGTCTGATTCAACATCCTTTTCTGAAGACGTCTCCTCCCAGTCGTCACAGACTTCCTGTCCTTCATCCTGGCTGGATACTGCTGCATCTTCTCCTCCTGCTCATGCAGACCTTACTCAAGTTTTCATGGCATCTCGCACAGATCCTCAGCCCTCAACAAGAACCTATGAGTCTCCCGATGAGACTGCCTCATCCACTCCTGCTCCCTTTGTCGAAGAACCTCCAGAACATGTTCCTGGCCGTTCTCCTGCTAAACCTACCAATGGCCCTTGGTTTACTCTTGATGACACTTCTCCTGGTTCCTGGAGAAAAAGGGTTTCAGAGATGAGCGCATGGCTTGACCTACAACTGGCGAAGTCTGAACAGAACCTTGAAACAATTCTACGTGAGTTCGTCTCTCGTTTTACTGGTTCTCTCAGAGATTGGTACCAAGCTCTTGGTGAATACCGACAACTCCAATTTGTCAGAGTCCCCTTAGCCTCCCAAGCCATGGGATACATATTCAGAGAATTCCTTGGTGATCCTGACCATCTCTATAAACAGGCTCGACAAGAATTCTTTGACATGCGTTGCTGCTCTCTCAAAAGAAATGACATTATGTTCCATTACAAGCGGATGTCTCAAAGATATCATACCCTTGGTGGAATTAATGATCATAGTCTTAAACAAGTCTATGTCAACTCCCTTCCAGATGACCTTCAAGATGAGATACAACGAAAAATAGACACCTCAGGACGATCTCTCAATGATACATCCTTAGGTGAGCTCCACATGTATGCTCTCAGCTCTCTGGATAAACTCTGTGCCACTCAAAGATTCTTCTCCAAGATGCTCACAGAACGCAAACACCTACAGTCTCAATGCCGTCAACCTTCTCTTCAAATCAAGTGCAAATCCTTGGGCTCTTGCACCTGCAACACGAAGAAGAAGAATCATTTCAAACGTTTCAAAAACCAGAAAGGCAGGCCTAAACGATTCAAGTTCTTCCGCAAGAAAGCACAGCGCGGTTGGAATAAATCCCAACGCTGCTACATTTGCGGCAAATCCGGACATTATGCTAAAAAATGTCCAAACAAAAAGGCAAAGTCCGCCAGATTAGTTCAGCAGTTGAAAGACATTGTTGATGAAGTTCCGTCCGATGCAGACATTGAATCCATCTTCTCTGAACAAGATCAGGCTGATTCCTCCACGACCTTTGTTCTTCAAGCAGATCTTTCTGATTCGGAATATTCTGGCTCCTCTTACTACAGTTCTATCCCAGAATCCTATCAGGCTACCCAGCTCGATTCTCATTCCGGTCCCCAAGCTCCGGTTCGGATTCTACCTGACAAGTACTCCAAACCTGTTGATGTCATCGCTTATTTCGACACAGGTTCTCATACTACAATGATGAACCCAAAGGTCCTTCCTCCAGAATCTTGGAAATCCCAAGTTCGGCATTTTCGAGCCGCTGATGGAAAGGTTTTTTCCACTAATCTGATTTCCAGAAAGAAGATTGGTATTCAGTTTTTCCCGTCCTTCACTCTTTGGGTCCAGGTCGTCGGCACTCCTCTTCCTGATAAAGATATTCTCATCGGCTGGGATGTTTTTCGCCAATGTTACTCTCTTCGGATTCTCCCTACTGGCATCCGATACAAAAAGCATTTCAAAGCTTTTTCTGACATTCCGAAGATTTTCCCGCTCTCAGAAATCCAAGCCCCTTTTGAACATATCCAACAAAAATTGCTCCTGCTTTGTGCTGACAATCATGCCACTTTCTCTCATCCTTCTCCTCTGTGGAAGAATCCTGATTTCTTTATCAAGCTTCCCTTTAAGCTTAATGAAGATACGAATCCTACCAAGGCTACCCACTCAGGCATGTCTCCCTCGGATCTCAAGCTCGCTAATGAAGAATGCAATGAGCTCCTCCGTCAAGGTCTGATCGAACATACCTCTTCTCCCTGGGCGTGTCAAGCCTTTTACGTTGAAAAACGCACAGAATTACTCAGAGGAAAAAAGAGATTAGTCGTGGACTACAAGCCTCTCAACCTCTTTCTCAGAGATGATAAGTTTCCTGTTCCCAGACCAAATGTCTTATTCTCTCAACTTCCAGGTGCTACGATCTTCTCTAAATTTGACCTCAAAGGTGCTTTTTGGCAAATTGGTATTCATCCAGATGAAAGATATAAGACAGCGTTCTGTCTTCCTAATGCTCAATACCAATGGACTGTTCTCCCTTTTGGTTTAAAGACTGCTCCATCCCTTTTCCAAAAGGCTGTTACCAGGATTTTTCATCCTCTCTTACACTCAGCACTCGTCTACATTGACGATATCCTCCTGTTCTCTCCAGATGATACCTCTCACAATCTCCTTCTCCAACAGTTCCATGACATTGTTCATCACTATGGTATCATGCTCTCTGAAAAGAAAAGCATAGTTGGGAAATCTGAAATTGAATTTCTTGGAATGCACATTTTCAACGGCCAATACCGTCCTGGTCCTCATTTGGCTGTCCGATTGTTGGACTTCCCCGATTCTGATTTCAGTGTGAAACAAGTTCAACAGTTTCTCGGAATCGTCAACTATGTCAGAGATTTCATTCCACATGTCAGTCATTACACCTCAGTTCTTTCTACGCTCCTCAAGAAGCGTCCTCCTCCCTGGAGTTCCTCCCACACTGAGGCCGTCATCAAATTGAAGGAGATCACTCAATCTCCTCCTGCCCTCGTCATCCCTTCTTCGGGCCAGCTCATCCTCCAGACTGATGCCAGTGATATTTTCTGGGGAGCCGTTCTCATTGAAGATCGAGACGGTCAACGACGATACTGCGGTCATGCTAGTGGAAAATTCAAAGATGCCCAACAGCATTATCACACTATCTATAAAGAGATTCTTGCTGTCAAATACGGAATCCAAAAGCTGGATTTTCACCTCAGGACAAGAAACTTTATTGTTGAAATGGACAACTCATCTTTTCCAAAGATCCTCGATTTTCGCAATAAGATTCCTCCCAATCCTCTCCTTTTGAGACTCAAAGATTGGTTTGCCCGATATGACTTCACTGTTCGTCACGTGAAGGGCCATCATAATATAATTGCTGACATGCTCTCCAGACCTCCACTCACTCATCTCATTACATCCACAGGTCATTATCCTCTTGTCTTCATGACTTCTCCTGCTGGTCCCTCCTCATCTCATGCTGGTCCCTCATCATCCTCACCAGCCATACCTGATTACTCATTCCCATCAGAACTCTTGGCCACGTTGCCACCTGATCATCAACCTTCTTTAAATCAGATCCAGTCTTTCGCCAAGACTCAACTTCCGGTCTACCTAGCTCAGATCAACAGACAAGACTGTCGTCACACTGTCAACAACCTGTCCAGACCATTTCTTGACCCGTTTATAATGCCACCTTTCTACTATTTTTCTCCTCAACTCCTTTGGTTCCTCTGGTGTTTATCAGTTCTCCATCACCATGCCATCGTCTTCCCACTCCAGGCCCTATACGGTCATCTCCATGATCCTTCTCAACGGAACTCTCTGTTATGGGTTTTCCTCCAATGGTTCACGTCCTTGACCAACTGGAAGCGCGAACTCACTGAGCTCATGGGCAAATATAACATTTGGAAACTTGATTATGAATCAGCTGCCTCTGTATGCTGTATATGGATCTTCAATAGGCCCTACAGGTACAATCCCCACCAAAGACTCCTCTGGACTGCCAACTCCAGTTATGAATGGCATACCACATATGATTATCCAAAAATGTATCCACAAATCCTTCAAGTCGGTCTGCTCAATTTCCTCTGTGATGTTAATTATGTCTCCACCGACGAAGTTTTCATCCTACCAAATATTCCCAGGGACCCCTCTCAAAGCTGGAACCCTTTTCTGAATTCATACATGATTGACTCTCAGGACCCCTTTGACGCTGCATGGCCCTGCTTCATCTGTGGAGCCCAAGATTCAGATGATAAAAATCATGCCAACTGTAATATGTCTTCTAGTCCGTGATTCAGCTTCGCTCAAGTCAAAGATCTCACCCGTCACGTGAAGTGAAATGAAATAATTCACTTTCTTTTTGCTATTTTGTTTTATTAGGCAACTGTTTGGCCTTATTAGGTTTAATTATGTTATTTCGTTTTATTAGGCATCTTTTGTCTTTATTTCAATTTGAAAGTCTGTAACCTTTGGCCGATGGCCCTGCTTTGCTTTAGCTAGGTATCTGCCACGTTTGTGGCCTTACTGTATAATAGGTTTGTCTGCACTCTATCTCTCCCCCTATATAAGGAGAGCTCGTCACTTGTGTAAAAGGCAGAAACACATCAATAAAATTTTCCTTGTGTGTTAACTCTCATGTCTTGCTAAATTGTTCCTCTTCTTCCTTTGAATACCATGTCACTCATATAAATAATTATTTTTTAATTTTTTTAATTTTAATTTTTATTATAAAAAAATAATATTAATTTTTTTAAAAATGTTTTTTTAGATAAGTTCAGATCAGATAAATACTATAGCTCGATTCTCTTCGTTCTTCAGTTCAAATGATTTTTCTATATTTTTTCCTTGTTTCGAGAGCAACCGAACAACCACATCCGTAACGTAGAATCATCGGTTGCCTTTTATAAAAGGACAGGTGTCAATCATCCGTAACGTAACTGCGCATTACTAAGTACAGCGCTCTTTTTGATTTTTTTTTATTACTACTGCCACCTTCGCGTCGCTAAGAACCCCATTACTCGCCAACCGAACACATCCACGTGTCCATTTGGAGAGGCACAACATCACTTGAAGCGCGAGGAAAACTTGATTCTCCTCTCGCGCGCGTCGCGCATTATCCTTAAATATCTGCTGTCATGTACACAACGTGGATGTGACTCTTCGATACAGACAAACAAAAAATAAAAAAATAATAGTAACCGCCTGACTGCCTGAGCCCTAATTCTTCAAACCTTTCAATTTATTTATATATATATATTTTTTTTTTGTAACAAAAACAATTTTCATTTCTTTAACCGTCTGGAGATTTTGACATTTTGGGTGACTATATATCAAATTGTTCCTTTTAGGTTTCTCTTTCGATTATTCAATCTGTGTCTCTCCGTCTTTGTTTTGAGATTCTTGGAAAATGGTCTAGAGAAAGAGAATCGTTTCTAGCAGCGTAAGCTTGAAAGCTCTTGTTTTCTTCTTCAAAACTCAAAAGGTATTGTCTTTTTTTTTTTTTTCGTTCTCTGTATTTAATTGAATATTTTATTTGATTCTCATGTGTTTATTGTTAATGATCAAGAGAGCAAATGTTGATTTATTTATTTTTATTCAGCTGTGAATTTTTTTTACGTGGGAGCTGATTTTTGTCCAAGAAGTGTAGTTTTTTACTGAAAAAATGGATAAGCCAAGTAAAACCCTAGAATCAAAATTGAAGAATACGGATGTTAAAACTGCGAAAACTTATTCCTTGACTCATGTTGTTGATGTAGTTGAAAATGGGGTTAGGGTTTCTGCAAATGGAGAGGAAGGTACAGGTGACAATGGTTTGGCTGGTGGGGTTGTTGAAGTAGTCGACAGTAAGGTTGCTGAGACTGAGATTGGGGTTATAAATGGAGGTGGTGATGAGAGTGTGCAAGAATTGGGCTCTATGTTGGATGGTAAAGATGAGGGGGCAAGTGAGGGTATAGACAGTGACAGTGGTGTTTCGCTTCTTGTGGATCTTAGTAGTGAGATGAAACGAGTGGGTGCGAAGCAAAGTAGGGATTTTGGTGAGAGAGAGAATGGTGGTGGTGCTTCAAATGAGGAAGAAAAACAGGAGGGAAATATTAGGGAGATGAGTGAATTTAGGGACGGGGATGAAGAGGATTTGAGTGACGGGGAGTATGAGTTTTGTGTGGGTGATTTTGTGTGGGGTAAGATTAAGAGCTATCCATGGTGGCCAGGGCAGGTTTATGCGTCATCGGATGCATCGGATTATGCACTGAAGGTTAAACAGAGGAACAGGATTCTTGTGGCATATTTTGATGGAACCTTTGCTTGGTGCCATCCGTCTCAGTTGAAGCCTTTTGAGGAGAATTTTGTGGAGCTGTCTAAGCAAAGTAGCTCAAAGAACTTTGTCAATGCTGTGCAGAAGGCACTGGAGGAAATTGGTAGACTTGTGGAATTGAAGATGTCTTGTTCTTGTCTGTCAAAAGAGAGTTTGGATGGACTTGCTAGACCATTTGCAATAAATAGTGGGATCAAGCAAGGAGTCCTTGTGCCTGATGGTGGAATTGCAAAGCTCTGGAACTATCTGTTTGGACCAATCGAATGTCTTACTGAATTGAAACATGTTGCACAAGTTGTTTCTGCAACTAACATGTTTGAACTCACTGAGTTAAAGTGCTGGCTGTCGGCTTTTTATCGAGCAAAAGGGGGTTATAAGTTGCCTTTGTACCATGAAGCGCAGCCAATTCCAGGCCTTGAAGACGATAACCAACATTTGGAATTAGACATAAGTTATGATAAGAATACGTTGGAATTCCATAAACAAGGGCCACTTGAAGAAGAATGGCATTCTTCACTTGTGCATCCAACTTTTGGCCAAACTGACCAGTCTTCACTGCAGGCGTGTAACGGAATTGCAGGAAATGGGCAGTACCAGAGAAGAAAACAGAAAAGCATAGCTGAAATTATGGAAGGGGATGTGAATGCTCAGGCAAAAAATGATGAGGTAAATGTTGGGAAAGAGAGGAAAGGCTCAGGTAATCCAAC
This sequence comes from Acer yangbiense, assembly GCA_008009225.1. NCBI lineage: Eukaryota > Viridiplantae > Streptophyta > Magnoliopsida > Sapindales > Sapindaceae > Acer > Acer yangbiense. The sequence continues at coordinate 34,499,215 of CM017769.1, read as the reverse complement.
AACATCATCTGGCAGGAAGAAGAAGAAAGGCAATGGCGAAGCCAATGGTGGCAGTAGTATGAGTTCTAGACCGAAGAGGAGGAAAGTGGCAAAACTTTTAGAATCTACTGTGGCTACAGAACTTGAAGCCTCTAGTGCTGAAGACGATGACAGTGGATCTGAAGAAGAAACTGTGAAGGTTTCTTTGTCAAGTGTGAAGAAGAAGAAAGGTTCTGGTATTGAAGATGATGACAGTGGAAGCAAAGAAGAAAGTAGCGTCAGTCCTGTGTCTACAGAAGGGAAGAAAATTGAAAGTGATGATGCTGAGGCCAAAGATCAAAGGGAGAAGGGCTTTTTCTTGCGAGAAAGGAAGAAGAGCAAGTATTTGTCCCCTCCTTACACAAGTATAATTAAAAGGCAGAGCAAGAAAGACATAGAAGCATTATCCTTGAAATTTTCGTATGAAACTCAGTTGGCAGAGCGGACGACTAGGGCTGCTGCCAACCTTGTTGGGTCTGGTTCCCCTGTAACTCTGGATTGTGGTGATGAGGTAGTGCAGAAGAAAGACTCTGTAGATGTTGGTGCAAGACATGAGGCTAATACCTCAAGTCTTCAAACTGAAAAACTAGAGCAGAACAAGATCAGTAATGCAACGAAGGTTCAGGCATCCACTAATGAGGTGTTATCTGGAATGCGTTCCATAGCAACTGATCTATATGCTCTCATGGAAAATAATTCTCTTGATGTGGTTAGGGAATTTCTATCCGTATTTAGAAGCTCAGTCTATTGCAATGGATCCTACTATGAATTGTACAAAAAAAGTCAGCCTGGTAGAAAGAGGAAGACTGATCAGAAGACCCCAGAACAGAAATCCCGCCGGACTAAGACAAAATATAATGAAGAAGCAAAGATGAGAAAGAGTGAAGAAGTGAGATCCGATAAGCCTGGACTTAAGCAAGTTGCAAAGGCACCGGATATGAAGGCAGAAGACAAGGAAACTGATAGGAAAGCAAAGCAGGAAGATCAAAACAGAAAAGAAATGGAAACTGATGGGAAAGCAGTATCAGGTGGCAATGTGAAAGATAAGGAAACTGATGGGAAAGACTCATCTGCATCCCTCTTTGTGGCATTTGGCCCAGGATCTAATTTGCCTTCAAGAAACGACCTTATCAGAATATATGGGAGGTTCGGATCTCTGAATAAAGAAGAAACAGAAATGTTCTATACCAATTACTGTGCGCGGATAGTCTTTTTAAAGAGATCTGAAGCAGAAGTAGCCTTTAACAGCTCTCAATTGGTCAGTCCCTTTGGAGCCTCTAAGGTCAGTTTTGATCTCAGGTCTTCATCATCTGGTCCTCAGGTTCGGAAGCGTAAGCAGATATCAAAGGCAATACCTTCTGCAGCGAAGGACAGTGGCAAGAAGAGCCTGGAAAAGGAATCTGATGGTGAGGCATCACCATTTCGCTACATAAAGCAGAAACTAGAGATAATTTCCTCAGAGTTGAAGAATGCAGATGGAAAGATGTGCTCAGAGTTGAAATCCAAATTAGAGGGTGAGGTAAAAAGCATAATGGAAAAGGTAAACACTGTGGTTGGGTCTGGGTCGTCTTCAACATAGATTTGGTTCTACATTTCATCATTTACTCTATATATACAATTGCTCATCTTTGTAGGTGTAGGATATAGTATGCTTACTTGTTGTCCTGATGATGTATGGATGTAGCCTGTAGGATTAAGTTTACCGTCTTTTGATACAGAGAGAGAGCCTTAGTCTAGTTGTAACTAGTTCGTATTGTTATTTCTATATAGATAACATTTTACTCTTTTTATCTCAGATATTCAGTGCTGTTTTATAGTTAGTTTAATCATTTCCAATTCTCACTTTTCTGTCTTGCCCAAAAAAGTTTTGAAAGAAATTTGGGGAGTAGTTCTCTGTATTTTTGCTCATGTGTGTTTGTGCCATTAATGTATGGTATGGTTAATTACTACCTTTAGGTGCTTGTACCATAGGGATTCTCCGGTTTGCAAATTGCTTATTAAAATGATTTGATATTTGCTTATGCAGCTAAAAGTCTGGTCTTTCGGCAAAGCCAGATCCCAAGTGTAAAAAAGAAGCTGGTTTTCTTTTTGCATCTTTGTAAATTCGGTAGATCTGAATGTGTTCTTCACTTTTTTTGTAGTGTTTAGGGTGCCTTATATATGGATTCAGTGCGACACGCTCAAATCTGGGTGTTTTTCTCTCGATTAATTTGATGATATGATGGATTGATGATTCTCGTTCCTAAACCGGTGACAGCTTGTACTAGCTGTCCCCTAAACACATAGCACATGACCACGCTCGAGAAAAAAAGTTCCCTAAAAACACAAGCCCAATCCTGATCACAAATTCACAATAGACATTTACAGAGATTTTGATAGGGAGCCAGTCAAACTAAATGGTTCTTCATAGAATACCATTCACAAAATATACGTACACTCAACAAATACACCATCATTTCTCCTATTTGTGTTGGAAGAAGAATTCCCCCCAATTAACAACAATCCATATGAATTTCTACCGTCTGATGTTCAGCTGTTGTTCAAAGTCTATATCAGAAACAAAATAATCATTGCCGACAAATTCAATCATCAACAGGATCCTGGGGAGTTTCATCTGCTCTGCGTTTGATTGTGATCACAGGGCACTCAGCATGCTTCACGCAGAATTCACTCACAGTACCCACAAAAACCCTGCAAAGACGGATTAACATTAATCATTTTTTAGGTACAATCACTGTGTTGCCCAAATTAAAATGAGAACAATGGAGTCTACTTATCATTTTCCATGAACAAATAGAATTAGCATACCTCTGAAAAGGGCCAAGCCCCCTGCTTCCCACAACAAGGAGATCTGGTTGGACACGTTGCACTTCACGGCAAATTACCTCTTTGGGATCTCCTTTCTTGATCCATGATTTGCAATCAAGCTACAAGTATATGCAATATGAGCACAAAAATTATATTAAATACATCAACTTTTAAGTTGTCCCAACTCCTAAGAATCCTCATTCTATTTCAGCCAGACAGAAGTGTGAATGTCTGTGCATGTGTGAAGTGAGAACAATCAGAAGATAAATAACACATTACCCCAATCTCATGACATCTGTTGACAAAATACTCGAGCAGATGAAGCCCTCTTATTCTGTCCCGCTGCTTTACATTTTTGAAATCTTCAGGTGATGCATATATACTATCCATGTCATCAAAACCTAGCCAAATTTTACAATAAACCATTGTCATATAGTATTCTTCATACTTGATGCACATTAGCAGCACACAGAATTAGAAAAGAAAGATAGCAGCTAAATGCCATGCAGCAGAAGTAAAAAATCACAAAAAAGTTGTTATCAGGCATTAACTCACAAGACTTTAACAGCTTTGACATTTAATACAGATTGATAAAAGTGTGGTAAAATAAAAGCATCCTTCAGTTTTGTATAAGAAAATTTGTATTACTACTGTGGGAGGTCAATAACCAGACCTAAAGGCAAGAAGTTCAAAATACAACACACAAGCAACCACGTGAAAACTGTTATACTAACCTAACACTCTAATTTCAAAATTAGATATCTTGACTTCACATCATTAACAATATCTTCAATAAAGCTCTATAATAATAGTACTCTTGAACCTTTTCAAGAAACCAAAAGGCAGTAATCTGCACTATCCCACCAACTCTGATGCAGGAAAAAAAAAGGCAATAACTCAGTCGAATGGTTCTTCCAGCATTACAAAAAATAATAATAATACTTGAAATGGTTGACAGAATCTTAGAAAAAAAAGAAAGCACTATGAATATGAGAACTGAAACAATCGAACACACATAAGCTAACACATAGACATAGTAAGCGGTCATCCCATCACAAAAAACTTCCCCAGTAGAACTAAGCACGGACGCACACAGAAAGAACCATGCATATTGTTGGCGGCCTTTCCAGCCAAACCTTTCTTTCTAGCTGATTAAATTAGTAAAAGAAATTTGTGTGCATGCAGTTAGGAAATGATATGAAGAAAACATAATTTATAAGAGTGAACCCACCATTACTCAATCAAACACATTCTTTCAAGTGTAGGCTACCATCTTCTTTGCAAAATCAAAGAAATCATGAATTTCTTGATTTCAAGTGGCATATCATACTATAATTTTGTCTTAAATAACCTCCTTCAGGAATTCAATCCCATGATAGTCAAAACAATGTTTTATTTAAGAATCATTTTTATTTGAATGAAAAAATAACAACATTAGAGATTTCGCTTACAAAAATTCAACACCATAAACCACGATCCTAACAGTAACAGGTAACTGAGATTCAATTCTTGAAAGCACAAGGTAGCTTCTAAATCTGCCTCAACCCAGAGATAGTTTAATTGTTATTAACACCAACGAAATTGAATTGACCATCCATTTGACCGCCACTAAATCTCACAAACAGGCCATACAAAATGTACTCAGCGGTGTTCAATTTTTTTCTTAGGTAAGTCAAAACACCACGGAAATTATTCTTCCCTTCTCCTACTTTTCTTGAGCAAGTGAGCAACTTAACAGACTATAAACACAATAACAGAGCAAACAAGTTTGTATAAGTTCTCAATCAAATCAAGCACCGTAAAATCGGTGGTCCATCAAATTAGCAGTCCAAGATTGTCACGCTAGTTCACTGGTTAGTTCCATTTCAGCCTTTACAAGTTCATTTTCACACAATCAACTCATTTTCACAAAACAACAGTTAAAGAACACAGCACAAACAAACCCTAACCACGAGAGAGAGAGATAGAGAGAACCGTCTTCGTCGGGGACTTGGACATGGAGGAAGTGAAGTCTGAAACCAGAAGTGTTAGAGCGAACGATCTTCTGTATAGTCCACTCGAAAGCTCCTCTGCTGCTTATTGACGCGTGCGGGTACCCCTTGATCGTCGATTCGCTCACCGCCAACAAAACCCGAGTCGGCTCGCTCTCCATCTCTAACTCACCGAGTAAACCGAGTCAGCTCTCTCTCTCTCTCTCTCTCTCTCTCTCTTTCTCGCTTTCACTTTCAGACTTTCAGTCTTCTATTGCTTACTAGAATTTTCGAGAGTGAAATTTATGGGGGGGTATTATTGTGATCCTAACGGCGGTGACGCCGTTATGAGACGGCGATTGCTAACGTGCGCCTAGGCCGTTACGGCCACCTGGTAAATCCTTTGCTGCGAAAATGACGGAGCTCTTGTACTCTTGTTTAAAATTGTCTTTACAATGAATTGACTGATCAGCAATTGGGCCTAACTGGGCTTTAAAAGAGATGTTGTATGAACCACTTTTGGGTTTTGTTCGGGCCTTTAGCCCTAAAATTCGATTAACGAATTCCCGCAGTTGATAGGGGTGTCAATTCGAGTTAACGCGTGTTGTGTTTGTATAAGCCTAAACACAACTCATTTATTTGTTGGTCAATCCAAATGTAACACCGTTAAGTTTATTGTGTCACAAGCTTAAGCTCAAACACGACTTATTAATTAATGGGTTACCGATTATAACCCAATTAACTTGTTAATTCATAATTTTGTCTATATACCTATATAACATTTTTAAGAGAGAAACCCAAAACTAACCATTGGAATTATTAAACTTTTGTTAGTAACAACTTTTGAAACTTTAATTGTTAATAACCACTTTTTAAAAAAAAAATTCAGTATATGTCCATATATTACCAGAGTACCCCTGAAAATAGTTTTTTTTTTAAACCTCGAAGCAAACTTGAAATCACGACTAAATTGAAATGTCCAAATTTGAAATGATGCCTAAATTGAAATGTCCAAACTTGAAATCATGTCTAAATTGAAATGTCCAAACTTGAAATTTGGACTAAATTGAAATTTTCCCCTTCTTCTTCCTCAAATTAGGTTTAGGTTTTTTTTTGTTTTTTTTTGTTTTTTTGTTTTTTTTACAGACCACATCGCCGGCGATTGCGAAGCATGGAGCCGCCGGACATTGTCGCCATCCCGTCGCCAAGCCAACAGCGCTCGTGAAGCCGTCCCGTCGCCCCTTGCCAAGCCACAATGCTCGCGAAGCCAACAGCACACGGCGCTGTCGCTCAGCGCTCGCCGGCGCTAGGCGACAAAGAAGGACGCCGACGAGAGAGAGAGAGAGAGAGAGAGAGAGAGAGCTGATTTGTGATGTTTTTATATGGGGGTATTCAAGTAATTTTACAAAAACATGGTTATTAACAATTAAAATTTCGTTTGTGGTTACAAACAAAATTTGTATGTTTTATGTGGTTATTTTTAGCAATTTCTACCATTTTTAAACTATTAAAACATATTTAACTTGATTACACAATTTCAATTCACTAAACTCATTCAATAAATAAATATAATCAACTATAATATAATCTCAATCCATATTTTTTTTTTAATGAAAGTCTCATGGAGAGTTAACTCAATTTTTCAAAATAAATCTCAAATATGACCCATTTATTTAACAAGTTTAAAATGTTAACCCGATATTGTCTGAAATCCAATAAAAAGTACAACTTAAACCCACTAATTTTCGTGTTGTATCTTGTCATATCATCATGTTGGGTCAACAAAAGCCATCTCTAGTAAAATGATAGAAACTTGGGTGTATCGAATGCATTATGCATCTCTCATGTGAGATATCATTATCATGTTGATATGGACCAACGTGTCTGTAAAAAGGAGAGAACTGCTGCTTGCATTATGCATCTCCTGTTCAAATCATTATCCCGTAGAATAGAGAAAAAAATAACGTGTTGAAAGATTTAACTGCATTTCAAGATCAATTTGAGTTACCTAGTTGTGTTTGTATAAACCTAAACATAACTCATTTATTTAATTTGTTGGTCAATCCAAATGTAACCCGTTAAGTTTATTGTGTTGCAAGGTAAAACTCAAACACGACTTAGTAATTAATGGGTTACCAATTAACTTGTTAATTCATAATTTTGTAAATATACCTTTATAACATTTTTAAACAATTAAAACATATTTAACTTTACTACACAATTTCAATTCACTAAACTCATTCAATAAATAAAAATAATCAACTATAATATATAATCTCAATCCAAAGTCTCGAGAAGAAATAAAGTAAATTTCCAAAATAAAATCTTCTACATAAAAGATGATTGTTTATAATATAATTTCAATCCAAAATAATTTCAAACGGGTTAGAAAGAGCTCAACTCAAATAGAAATTATATGACCCATATAATTAACGATTTTAAAATGTTAACCTGATATCGACCTAAATCCAATAAAAAGTACAGCTTTTAATCTACTAATTTTATGATGTATCTTGTCATGTCATCGGGTTGTGTCTACAAAAGCCACCCTTAGCAAAAGGGTAACAACTTGGAACATATACATGTGACATGTCACCACAAGTTGCTATATATTATGCTATCGAAAAGCCAATTAATGCAAGTAAAACAGGAAATTAATAGCCATAAGGGGATTGCAAACATCAGCTTATTCGATAAACCATAGATTCTCTCCGTGATGACTAGAGACGTCTAGCTAGCTAACAAAAATTATAGTTTGCTTCGATGACTTTTTGGATTACATAAGGCGATTAATTAATAATTTGGTTCTTCTTCGTTGTTCTTCATTGATTGAGAGAGTATACTTTGTGGTGAAATTCTGTGTCATGAATTAATTTATAGTCAGATATATTTATATATGCTTACATGTAATAATAATTCTTCTAGTTGTACGTTGAATGTTTCAAAGCTTGGCAGGGCCCCTATATACATATAAAGTGGATTCCTTGATCCCACAACAAAAAAGTGAAAAGAGAGACAACCAGTAGCAAAATAGCTTGCACACCTGCCTGAATGATTTTCTGATCATTAAGACCTTTTTCTGGGAAATGTTTGTATCATGCACTGACAAAGTAACAATTTTGCTCTCACAAACTTCCAATACACAATTCTCACAAGTCACACACCCCACTCAACCAACATTTTCTTGGTCTCCTCACACACACACACATGCACACACATTCTTTAGTGTTCATATATATATATATATATATATAAACTTAATTGCCTCAAAAACACATTAATGCAACATTTTGGTCACTATACAGACTTGAAGAATACTAAAACAAAAACAAACAAGTTAGAATTGGATTCCAATTTTCTTGATACAGTTAAACCAAGCTTCTTTGATCATATATGTGTATTATACATCTAATATTATCTCCAAAACCAAGCATATATATATAAATTTTTTATAACTTTTGAAATACTACTTACTTCAAAACCCTGAAAGGGTAAAAAAATTTGGGACTTGGCAGTCCAAACAAAAGAAGGGGAAAAAAAAAAACCAACTATGTGATGAATATTGTATTATTTTTTTTGTTCCCTAATTGCCCTTACCTTGAGATGGAATGCCAGTGAAGGAAAGCCTTCCAAAACCTAAATGACTAACCTGATACAACTCCAACCACACTTTCTCTGCCTCATCAAATCTTGCACTACTACTACTACTCATTTCCTGATGATCTTGATCTTCATCATCAATTATCAACCCAGATGGAGATGATACAATTTCTAAAATACCCTTGTCTGCCCTTCCCTTATTCCTCAAATTCTCATGATCTCTCTCCACCACAAACCCATGATGATCATGACCTTCTACTTTCTTGCATTTTCTTTTCACTTTATCTTTGTTTTTCCCTAGACCCAAACACCTTTTCCCCACCTTGTAGGGGATCTTGACAAAAGCAAGAGCAAGAATGTTTAACACAGCACAAGGACAGCAACAGAGGGCCACACAATCAGCTATTAACCCGGCAGTGCATGATCTGCAATACTTGCCTGAACACTCTATCAAATCACCACTACCACCACCATTATGATGATCATCAACGGCGTACCTGATCCTGCGGCTCTTCCTCCTTGTGGTGGGTCCTCCCTCTGCGGCCTTATTTTTATGATCATCACCAGTACTAGTACTTTTCCACTGATCATCTTTACGTGAAACTCGAGGTGGCATGTCCTCCTCCATTTCTTGAATATTGACCAGTATTCAGTTTCAAGACCCCCCCTGCAAAAAAGCTCTTTGATCAAACTCTCTCCTTTTTGATTTTTCTCTTCTCTTTCTCTCTGTATCTCTGCTAATCGCTATATATAATCTACTAAGCATTTGTTGGTGCTACTATAAACAAAAAAAAAATCTTGTTTTTTTCAGAGGCTTTAATGTGATACGTATAGGAAATTGAGTTTTTCATGCATTTATCCTAGTAATTGAATTGAACAACAATTGACTCTGGTAATTTCCTCACTCGCTTTAGTAACAAGTGCTTTACACACCCCAACAATGTCGACACTTGGTTAATTTCTTCTTCAAGTGATTAAAGTTTCATGAATTTCAATAATATCCTAATTATATATATATCTAATTTACATGACTCTTAATACAATCTTAACATAAAATCACTATTACTAATATAATTTTTGTTAATTATTAAAGTGTTTAGCTAATTTGAAAGAGTGTTTATTTGGTTTTGGTATCGGAATTGGGAGGCGCGTGGGCATGGAGAGAGGCAATTTTGGGATGTGAACTAGACCTCACTGTTATAACAGGTGACAACAAAGGGAAGGGTGGTTTTTTCTTTTTTAAAATGACAAAAATGCTCTTCGCTTCAACATATTACTGTGAATTGTGAAACAAGTGGGACCAGGAGGAGAAGATGAGTTTGCAAAGCCAAACTGAGGATATATATGAAGGGGCAAAAGAGTAAAATCGAGTGGCCTTCAATTGAAAATGGAAGGTGAGTGAGACCAGACCAGAAACCAGGCAGTAACCCAGTTAATGTAAATGCAATACAAACTTATAACCCTTGAATGATTTTTTGTGAATAAATATCATGTCTTCGTGTCTCTTACTTAATTTAGCTTTGCAACAATTCTAACCCTGACCTATCAACTGACACATCATTGAAGTGTCGTGGAATCACATCACCTTTTAATTTATATATTTTTCATTAATTAATTAATTAAACACCATGCATGTTTTACAATAAACCAATCCCCATCTTTGGAAGTGTTTTAGCTAAAAAGATCATGTGAGGGGACCAGTCGGTATGCAAATTCAAATTTGTGAATTTAAAATTGAATTTTTTTATTTTTAAATTTTGATATATATTTTTAAACTTGAATTTATAGAAATTAAGTTGAGTATAAATAATTAAATATATATGTATGCAGTGCATGCAGTGGTCGATGCATGCTACAATATTTTAGAGATCGAAGTGATCAAGTGAAAAGTTAAATTTGTTCAAATGGCCAACCAATAATGTCTTTAAAAATATTTATGTCATGGGAATCTAAGAGAACCCTATTAAGTAATTATTATTAGAGTCAAACAATAGTGCAATAATTGATATGATTTTATTTACAATCGAATATAATGTTTACATATATAGTGAATTGGTGACTTTTTTTAATTTTTTTGGGAGGGAAATTAGTGGTCATTTTAGTAACTCTATTATATATATATATATATATATATATATATATGAGAGTGAGTCTCTCATGAAGGATCCCTTATTTTAATTTCGGTAAGGACTATGATGAAAACACATCGACTTTAATGATGCCTTCATATTTAACAAATTTTGGATAAATAGTTCTAGTACTCGGAAAATTCATATTAAAATTCATTAAAGTCGATGTGTTTTCATCATGGTCCTTACCGAAATTAGAATAAAGGATCCCTCATGAGAGACTCACTCTATATATATATATAATTTCTGTAACTCTTTTTAATCATTGTTACATAAAAAAAAAATTGAAAATTTAAGGAAACTATATATTGCATTATATATATACACATATTCTTAGATGTGAATATTTAAATTTATAAAATGTTGTAGCTGTTTGAAGCATCATGATTTTCAAATACACAGTCTAGAAAAGCTATATTAAAATGTGAGAAATCATCAGGGCCATCAATTTAAAATATAGCTGTATAAAATATATCAGGACGAACTAACAGTAGAAAGACTATATATATATCTATGGTCCACATTCTTCGTCCTGATTAGATAGCTGTATATATATATATAGTTTTTCTACTGTTAGTTCGTCCTAATATATTTTATATCAGGACGAAGAATACGGACCATAGAGTATAAAAAAGTTTTGACAAGTGCATACACCTTGAATCAGAATATGTAAATCTAATGATCCACATTCTTCGTCTTGATATATTTTATATCAGGACGAACTGACAATAGAAAAACTATATATATATAAAATTATTGACACAATGGTCTGATCACTTATGGTTTCTATGACTATTGTATATTGGCTAAGTGTTATGTAGATCATGATAAAAAATTTAAAGGTAGTGGGGAAGATATATATTTATACAGCTTCACATGGGTCATGTTGAAACCCCACCAGTCTAAGTTGAGGTTCCATGATAAAAAAAAAGTAATACAAGAATCTTAAAATATGATTTTTGTTGCAATAAACTAACATAAAATCTACCAGGAATCTACACTTGAGAATTTTAAAATAATGTAGTAGTAAAAACTAAAAACTAAAGAGTATTTTATTGGCAAAAGGCTGGTTTGACTAAGATATAAAGATGCTGTCTTATTGTTTACCATTTCTAGCTAGGAGGTGTAATAAATAAATAAATAAAAACTTATCTTTAGCGTAATTTAATTTGGTTTTCACATCGATCTGGGAATTTATTACACTACTACGTACATTTCAGACTGCCGGTTGTGGTTTGACAACTACAGACTAGGATCTTCCAGTATTATAATGACAATAAATGACTATCATACTCACAAACCAATTAATTAATTTTTTATTTTTTTTGGAAGCTGACATGGGTTGGGGTAGATCCGATGAAATTAGACTGTACAAGCACGGTTATATATTGCAACTCTCACAACAGGAAATAGTCTCCTCACACTTAATTTACGATTTAATGGGCAATGTAAGAATATATTAACCATGCATGCAATGTAAGAATATATTAACCATGCATAGTCATAGTATATATAGGTAAATGATGATAATTAATTAGATTAACCAATGTAGAGATATATAATAGAAGATGAACACAGAAAATGAAAGCAAATTAAAAGTTAAAAGTTAAAACCCAGAATTCAAATTGATAGCAAGCGGGATCCACAGAAAATGCAAGAAAAGTTTAGTAGTGGGATCCAGAGAAATGAGAAGTGTGGTGTGATGATGATCAAGAGACTACGAAAGAAAACAAAGGGCTATCACATGATGAAAATGATGCATGCGTAGCAATTAATATTCCTTCTATTTTAGACCATGCAAGCCTAAATGTACCATCACTAAACTTCATATACTGATATTGCATGCCATTGATCATCGTAAATTGCCAAACAAATTAACACTGATCACTGACTCAGTCTCACACCCATCTACATTCTGCAGTCTGCACAATACTGTTTCAGTAGAAAAAGTTGATGAATCGTGTTTTATATCTTATAGAGAAAAGAATCCTAATTAGCTAAGGTGTTCAATCGATGAGTGAAAACACTTTAATTAGAGACTGATCGTATATAAACAAACAAAGGTCGAGATGATCAAGAAACGTACCTTGAGTGAAAAATGATCAAAATCGTTTGGGTGCAATTGTGTACTTTGTCAACCAATCAATGCATGAGTGCCCAAGAGAAACCAATCGATATATCGAGTTTTAAAAATCTAGTAAAGAAAGTGTGATCTGATCTGAGAATGGCAATGCCAATATATGATAATATTGAAAACGAGCATTTCTGCAAGAGGGGGTCACTCTTTTTTCTTCTCTCTTTGTTCCTGATTTCTGTGTTTTAATTAATTAATTATTTAACTGAAAACCTTTCTTGAAAACAACAAAGCATTTTGTTATAGTACAAAACTCTGAAGAAAGAGCAATAAAAAAAATGGTTGCAGAGAGAGAGAGAGAGAAAGAGGAATCAAATATATGTTATATATATATATAAATTTATGGTATGGTACTATGGTATTTGATGAGTCCCGATGACAGCGAATATAGTAAAATTGTCTTTTTTTTTTTTTCTTTTTTTTTTCTACTTGTTATCGCTGTTTATTCACTTTGCTTCTTGCATTGCATGAGTCATGCACGTGCAGTCGCAGTCAAAGCTTAATTAAACTAATCCATGATTGGAAATGCAAATGTTTATGGTAGCAGAGCACTCTGGTCTCCGTCACGTGAACAAAAACTTGCATGCTAACCATTGACCAATGGGTGCATGTTATACGAAAAGGAAAACTCATTTGATTGGTTCTTCTTATTACGTGGCATGAATTCATTGGCCGAATACATTGTATCAGATATATGAAAGAATTTATCATCTGACTTATGAGTCCCATGACACTCATAGTCATAGGCTCTCTCCACAACCCCTTGTCAGTGAATCTGATTTTGATTTTCAAATTTATTTCTTAATAGCTAGTAATTTATTTCTTAATTTGAAGTATTCTAGAATCAAAAATCTCCATTGTGTTAAAAAATAAAGAAATAAAAAAGTAATTACTAGCTACTAGAGTTTTGAAAAGTTACATTAATAAACAATTTTATTAAAAATTGACACTAATCTCACTTATGGTTAGTATTGATCGTTACTTTTAATCGTTTACGTTTACAAAAAAAAAAAAAAAAAAAACTAAAAAGACTTAACTACCCTACAACCTATGATTAAAAAATAATAATTTACAATAAATAAAAAAATTATAAATCTGGACAATTGAGATCCATTAATTTAATTATTTATTGACAAAATTTTAAGAACATCTATAAAAAAATAAATTTAAATCTCCACAGTCCATCCCAAAGATGAACGTTAAAGATTTATTTAAAAAACAAATTAAAAAAGAGCATCTCAATGTGATAGATGAAGGTATCCATGGATTATGTGAAGTCTTTTCTAGTTATGTGATGGATGTTGAGTAACTTTTGAATTATCGCAGTGAAAATAATACAGTGATGAAATCACTTCATTATAAAGAGATTATTATTCAAAATTAAGGTAATAATACGCATGCCAATGATGATCATGATCCAAATAACAATTGTGTTTTACCGATTGTTTTTCTAAAATATGTATTTCAAGCCGTAGTAATCTTAAATAACTACTTGTTACAAAATGAAAGAGAATATATATACCTAATGTGTGGTGTATGCATTACAAAAAATCAAGTAACTACTTGTTACAAAATAAAAGAAAATATTGTGCATGCATTGCACAAAAAAATCAAAGATAAGGTTGAGTTTGATATATATACATACAAAGAAAAGACAAACTGATTTTATATGAATATTTTGTGAAAAAGTTTAATTGAGAAAATAGAAGTCATCGAGTATAACGTTTTTTAATATGTATTATGACAAAGATTGTCATTTCTACGGGTCAACATATAAAAGTTAGAAATAAAATTCATAAATTTATCTTCCTTCTAGACAATTACTTTTAGGCTAATTGGCAAGAATAACCCCTGAACTATACCCCGAATTGACAATGTACCCCCTATACTTTTTTTTTCGGCAGTAAACCCCCTAAACTATCATAAATCTGCAATAACCAACGGAAACCTAACGAAACCCTAATTCCGTCAAGGGAAAATTACACTAAGATCCCCTGATTATTTATAAAATTGCATTAAACCGGAAAAATATAATAATATGACACGAATACCCCTCTGACCAATTTTTTTTTTTTTTTTTAAATTAAGTTTAAAATTGAAATAATGGTTAAATAATAATTAAATTCTGAATTTTATTATAAAGGCAATTAAATAAATAGAGAAATGGAAAAATTAAATTGATATAACAATTATTTAAATTATCTTTTTATTTAAATATCCCTAAATATAAAACCCAGATAAATATTTAAATTATTTAAGAAAAATAAAAATAATGGTTAAATAATAATACAATTCCCTTTCAAAAAATAATAATAATACAATTATGATTTTTTATATAAATAAAATAAAATCTTTAAAAAATTAAAACATCTTTAAAATCTCTACCATTCATCTCATAGATGGATGGTAGAGAAATATTTATTAAAACAAATTCAAATAAAAAAAAAGATTTTTCTTTTAAATAGATTGATTTATCTCTCTTTTTTTTAAATAGATTGATTTATCTGAATTACAAAATAATAATAATAATAATACAAATACAAATTTTAAAAAATTGAACATCGATCCAATTAAAAACACATATAGAAGAATTAAAAATTAAATTTTTTAATTTTTGGTTTCTAGGTGTTGCAAATTTAAATATTTTTATTTCTTTAGAGAAGGGAAATTTGTAAGGATTGGATGGAGAAACAGATGTTCATTTAATTAGATGGATCGATGTTCATTTAAAAATATTTATTTGAAATTTTTTATTTTAAGGATTTCTATTCTCTATGTTCATTAAGTTAAAAAATTAATTTAAAAAACACAATTCACAAACCAATAAACGAAATCCAATTAAAAAAAAAATAGAACATTAATGGATCTTCATATCTTCATTAATGGGGAAACTTATTATTATTATTATTATTATTATTTTGTAATTGAGATCAATCAGTCTATTTAAAAAATGCTTGTTTTATTTGAATTTATTTTAATAAATATTTCTCCACCGTCCATCTCTGAGGTGGATGGTAGAAATTTTAAAGATGTTTTAATTTTTTTAAAGATTTTATTTTCTTTATAAAAAAAATCATAATTGTATTATTATTATTTTTTGAAAGGGAATTGTATTATTATTTAACCATTATTTTTATTTTTCTTAAATAATTTAAATATTTATCTGGATTTTATATTTAGGGATATTTAAAAAAAAAGATAATTTAAATAATTGTTAAATCAATTTAATTTTTTCATTTCTATATTTATTTAATTGTCTTTATAATAAAATTCTAAATTTTATTATTATTTAACCATTATTTCAATTTTAAATTTAATTTTTAAAAAAAAAAAATTGGTTTGAGGGGTATTCGTGTCATATTATTATATTTTTCAGGTTTAATGCAATTATATAAATAATCAGGGGAACTTGGTGTAATTTTCCCTAGACGGAATTAGGGTTCCGTTAGCTATTGCAAATTTATGATAGTTCATGGGGTTTACTGCCGAAAAAAGAAGTATATTGGGTACATTGTCAATTCGGGTATAGTTCAGGGGGTATTCTTGCCAATTAGCCTTACTTTTAATTTGAAGTTGAGGGTTTCAGACGGCACTGTTCATACTATAGCAGTACTGTAGTAGAGCGGTGGCACTATTCATAAGCACTGTAGCGGTATGACACTGTTCACACTGTAGCTGTAACTGTCCATGACACTGTGAAGCACTGTTCATGGGGTGATGTGGCAGCACTGTTCACGGTAATGTAGCAGTACTGTTCACAAAAAAAATTTTAGGGTTTAGTTTTTGTGGTTTATATGGTTTCTAACTCCATGGATCCGATGAGCATATAGGCTTCTTCCTTGCCTTTGTCATCTATTAGGGGCTCTTCTTATGCGGATCTTTTTAAGGCTGCCCCGATTCAGGTGGAAAATGTTTCCAGTCCTTCGATTCTTTCGAAAAAGGGTGGTTATGTGACTGTTCGGGTGGATCCCTCTGCTTATAAGTCTAGATTGGAGGTTTGTAAGTTTTCTCTCATTGGTCAGGTTATCCTTTCTAGTGGTGAGAAGCCTTGGAAGTTGGTTGATCTTAAAGCCAAGCTGCAGTCTATTTGGAAGTTGAACTTTGTTTGGAGGCTGATTTCTTTAGGTAAGGGGTACTTTCAGATTATGTTGAATTCAGATGCTGACAAAAATATGGTTTGGTGTTTAGGGTCTATTAATCTCAAACCAGGTGTTTTACGGCTTCAGCCTTGGATTCCAGATTTTAACCCGGCATTACATAAGTCTTCAAATGCTCAAGTTTGGATCCATTTTTATGATCTGTCATGGGAATACTGGCATCCAAAGATTATTTTCGATTTAGCTAGAGGGATCGGAGTGCCTTTACGACTGGACAGGGCTACTGTGGAGGGTGATTTTGGACATTTTGCGCGTGTTCTAGTGGATATTGATGTGTCTACTATGCCTCTGTCTTCTTTGCTTCTTGAGAGGGATGATTCTCATAGTTCTTTCATTTCGGTGGAATATGAGAATCTCCCGGCTTTCTGTTCTACTTGTTATTCCATTGGTCATTTTCTCAATACTTGTCGTTGGAACAAGTCTGGCAAGGGGATTCCTGTTAGTTCTAGTAAGCCTAAATCGGCTAGAGAGGGTCCGGATCCTCACAACATATCTCAATCTAGGGGGCCACAACAAGTTTATAGACCTGTTAATAAACAGGTTCAGATTATTTCTCAAGACGATACAGATGGTTTTACTACGCACATCGAGACTGATTCAGATGCGGACCATGTGGTGCACAATTGCGACAATGATCAGCAAGATACAAGGGGTATGAGTCAAAATGTAGGGACCTTAAACACAGAGACTCTTGTTGACAATCCTGATCCAAAAGAGGTAGACAATATGCAGCTTTTCGTCTTAGAGGAGCAGAGCAGCCAGATTGAGAGACGGTTTCTGGTTGAGGAAAATATTCCTATTTTGGTTCCGCAATTGTCAGAGGAGATTACCATACCAATTCAGGTTCCTCCGATTGTTACAACAGTTTTGGGAGAAGAATTTAGAGATCACTTTGTCAATGATAGGGATTTTACCAATTCAATCTCTACTCATTTGGGAAGCAGTAATTCTGGGAATCCAAGTAACAACTTCTCAAGGAAGGATGACAAGTATGCGAAAGCTCAAGATCTAGATAATAATTGGACTCCCGTGGTGAGAAAATCGAATAGAAGAGGGAAACCAACTTTCAAGTTTTTAGCTAATTCTCAATTGAGTAAGGGAAGTTCTAAGTGCCTCCCTGTTGCTGAGACTACGATTTGCCCTAATTCTGCGACTCCATCGGCCCGTGCAGAATTACATCGTGTTGCCAATGCAGAATTACATCATGTTGCTATTTCTAATTGGGTCGCACTGTTTGAGGTAGACGAGAATGATTAACTTGTTTCCTTGCCTCCTGTTATGGTCTGCGTACCTTTTTAGATTATTGTTTTAGGGCCTGCGCGCCACTTTGCTTTCGCTTTTCTTTTTCATTTCTTTTGTTTTCTTTTTTCTTTTTTTATTTTATTTTAATAAAAAGACTTGATCTACAAAAAAAAAAAAAAAAAAAAAAACTTTTAATTTGAAGTACTCTAGAATCAAAAATCTCCATTGTGTATAAAAATAAAGAAGTAATAAGTAATTACTAGCTACTAGAGTTTTGAAAATTTACATTGAAAAACAATTTTATTAGAAATTGACACTCATCCCACCTACGGTTACTATTGATCGTTACTTTAACTATTTACTTTTTAAAAAATCTAAAAAGACGAAACTACCCTACAACCTATAATTAAAAATATATATATGATTAAAAAAAAAACAATTATAAATCTGGACAATTGAGATCCATTAATTTAATTTTTTGACAAAATTTTAAAAACATCTATTAAAAAATAAATTTGAATCTTCACAATCCATCCCAAAGATGGACATTGAAGATTTATTTAAAAAACAAATTAATAAAGAGCAATATAGATGGGAGGAGTTCTATATTGGAACTCCTCCTTCATCTCAATGTGATAGGTGAAGGCATCTATGGATTATGTGAAGTCTTTTCAGTTAATGTTATAATGATGTGATGGTTGTTGAGCAACATTTGAATTATCCCAGTGAAAACAATATAGTGATAAAATTACTTACTTACGAAGAGATTATTCAAAAGGTAATAATATGCATGCCAATAATAATCATGATCCAAATGACAATTGTGTTTTACCGATTGTTTTTCTAAAATATGTATTTCAAGCAGTAATAATCTTAAATAACTACTTGACTAATACTTGTTATAAAATGAAAGAGAATATACCAAATGTGTGGTGCATGCATTGCAAACAATTAAGTAACTACTTGTTACAAAATGAAAAAGAAAATTTCAAATACGGTGCATGCATTGCACAAAAAATCAAAGATAAGGTTGAATTTGATTTACATACATATAAAGAAAAGACAAACGACTTTATATACATATTTTGTGAAAGAGCTTAATTTAGAAAATAGAAGTTGTCAAGTAAAAAGTTTTTTAATACGTATTATGAATTTTAATTTTATGTGTTATTTATTTTACATATTTAATCGATTATTAATTTATATATTCGTTGGGTCCTAAACAAAGCTAAATTATTAATTGAGTACAATAGCCCTAGTTGTTATCTGAAGATTTTATTATTTAAGTGATGTTATTAATTAATCTAGATTTTACCATAGGTACAAGGAATTAAGATTCTATACAAAATTATAAAATTGAAAACAAAGATTATGGGTTGTATTCGCTATTTGTTTTTCCTACAATTGTTTTTAGAGGATTACAAGTTACAACTATTACAATAAGACTATTAGGACCTACCAAGATAAGACAATATATGTGCATTTCGGATCAGCGGCGGACCTAAGAATTTTAATTAGGTGGGGCACTTGAACAAAATAATAATCATATAAAAAAAATATTGAAAAATTAAATTCATAGTAAACTGAGTTTTTTTTTTAAATAAAAAAAATTAGTTTTTTTTTTTTATATATAAAGAAAAATTGATGATATAATGAAGTTTAGATTAAAAAATAAATAAAAAATATATAACACTTACTCAAGATGAACTAAATAATCTTACATTCAAAAAGAAATAAAAACAATAAACAATACATTAAAATAAATAATAACAATAAAAACAACATAAACAATTAAAATTTACAATATTTATTCTTAAAATAGTAAATTACAATATAATTTTATAATAAGAAATTTTGTTTTGTATTTATAATGAATTTACTTTAAATTTATATAAAAATAATTAATTAATAAATATTACTACACATGTTGTAGATTTTTTATTCTTCTAATTATTGGTAAATTATTGATTTATTGATTCTGAAAACATTAAGACTATAAAATAAAGAAAAATACCAAGGATAAACTAAAATGAATCATAATAATAAATTGACTATTTTAATATAATAAATTAAAATTTGAGATTTTAGAGTTTATTGATTGGATGGATATGTTAAGTATGTCAAACTAAAATTATTAGAAATAACAAAAGTTTAAAATAGTTATAGATAATTTAATATAAAATAAAATTGAATTAGGTAGCCTTAAATTAAAGGTAGTTAAGAAGTTGACAATGTTGTAAAAGATAAAGTCAATTGTTTTGTTTTAGAAGAAGAAAATTTGATAAAATAATTGGAAAAGATGATAAAATAAAAAAGACTTAAAACAAAATTATTAAAATTATAGGATAAAATTGAATTAAAGAAAAAAGATATCTATTATGTTTGAAAAATGCAAATGGTGGTAGTAGAACTCCTCACAATCAATAAAAGAGAGAAAATCTACCGGCTATGCTGTGAGTTAATATTTAATATTTAAGTTAATTAATATATATATATGTATGTAAACAAAATCAAATTTATTTAAAAAATTAAGGTCGAGCACATGCCCCACCTGGCCTTAAGGTGAAAATCCGAATGTGCTGTAAATAGAGATGAACATTGGAGAAATGGGGATGGATATTGTTCCCCCATCCCTCCCCAGGAAATGGGGATAGGGGAGTTTGGGGAGGTATCCCCATCCCTATTTCTCTGTTTTTTTTTTTTTTTTTTTTTTCCTAATTTGGATTTTTTTCCCTATTTCTCCCATTTCTCTCGTTTCTCTTGTTTGATATTGTTTGACTAATAATTACGTATTTTAAAAAAAATTGTTTGTAAGATATAACATAGAAAAACAATAGCAATACAAATGTAAATAAAATCCAATGGAGAAAATACTTATTATTAAAAGATTTTTTTTTTTTTTTTTGTTATTGTTGGGGGAAATGGGGAAATGGGAGGTCCCCCCATCCCCATCTCCATTTCAATTTGGGGGATGACATTCATTTCCATCCTCCCCTATTTCTAGGGATGGCCATTTTCCCTCGGAACTCCAAATCCCCACTCCCCCATTCCTATTTGGGGGAAATTTTTGGGAGGAAATGGGGAAATGGGAGGGATGGGGATAATTTTCATCCCTAAATTAAAATGGGGATGGTGATTGGGGGGACCCCTCCCCCTCCCCCTTTCCCCATTTCCCCCACAAATTCATGGAAATGGGGATGGGGGTAGGTGCCCCTATCCCATTTCCCCATTTCCCCCAAAAATTATATTATATATATATATATATATATATATTCTTAGTATTTTTATTCTTTCTATTTTACTAAATATGTAATTCTTACTTAAACATGGGAAATGGGGAAGACGGAGGAACGGGGAAAATGGGGAAAATTGGAAAATGGGGGTGGAGATGGGGGGACCTCCCCCCAAACTACCCCATCCCCATTTTCCCCAAATGGGGAAATGGGGGTGGGGGGTGGGGGGTGGGGTTTGGAAAATGGGGATGGGGATGGGGGGACCTATATCCATCCCCATTACCTCATTGGCCATCCCTACCTATTTCCTTGTTTGTTTTTTTTTTTTTTTTTTTGTAAAATTAGGGATAGGGATTTGTGGAAATGGGGATTTAGGGAAAGCCCATCTCTAGTTGTGAAATAAGGCCATCTGATAAAATCGCCGAGGCTCATTATGTTACTTGGAACTGTTTTGGATTGTTTAGGTCTGAGAGGTATTGTGGCCCAGAAAGGCCCAAGACGAATCTATAAATTTGGTGCTTCCAACAGCATTTGCATCTATCTGCTAAACCCTAATCTGGGTGTTGCCGCTTTCTCGCAGTTTCTTCTTCTTCTTCTTCTTTTGTTGATTGGATCAGTCAGTTTTTCTATTGTCGTTTTTATTTTTTTGATTCGTTTATATGTTGGCAAAGATGAATAGTGCTTATTTCTGACACCTCTTGTATGAGAAGAGCCTCGAAAACTCTTCCTTGAGCACAGATAGCAACTTACTGAGCCTCCATTTTCTTTGTTTTCTCTATCAACATATACTTTATAACTAATTGTATATGCTTTAATCTAATTGCTTGATTTTTTTCTTTCAAATCTGACGACGTTGTCGATTATGATACGTACTCCTTCGGGATTCACCTTCTGGTTTGGTGTTTTGTGGACTCTTTCATGTCGTAAATATGTATGGCTGCGTTGAAAGTTGGAAATTTTAAAGAGTAATTGGCACAAATCCCCCCTCGAGTGTATGTGAATTTGCATGTTGTCCCTTAAACTTTTTTTTTAGGCATTAAACCCCCTGAACTATCGCTTATTGGCAATCCTTTGGTTTTTTCCCCCCTGAGGGGGCATTTTTACTCTTGTTCTGCCAATAAGAGATAGTTCAGGGGGTTTAATGTCTAAAAAAAAAGTTTAGGGGGCAACATGTAAATTTACATACACTCGAGGGGGGATTTGTGCCAATTACTCTATTTTAAATGTTAAACTTCTATTTTTCTTTTCAATTCAAATTCAAATACCATTTATTGAAACATAAAAAATATTTACCTATTGTTTTTCCGATCTTGAATAGTTTCCACAAAAAAATTGCAATGTTCTCCGAAAATTTTATGCGGAATGATTCTAAAAGAATTTTATGCAGTATGATTCTAAGTTCTAATGATTAGAATCATGCCGGCATAGAATTCTCGGACTACATTGCTATTGGCATTCCTCGGGCGCGCACGATATTAGGAATCACAGGTAATCTCACCATTTTTGTTGCCCTGATTCACTCTCTCACCATTTTTGCACAAAACTCACAGGAAATCTTTCAAACACAAGCTCTATACGATCTAGAATATCAACAACCAAATATCCTCAAAACCAACGAAAATCAACCACAACCTCTTCCAGCAACTTCAATCAATCACAAACACACTAAACAGGCACAAAAACACCAAATTCGGCCACAACCAAAAACAGTACTAACAAAGCCTCTAAAAAGCAATCTCTCACACGAAATTTCACCCAAATACAAACACAAGATGATAATTTTAGTAAACTCACTACCTTACTAGGCCCAAGATCAATTTTGAAAAGAATTATTTTGTAAAAGAATTATAATATTATTATTATACTTAGTTGGTCATGGCATCATGGGCTTTGAAAGATAAACCCAAATTTGACCTATTATTGTTTTGGGTTTTAATGACTAAACCTATTAATGACCCAATTCAAAAAACCTAGATCTGTAACCGCTTTTGACGAGTGGGTTGTGATCGAATTAGTGGATTTGATGTAATTATGTTGGGTCTAGATATTTGTACAATTTTGAACAAAAGTCCCATATAGCTACAAACCTACAAATAAACCTAAACTCAGGGGATGTTTGTGCAATTAATCTGAAGATCAGAGGAATTGTTCCTCTTTGGCTGCGTCTTTTTAATGAAAAACCGTCTTTTCGCAGCCTGGGACTGCTTTTTTGACCGCAAATCCTCAATCAGGGCACCAAAACGCCAAGTGCTTGGCTGGTCGCGAGGTCCAATACAAAAAAAATAATAATTCGAGATTCATTTTTGACTGCCTTTTACAATATCCATTATTATTATATATGTGATGAACGAATAAAAGGGTGAAAATAATAGAGATTCTAGAAAGTTAGCAATCTCCAAATTCTCCAAATTATTTTGTATTATGTTAGGTGAAATGGAGCCCATGATTCCCCAAATTGAGATTTTAGAGATTTATTAGAGATGGCCTAATACTTTAAAAAAAAAATTCCGTATCATTGCCACTAAAAAAAAAAAAAAAACTTCGAAGCTTGACGGTTACTACTTACTAACAACAAATTTCTGACAAATAAAATGTTGAGATCAGGCCAACATTCTTTATGAAAGAAATAGTAGATATTAAGAAAGCATGTTCAGTTTTTAGTTGCCCTCATTTGGAATTGAAACAATGGCAACAAATACCAAATCATGGTCCTTTCTACCCTCCTGAAACATATTTCTCAAAGACAAAATCCTGAAACTTTAAAGGTTTCTAACTTTGGTTATGACAAGTTCTAATTGTTCTCGACATGAGGCTAGTAAGTTTTTTGTTTGACAATTCGAAGTGGCATGGAATATGCTCACAAGCATTTCCACATAACTTGTTAGCTGGCATTCCCATTTCCTTCGCCAACTTCTCTGCCTCGTCTTCACTTTCGATTACACGATCGAAACAAATGTACCTCCCGGATGCCGTCTTGTTCATTTCCTCGTACACACAAACATGTGAATCAGCCAGTCTCATGACATCCACTGTTGCTAACAACCCATTTGCATACATCTCTTGAGCTCCTGATTTTTTAGATAAATTTAGAAAGCTTAGAAAAATGTTTTCATATATAGTGGGATTGTGATGATGATGATTGATGGGTTGATTTTGTTGAAAATGATCATCATACCTTTGAGATAAGCAATTGTTGCTGTGGGATTTCTGTCAATGAAATCAGGACCTGTAATGAGACCTGGACAAATGGTGGTCAATTTAAAACCACTCTCCTCTGCTAATTTCCATGCAGCTTTCTCTGATCTCAGCTTCCCCAACGCATACCATAGCTGCCATTTAAAAAAAAAAAAAAGTTGTAAAAATCTGTGTTTTGGACTAGGAAAAAAGTATTGTGTAATTTCATTGCTTGATAGAATATTATAAGAAATCAAATAGTCAAAAAGTGCTTGTGTATATTCTAGTGATGGGGTTGAAGATAAATAAAGGCTTTCTTAAGATAAAATAAAAAAAGGAATGATTTTCAAAGATTGCAGAAAGTGCTTTTCAAATGTGAAATGCATGGAGCATTTCAAGCACAACAAAGTGTTTCCAAATAATTGATTATTTGGAATCACTTTCTAACAAACCACTACCGAACTCATGATCCTTAAAGAAATTGAAGGGAATGTACCTTTTTGTTAATGCAAAGTGATTCATCACTCCAAGAGTCATGGTTAACAACAGGAGATAGGTCTTGCGCCGCGGCGCCGTATCGCCATGAGCAAGCCAGAAGCGAGGAAGTGAGCACACAGTTCCTGACTGAGGGTGTTCTTGCACACGCCTTGATCACATTCTCAGTAGCTTTCACCTCTATCTCAGCCATTGATTTCTAACAATAATCAAATATCCAAATCAAACCCACTTGCCACACAGCCTTCACTGTTAGATAGGCTGTTAAATTTCCAATCAGCCAGTCACGGACTCATATACATGTTCATCAATTGTTTCATCAATTATTGGTTCCATTTCTATTCTATGTATTTAAAACAAAGGGACCATCTACATTTATGATGCTTGTCTACATATATAATCTTAATTGGACCATCAAAGGACAAAAATAATTATTTTGAGTTGAATTATTACCATTTCTAGTCTTTTTTTTTTTTTTTTTAAGTATTACTAGTTACAAGTATATTACAATAATATATATAATAAAGGACAAAAATAATTATTTTGAATTTGGGAAACCTAGCATTACTCTTGTGTTTGTGTGTTTATATATATATACCAAATACTATATTGGTGAAATATTATCGGACTAAGTAGACGCCATCGAGCCACATCATACTGTGTGACACCAAACACTTTGTACTATGATAGTTGGGCATCTATTTATTACATTTCAACTATAAGAAGATGAGAATGATATATACCCAATATTATACTGCTGAAATATTATTGGAATAAGTAGATGCCATCGAGCCACATCAAAATGTGTGACACCAAACACTTTGTACTATGATAGTTGGACATCTATTTATTACATTTAAACTATCAGTATATGAGAATGATATATACCTGAAGAAAACTAAAGTTTTTGATAAAGAGTATTCAGAGAACTCTTATTGTATTGAAACTGTTTGATAAAATGCTCAAGAGAATTCTAGAACTAACAGAGAAGAAAACAGAGAGAAGTTTTGTAGAGCTTTTCATTTTATTTGATGAAATGAAAATTAATGAAAGCTTTACAAGTGTGTTCGTATTTATAGCCTCTGATTACTAGAGACCATTTAGCTCACACAATCACAATGCTTATAGCTGGAGAATCTGTTGTAACAAACTTTTTGGCAGGAAGACTTTTGACGGGAAAGTTTGTTATTGCAGATGGTGGATGTTGATGATGACAGTGATGATCATGATGCATGGTCATTGCATCATAATCATCCTTCACGCAGCTCATACTTTAATTATAGAAGCATCTGTGTCTTGGTATGATGCACATTTTGCATCAGTGTTGTCATCTGCTATTGTTGACTATTGTCAACATTCCCAATATTGCTTTTGCTTCTTTGTATATTTGACACATCAGTATTGCTATTCTTAACATTCCCCCGCAAGCTGAAGATGGGTGAATCAACCAAATTCAGCTTGGACCGAAGAAGATCAAATTGGAAAACTGGTAAGGCCTTGGTGAAAATGTCAGCGCACTGATGAGTGGTAGGGACAAACTGAACCTGAAGAGCACCGGTCGATATCTTGTCCCGAATGAAATGGACGTCAATTTCTATATGCTTTGTACGGGCATGGAACACAGGATTTTTAGCCAAAGCTAATGCACTCTGGTTGTCACACCAGATAATTGGACATTGAGAAAAAGAGATACCCATTTCAGAGAATAACGAAGTTAGCCAAATTACTTCAGTTGCAGATTGAGAAAGGGCTCGATACTCTGCCTCGCAGCTGGAGCGAGCCACTACACTCTGCTTCTTGGAACTCCAGCCAATAAGATTGCCACCTAGATACACACAACAACCGCTTGTTGATCGACGATCATCCAAACTGGATGCCCAATCAGCATCACTGAAAACCTCAACATTTAAAGACTTTGATGGCCTGAAACATAACCCCATATTGACAGTCCCCTTTAGATAACGAAGAAGACGCTTGCATGCTGTCCAATGATCATCAGTAGGAGAGGCCAAGAACTGGCTCAATTTATTCACACTATAGGAGATATCTGGCCTAGTATAGGTCAGATATTGCAAAGCCCCGATTGTACTCCTGTAAAGTGAAGGAAAGGCAAAAGGAGAGCCAATTTTGGTCAGCTTAGAGCTTGTTGGCAAGGGAGTGGAGCAGGGCTTACAACTTGACATGTTGGTCTTTTGTAGGAGGTCAAGAGTGTATTTGGTTTGTGTTAGAACTAAACCTGCTGGTGACCTGGTGGCTTCAAAACCCAAAAAATAACTAACTGAGCCTAGAGACTTCAATGCAAAGGTGGAATTTAAAGTAGTGATAGTCTGATTTATAAGAGTTGAATCATTTCCAGTGATAAGAATGTCATCTACATAAACCAATAGATAGATGACCTTGCTGCCAAGCCTCTTGATGAACAACGAAACATCTGAAAAGGATGACACAAAACCCCATCGTTGCAGGGCTGTTTTCAGCTTGAAAAACCACGCTCGTGGGGCCTGCTTTAAACCATAGAGTGCCTTATTAAGTTTGCACACAAAAGAGGGTTTTTGACTATTTATGAAGCCAAGAGGCTGCTCCATGTAGACATCCTCAGTTAGATCTCCATTAAGGAAAGCATTGTTGATGTCAACTTGTTGGACATCCCAATTGTAAGTCATAGCTAAGCTAAATATGATTCGAATGGTCATAGCCTTAATAACCGGGCTGAAAGTGTCTTGAAAATCTATGCCGGGTGTTTGATGGAATCCCTTGGCCACCAATCTGGCCTTGTGCTTGAGGATAGTTCCATCCGGCTTGTATTTCACACGAAAAACCCATTTGCAGCCTACTAGATTACATGATTCAGTGGGAGGAACCAATGTCCATGTATTATTTCTCATTAGAGCTTCATACTCGTCAACCATGGCATTATTCCAGTGAGGTGTAGCAAGGGCTTCAGCTGCAGTTCGAGGCTCTAAGGTGGCTGAGGAAACAGGATTTGATTCACATACTGAAGCATAGGCCTTGTGAGGTATTGTCCCTGATTTGAGTCTAGTTGTCATTGGGTGTGTTGAAGTCTGTGTATGGCTGACTTGAGGAACAGTTGGCCTTCCCAAATCAATGTGGAAGGGTATTGCAGGCATTGTAGGACATAGTACTTGGTCTGAAGGTGTTGAAGAAGTTGTCCTTGATGATGGTGCATCACGAATAAGGCTGTCACAGAGGTGTAGTGTTGAAAAAATGGGTGCATGAGTAGATGTAATTTCTGCAGGAGGAAATAAGCTTTTGTAAGGGTACTCAAGCTCATTGAATACCACATGTCTTGATACATATACCTTTCCCGATGGATGGAGGCATCTATAACCCTTTTGACTCAAGCTATAACCTATAAACACACATTTTGTAGTATGGAAGTTGAACTTTTGATGAGAATAAGGCCTTAGGTATGGGAAAGCAGCACAGCCAAAAACTTTGAAAAAGTTGTAGTTGGGTAGTCTATTAAACAAAACTTCATAAGGAGATTTGAGCTTGAGCACTGGTGTTGGTAGATTGTTGATTAACAACACAGCTGCCTGAAAAGCTTCCACCCAAAAAATGAGTGGCATATGAGCTTGAGCTAGGAGAGTCAGCCCAGTTTCAACAATGTGGCGATGTTTCCTCTCCGGAATGCCATTTTGCTGATGTGTATATGCACAAGAGGTTCTAAATTGAACACCACAATCAGCCAAAAAAGGTAATAAAGGCTTGTATTCTGTTCCAAGATCAGCCTGGAGACATTTGATCTTGCAGCTGAATTGTAGCTCAACCATCTTTTTGAACTTACAAAACACACTCATTACCTCTGATTTCATCTTGAGTGGGTACATCCAGCTGTATCTCGAGAATGAATCAACAAACACAACATAGTATTTACAACCTTCAACTGATGGCATGGGTGAAGGACCCCATACATCCGTATACACCAAATCAAGTGGACCTGCAGCTTTGAAGGTGGAGTGATCAAATGGTAGCTGATGCATTTTTCCCATTTTACATGCATCACAAAAACTAATATGACTTCTATCATATTGTAAATGTAGAAGAGACAACACCTTTCTTAGGATTAGTGGTGCTGGATGACCCAATTTCAAGTGCCACATAGTCTCATCAAAATGAGTTTTATTACTTCGATTGAATCTATTTACATCAGCTGTACAAGGAGTCTTATCTACATTATTCTTATCAACAGAAAAAGCATTAAAACTTCTTTCTTTATTTCTTTGATCATCATTTCTTCCTCTGATTTCGTCTAATTTCAGCTTGTATAATCCATTCTCAAGCTTGCCTTGAAGTAAAATCTCCTTGGTATTCATTTCCTTTATCACACAAGAATTTGAAGTAAATTCAGCATAGGCATGATTATCTTGTGTGAATCTTGATATGCTTAATAAGTTCTTTGCAATAGATGGAACACATAGAATGTGATCTAATAGCAGTGCTTTGGATGAATTTTGTGATGACAAGAAGGTTTTACCTGTATGAGATATGTGCAATTGTTGTCCATTGCCAACAGCCAGCCTATCACTGCCTTGATAATCTGAGTATGTTGAGAGATTTGACAGGTGTGGAGTGACATGGTTAGTAGCCCCACTATCAGCATACCAGGCTGGGTCGCCTACAGATTCTGGTGTAGCATAATAGGCAGTTGATTGATGATAGTTGACTTGATGATTTGTTTGGTGAGGAGAATTGGTTAGTGCTGGAGCAATATTGCCTTGGTTCTGATGATGCTGATACTGGTTTGAAGTTGCAAACATGCCTCCATTTTGATTGTTGTTTTGATAGTTCTTATCAAAACGATGATAGCAATTCATTGCTATATGTCCTGCTTTTCCACAGACTTGACAGATTGGTCTGTTGCTATTGTTCCATCTGCCACCATTTCTTCCTCGATTTCGTCCTCTATAGCCTCCATTTCTTCCACCATTGTTATAGTTGTTGGATCCGTTAAAAGCACCTCTTTGACCTCTTTTGTCTCCTTGATTTCCATAAGCAAAGTTTGCAGTTGGAGTAGAAACATCCAACTGTGTTGCTGAATCAAAATCTGCTATCCTTTGTTCATGATTTAAAAGCAAGTATTGTACCTCTTGAAGAGAAATGTTGCTTCTCTGAGCTATGACAACTGATACAACTGAGTCATATTCTCGTCCAACTCCATGAAGCACACTCAATATGAGATCATTTTCACTTACTATCTGTCCTGCTGCCTTTAGACTGTCACCAATGGTTTTGATCTTCAGCACAAAGTCAGATACAGAGTTTGATCCTTTTTTGACATTCTGTAGCTGATTTTTCAACTGAAGAACCTTTGCCAAAGATTGTTGTGAAAACAACTGCTCAAGTGTGCTCCAGACCTCTCGAGAGCTTCCACAATCTGTCACCTGTCCAATCACATTCTGGCCTATTGTTGAGAACAGCCAGCTTAGTAACAGCTGATCAGATCTCGTCCAAGTCACATACTCTTTATTCAGTACCAGTTGCTTCTCACCTTCACCAACCGGTTGAGTTTCAACGTATTTCAGTGGAGTAGATTTGAGATTTAGAATATAATCTTCCAGTTGAAAAGCTCGAATCACAGGAAACACCTGAGCTTTCCATTGAATGTAATTATCATTGTTGAGTTTTACCTGAATGTTAAAGTGCAATGATTTTGATAACGCCGAAAAGTCTCCAGCCTTGGATATGATCGAAGCTTCATCTTCTTGTACTGCAGCGATGCTAGATAATGGAGCCATGGACGATTAGTCCTTTTGTAGCTCTGATACCATGAAGAAAACTAAAGTTTTTGATAAAGAGTATTCAGAGAACTCTTATTGTATTGAAACTGTTTGATAAAATGCTCAAGAGAATTCTAGAACTAACAGAGAAGAAAACAGAGAGAAGTTTTGTAGAGCTTTTCATTTTATTTGATGAAATGAAAATTAATGAAAGCTTTACAAGTGTGTTCGTATTTATAGCCTCTGATTACTAGAGACCATTTAGCTCACACAATCACAATGCTTATAGCTGGAGAATCTGTTGTAACAAACTTTTTGGCAGGAAGACTTTTGACGGGAAAGTTTGTTATTGCAGATGGTGGATGTTGATGATGACAGTGATGATCATGATGCATGGTCATTGCATCATAATCATCCTTCACGCAGCTCATACTTTAATTATAGAAGCATCTGTGTCTTGGTATGATGCACATTTTGCATCAGTGTTGTCATCTGCTATTGTTGACTATTGTCAACATTCCCAATATTGCTTTTGCTTCTTTGTATATTTGACACATCAGTATTGCTATTCTTAACAATACCAATATTATACTGCTGAAATATTATCGGACTAAGTAGACGCCATCGAGCCACATCAGACTGTGGACCCTGTGGTTACACCAAACACTTTATACTATGATAGTTGGGCATCTATTTATTACATTTAAGCTAAAAGTAGATGAGAATGACAGAAACTAGAAAACTTCAATGAAGCCAAACTCCCTAGGTTTTAGAGATGAAACAAGATGCCACATCATTTGTTTACTGTGAAGTTTATATATATATATATTAATATATGAGATCTGTTCCAATATATAAAAGTATATTCAGACTTAATTTCATTATAAAACCTCATTCAAGAGAGATTTCTAAACAACAAGTCATTATAGGAATGATTCAAATAAATTTCACAGATTGATATTAATTTACTTAAAAACAGTTAATATTAAAAAGAGAAATTGAAAACATTGATTGAGATTTGAATATTTGAGAGTGAGAGACATACAGAGTAACCAGAAAGGCCAGCAGGGTCAGTAAAGGCAGAGGTGTGAAATACGCCACGACACCCATCAAAGGCTTGAACCAAATCCTCCACTTGTGTTAGCTTGGCGGTGATTACTGACACGTTATTGTTATTCGTCCTCATCTCTCCTCTGTTTTCTAACTCTCTCAGTTTCTCTACATCTTCTGCAATTATTATTATTATTTTGTTTATTTTGAACGCAACATGTCATTCAATTTAATAGAAAAGACAGAGTAACAAATACAAATATAACAATAACCAGTAGACATTAATTGAGAGTTTGAATTTTAAAATCAAATCACAGAAGAATCAGGCACCCTTCAACCTCCTATGTTTAAGCTTGCCAAATCCATTTTTTGTTATACAGTCAAACAAGCCTTCAAGTGACTGAATAAAATTAAATAAACCAGGATTACTCTGTTTCTACCAAATTATAAGTTATAAACAACTTGATAACTGAGGATGAAAGCGGTAAGCATATTCGAAAAACGTTTTTGATTAAAAATGAATTTTAAAATATTTATTTATTGATTGCTTGTTCAAACAAGAAATCAAATGATTTTTCATTCAAATTTATATATTTTTTACTGTGTCCCGGTCGAGAAGACAATAATATGTACTACTTACTGATACACCTGGACATAAGCGATTTATCAAAAGCGCTTTTGATGACGAAAAAGTATTCCAAACGCAGTATTGATTTGCTGCTTTTTGAAGGAAACGGAGATGTATAGAGAGAGAGAGAGAGAGTACCTTGATTGTCGAGGATGATCCGTACAGAGTAGCGACGGAGCAGGAGGCGGTTAACGATGGCGAGGCCGAGGAAGGAGACGCCACTTGTGACGCAAACCACCTTCGCTTCCTGGTCTTCATCGTCATCCAAATCCTTCGAGATCAGGCGCGTGCCTCTGAATTCTTCGTCGTCTTTTCTCCTGTGGACAGCCACAAGCATGCGCCTGAGCTCCTCAATCTCCCTCCTCTCGCTCTCATCCGTCCGTACGATCCCCATTTAGCGATGAATGATGTCGTGGAAGCCTTGAAAGGCTGCTAATATAGTGTGGGTTTTTTCAGTTACTGTTGAGTTTGCCAGCAATCAGTACCAGAATAGACAAAACTCAAAACAAGAGAGAGAGAAGATGGAAACAGATCGCTGCTCATGCAAAATGTATCTTGTCATTCACCTTCCAATTTTATTCAACACCCCTATCCTATTGTATATCCGGGCTCGGCTCGGCTCGGAATTTCTTAAACATAGCTTGTACGGTTATTGAATTTTAATTTAAGGGTTTATAAAATAGAATAGAGTATATCGATTTAAATTTCTGACTCAATTTTTTGACTTCAGAATTTTAACTATTGGATTTAAAAACACATGAGCAAATGGATGGTTGAGATATTGAAATTAAAAAATTGAGTTGATATAGCCTAACCCACCTATGAAATAAATTTAAAAAATGGATCATTCTCATAATTATTTGTTAATTAAATAAATCTTGAATAGTACGTAACTAAACTTATTCATGCTTTAGTACTAGCACCTTAGTTACGGTATAAATGTTAAATGTAACGCTCAATAAATAATAGTTTTATTATTATACAATAAATCGTGATAAATATAATAAAAAATTGGAAAATAAATATTATATTAAATTGTATTTATAAACTGTTTTCTAGCATAATACTCAAATATTAGGTAAAATTCTAAGTATAAAAAAAATTATGTGATTCAGTTTAATTTAAAAAATTATTTTCTTAAATTGCCAATCAAACTTCTTAATTTTGTAAGGAATTGGATTTTTTTTATTTATTATTTTATCTATTATTAAGCTAGATTAAATATATAGGGGCCACTTAATATGATTAGATGATAATTTTTTTTTTTCGAATAAAATTTTGTATAGCTTATTTTCAAAATTTTAAAATTATATTTACATTAGAATCAAAACACTTATTTTTTCTATTATATTTATGTGATGATCAACCAAAAGCAGCTCCCACTTCTCGATGGCCCCAGCATATTGTCAACCAAGATTGGATAATTCATCAATCTTGTCATAATCTAGTTAGCTAATTCAAAAGTAGTTTAAGTTAGAAAATAAAAAATTGAGATGTTGATTACCACAAAGCAAGAACAATTTGAAATAGTATACTAACCTTCTAATTTTTAATTGAACTAAATCTCGGTTTTCCAAGCCCAATATATATATATATATAATTTTTCTATTATCAGTTCATCCTGATATAAAATATATCAAGACGAAGAATGTGAACCATTAGATTTATATACTTTGACTCAAAGTGTATGCATTTATCAAAACTTCTCTATAATCTATGATCCACATTCTTCGTTTTGATATTTTTATATTATGACAAATTGATAGTAGAAAGACTATATATATAATTTATATATATATACTAGACTTATTGACGCTTGACCACTCTGAATTGTACGCGAATTTGCAATGTGCCCTTGAATGTTTTTTTTAGGCGTTAAACCCCTTGAACTCTCATTTTTTGTCAAACAGTTTGTTTTATTGCCCCCTGACTGTTGAGGATAATTTCTACGAACTGATGAACGCGGAAACGTTGTGTCTAATATGTGCTCATAACTCATAGCAAATAATAACGTCAATAAGCAGAAAAATAGATGAGAGAGAATAAACAATTATAACACAATATATACGTGGAAAACCTAAAACGAGTAAAAAACCACGGGCCGTTAGGACGACAGAGAAAGTTCCACTATATGATAAATTGTTACAACCATATACTTCAGGATTCTCTCACACACCTAACCCTAAACCACACTCACAAGATCCTCACCAAGAACCCCACAATATCCCCTAGGTCTCCCCTAAATTTCACCCACGGATCTCATACTTGATCCACCGATATTCCCTTGGATCCCTCCTCGGATATTCCCTTTGGGTCTCCTCGGATCTCACTCACACTCTCTGATGTTACATGGTGTTTAACTCACTCTTTTAACCTAATTACAAGGTTCTATTTATATTAGTTACATGGAGTATAAGATAAAAGGAAATTCTACTCCTAAATGTACAAGATTTACTTGTTCCATATAAATATTATTTCCTTTTATGACAAGTTTTCTTGTAAGGAGTAAATCTTTTTCTTTCAAGCACAAGAACTTCCAGAAGCATACATTTTCCTATTCTGCGCAACATTCCCGATCTCAGCAATACATCGTCTCCGCCGTATGGGTCGCGATGTGCACCCCGCTTCCAAACACCACGAAAAATAATTCTGCTCCTGACCGCTCTTGCCACCGCTGTGGCTTTCATAGCGCCACTCGCAGTGCTTTCCACTGATCTTCGACCGCTCTCATTACCGCTGTCGAAATCCACAGCGTATCACAGCATATCACAGCGCTATACCGCTGTGGGAACCGCCGTCAAAGCCACAGTGCAACCCACATCGGTTTGCTTCTTTCTTCCAATCTTCTAGTCTTTAACCTCCCTAAAACACCACCATTCAACTTCCAAACGTATCCCACGTCTCCAGGAAGCTCAACATCAGTTAAGTCTTGTTTGGTTCACATTTTGTTCGTTTAGGAATACAAGTCAAAACCTAACACTGACCACTTGTTTGAAGGGGCATCTACATAAAGGTTTTGCTAAAAATGAGAGTTTAGGGGGTTTAACGTCTAAAAAAACATTTATGGGGCACATTGTAAATTCGCGTACAATTCAAGGGGTCAAGCGCCAATAAGTCAAAAAAACTTTTAGTAAACCTTGGTGATGAGAATCAAGAAGCTTCACCAACGGATCCATTTCATGTTCCAGTTGGGCCAATTACAAGGGGCAAGAGGATCAAAGAAGCATTTAATGGGGGCTGATTCTGAGTTGCTGAAGTCCAAGTTTAGTCCACATGAAGACCAAATCCGGCCTGAACTTCGTGGGCCTCTATAGAGAGCATCCGAAGTCGGATCGTCTGTTATAATATGTTTTCGGAAAGCCCAAGACGATCCTTACAGATGTTATGAAGACTCCGTCATCCGTAACAGATCACAACAGGCCCAAATTCGGCCATCTAGTTTGTTGCGCGAAGACTTGAGCTGAGGAGTCCGAATTTCAGTTTTCCTTATTGGTTTCTAAAGAATAAAGAGTTTATTTGTTTCCCAAATTAAGTGGCTGATTTGTTTCCATTTTTAGCCTTCCAAATAGGGAGCAAGTCAATAGTTTCTTGTTTTAGTTTTTTATTTTCTTTCCCATTTGTAAGGCAATTATTGCTCATTTTAGTTTCCTGATTGTAAGGCATTAATTGCCAAATATTTATTTCTTTTTTAGGTTTTAGGGTTTCAGTTTATAAGGGACTCATTGATGTATTATTGGAGATTAGACTTTGAATAAAATATTATTTTAGAGAACTTTTTTTCTCTTGGTTCTTGATTGAACTATGAACTTATCAAGGTTCTACCTTGTGGCGTTCAAACCATGACTTATCACTCACCTTCTTTCTTGTTCTTGAGTGTGGCGTCTACAACCTTCTTGATACCGTTGGTTCTTATCTCCATATAGATAATGGGTCACGGTCCTTTATTTTCTTTGTTTTTATAAACTTGAATTAGAAAACGATCCTTCGTTACCATATATTGGTTCCGGATCTCACTACTCTTGGTGAGGTTCATATCACTTGGTTTAATACGATGCAGTTTTTCTATTATCAGTTTGAACTGACAAAAGATATATCAATTCCTTGCATGTATGCCATTGGATTTAAATATTTTGACTTGGCTGCATGCACTTGTCAAAGCATTTTTTAAATCCGATGGCCCACATGTAAGGAACTTATATATCTTTTATTAGTTCGAACTGATAATAAAAAGACTGTAATACGATGAATTAGTTCAATTGTACAAATCATGCATTTAGTACACCTACCACTGGTAAGACTTTTGTACATCGTGAGCAAACAATCACTTCCTCTCTAATCTTAAAGTAAAGGGATTTAATCATTTTCCCCCCTACTGTTTACTGTATTAGAAACTTGAGGACACAGTTTGTCATTATTAGACGTAAACCCCCTCGAAACAAAGTTTTTTATCAAAGACCCCCTTCTGTAACAGAAACCATCCAAATTGGATGTTGACCGTTACTGTTGAGGGGTAAAATCATAATCTTTGTGTGGTATCAGGAGAGGTGATATGTACTGAAGGGTATGGAAGTCATTTTACATATAAAATTAATAATATAATTAAAATTAAAGAATTGAGTGGAAGACATGAAGCCACGTCATATCTCTTTTAAACGATCTGTGTGAAACAAAATGGTGGTGGTCCCAAACGAACCTTCCATAGTATTCTGATTTCCCTTTCTCCTTTTTCCTCTCTACTGCTCGTAATCTCCAAACCTTCGTGCCAAAATCCAACCTACCATCAGCAAATCCTTAAAAAAAAACTTGATTTCGTTTTTTCATTGATCGATTTAGACAACGGTTAGCTTTTTTTCGATTACAGAAGAGGGGTTTTGGAAGCATCAAGACTCAAAGACATAATCTGTTTCGTTTTGAAGCAAATGTTTGTATATTCAACCTAGCTTTCTTTTTTCACTGATTGCATGGTGATTTTGCATGCATGGTTGCAGTTGGTACGGTTTTTTTTTTTATTATCGTCGACGAGTTAGGGTTTCTATGTCAAAAAATTAGGGGTTTTTTGTTGGTGGTTGATGGTAGTTTCTATTTGTAACATTTATGGTATAAGGGAAGAGTTTATTGTTGTTATACATGAATTTACATGCATTGTTGCATTTGACAGAGTTTTTTGTGTTTATCGTTCTTGATTTAGGGTTTGTATGTAAAGAAATTTGGGGTTTTTGCGTTTGTGGTTGTCACCTGTCAAATTGATGGTGCAATTTACTTGTTGATGGTACTTATACATGCAATATGGTGTAATCAGGGTTTTATATGGTGTAATCACGTTAGTTGCTTTGCTTTTGTGTAACTGATGTTAATGTTTTGTGATATTTATGTATATATTTTCGATTACATATCATATGTTTAAGTTCTGATATTGATGTATATATTCATGTCTGATATATATGATATATTCATGTCTGCTGTCTGATATGTCTGTTATATATATGATATATTCATGTCTGATGTCTGATATGTTTGTTATATATATGATATATTCATGTCTGATGTTGGTTCCTCACAGCCCACAGAAGTTCAAAATCAGACTCAAACAAAATCCCAGCTGACATAGGATCTTAACTATTAGTGTGTTATTGTGGTAATGTTGCAAGTATTTTTGTAGCTACTATTTGTGTTGGTAGCAACTCTGAACTGTTAGTATGTTGGTTATATTTATGAGCTGTTAGTATGTTGGTACTGTTAGGTGAACAATTCTCAACTGATATTAATTAGTATTATGATACTGTTAGTATTATGGTAATGTTAGTATTATGGAACTGTCAAGCATATCCTGCAATTTGTAGTGCTTTTGTACTCAATTTTGCACTATGTATGTAGCTGTGATAAAGGATAATTTATATTACATAGGATAGGTCAAGTGCATTACATGTTCATCAAACTAACATAAAACACATATATGGAGAGACCAAATAGTAGCATTTTAGCAAGCATTATCATCTCTGATTGAAACTTGTATCCATAATTCCCCTCTAGGTTTTGCATCCTCTGATTTAAACTTCTTTCCAGGTTTTGCATGGATCCATTTAGACTAGATTCCAGTCTATGCATCCTTGCATTTAGCAATCCAATTTCTGTTGAATTTCTGTTGCAGTCTTCATGAGATTGCAAACTTCCCATAAATTCTGTTTCATTTGGCTGCCACCATTTAAAAAATTTGCATTGCCTTTTTTCGCAGAAAAAAAATAACTTACCTGGATTTTGACTTGACTCAGAGATTCTAACCCCAGCCTTCATACCACATCTGCATAATTTGTTTTTGAATATCACAATGCTACCATTGATGTTGCTTTCTTCGCTTATCGTGTTTGAACTTCCTTCCATATGAGTTGTGTGAATGGTGTTTGAAATGTATGATTTTGTGTTTCAGATGTGTGTGAAAACAATGTTTCAATTGGTTATTGTGTGTAAAAAGAATGAGAATGGAGGAATGGAAATGTGTTGTGAATGTTGATGAACGTGGAATATATATATATTTGCAGGTTTATTACCGTTTATATATGAGGTCTATATGTGTTGTGTGAAAACAGTGTTTCAAATGGATTGCATGAATATAGCCGTTGACACTCAGCGGTACTAATTAGAGGGTAAATTAGTAATTTTATATTTACAGGGCATTTTCGTCTTTTTACAAACTATAACTGGTTGCATCACGTGCAATCTGATTTTAAAAGGCACAGGAGGGCATTTTGGACAATTTACACGCAAATTGATGTTAGAGTTGCTTTCTGGCAACAAAAAGCTAACAGAAGGGGTAGTTTTAATAATATTTTCATTTCAGGGGGCAGACCGGCTAATTTCGTGAAACCCTGTCCTCACTTTAATAATATGGTAAACAGTAGGGGGGAAAACGATCTTTTCCCTAAAGTAAAGGTACTTCTTTTAAATCTAATACAACATTATGTTCTGTTATTTAGGGAAAATTGCAAAAATAATCTTAGAAAAATTTCCACTTTGCATTAATGTGAAATATTGTAACTTCTTTCCAAATTCTTCTTTTCCTAATTTTTTTTCCCCAAGAATCATCAACCATTTGAATAATCAGCCAAACTACATCAAGTAAATGATGTAACAAAGGAACTAATGCGATTTAAATAAGAATTTAACACAACTTGAAGAAAAATGTCGAGATTTGACCATCAATTTCAAAAATCCCTTCTGTACCTTTTTCGTCAAGCTTTTTAATGGTTTTTTTGTCACTGTATTGTAATGTGTTCGTGTTTACCGTAGATTTGATGCCAAGTGAACAAATTGATGGTCACTAAAGTAGTTATAAAAAAAACTTAACGGTGTTATAACAGAATGTCTATTAGTGTAATAGTGTTCTTCAAAAATTGGCTATTTCGAAACTAATTCTCCCTCTAATAGCTATTTTGATAGTAGTAACCCAGATTGATGGTCACCGGGATAATTATCCCTTACAATGTCTCTTTCTTCTTGATTTGACACTTCCTTTAGCTTTCATTTCTCTCTTTTCTTTTAAATTACTTTATTCTTTAAATATAATATTATTCAGCAAAAAATTTAAAATAACTATTTTATAAATGATTTATTAATTTTAGTTTAGTAATATATGACACCACATAATTTTAATTTAATATTAATTTAAAAATCAGTTAAAAAATTATTTCAAATTTAATCTTATTTCATCCAATTGGAACCAACGGTACACCAAACAAATGATCTATTATATCTAATTCAATCTAATTTGATACACAAACAAATCATCAATGCTCTATTTACAATTCTTTAATCATTATTGATTAAGATTACCATAGAAAATAAAATATTAAAATTTAAAACTAATTTTTATGATTATATGGAGAAATTATTTTTAAACAACACTGAATCAAACCATCTTCTTTTTTTTTCTTTTTCAAATTTATATAATATATTTAAAAGAATTGGGAATCTAACAATGTTAGATTTAAAAATTGACTTGTAAAAACATTTAAAAAAAAATAAAAAAATAACCCGGCTCGGCTAAGAAGGTGGCTCATGAGTCATGACTCATGAGTGTGGTAAGTGAAAAATGAACAGAGGGGGATTGGATCACGTGTTGAATGATCAGTAAGCACGGGCATGCCTACTTGGCACTACCAAAGTTAGTTGATCATTATTACATGCCAATCACATGACTATTCTCATGCCCCCAATCGCATCGCCTCTTTCCATTTCTCTACGCCATAATTTAATAGGGTATACCCTAGTGGCCATCAACTTTTATCACCACTATCAAAATGGCCATCAAATAGGAAAATTGATGGAAAATGATCATTTTTGACAAACATTGTTACACTAATGGTCATTCCATCCATTTCCATCTAATTCCATCTACTGAATGACATTTTGGTAAATAAGGGGATGACATTAATTTATTTTAGATGTTTTTGGGAAATCAATTTTTTCTTTTATTTTTTGAAACAAATAATTATATTTAGTGTGTATATACGTATAGCATATCTCAAACATATATATATATATATATGTATTTCTTTTTTGAGAAAATTAAGACTACAAAATCTAAAAATTCTAAAAAATATATTTGAGATCAGTTGAAAAGAATATATATATATTTCTTTTTTGAGAAGATTAAGGCCATAAAATCAAAAAATTCAAAAAAACATATTTGAGATAAGTTGAAAAAAAATATATATATATTCATTTTTGAAAAGATTAAGGTTACAAAATCTAAAAATTTTAAAATATATATTTGAGATAAGTTGAAAAGAAATATATATGTATATATATACATATACAGTCTTTCTATTATCAATTCGAACTGACAATAAATATATCAGGACGAAGAATGTGGACCACAGATTATGGAGAAGTTTTGACAAGTGCATACACTTTGAGTCAAAAGTATGTAAATCTTGTAGTCCATATTCTTCGTCCTGATATATTTATTGTCAGTTCGAACTGATAATAGAAAATCTGTATATATATATATATATATATATATATATATATATATATATATATGTTTGAGATATGCTATATGTATATGTACACACTAAATATAATTATTTTTTGTTTCAAAAAACAAAAGAAAAATTGATTTCCAAAAAATATCTAAAATAAATTAATATCATCCTCATATTTACCAAAATGCCACTTATTGGATGGAATTGGATGGAAATTGATGGAATTTGATGGAATGACCATTAGTGTAACAATATTTGCCAAAAATGGCAATATTCCATTCATTTCCCCATCTAGTGACTATTTTGAGAGTGGTGGTATAAATTGATGGCTACCGGGGTAATTATCCCTAATTTAATTCATATAACATGTGATAAGTAAGATAAATTATCATTAATGTAAATTTATTTATCAAATGATAGGCCAGACAGTAAGTTGGAGATAAAATTTAAGGTGATTCAATGGTAATTATATTCTAACACCCATATATTGATGTTATAGTTTCAAGTCGTCTCAAATTTGTATTTTAAAAGAAAACACTAATTAATATTGTAACGAGTCTTTTTTTTTTATTTTTTTTTATAAATCTAATATTGTATTTTTATTGAATTTTATATAATTTTTTTTTTTTGGAAATTCCCAATTATTCATTCTACAATAACATATATACTTTTATGAAATCTCTAATTAATTATAGTAATTAACGGGCGAAGTTCTCCAAAATAATAATAATAATAAGAACGTTGAGTTATTATTATTATTTTTCAATCTAGAAGGTAAAAAAGGATATAAAAGATACATATTTTGGAAAAAAAATTGTCTTTTTTTTTTTTTTTTTAATTTTTTTTTTTTAACAATATCTATTAATTAGGAACCATGTATTTTTTTAAAGCTTTCGTATTGGTAGGATTCGAGCCGTTGACCCGAGAGTCATTTACCTAACTCCCAAGCTTGTCCATCTTCCAACTGAGTTATACCCATGTTGGCAAATTTGTCTACTTTTTTTTTTATTGACAATATCTATTAATTCGGAACCATATATATTTTTTTTAAAGCTTTCACATTGATAGGATTCGAGCCGTTAACCTGAGAGTCATTTACCCAAGTCCCAAGCTCGTTAATCTACTAGCTAAGCTACGCCTCTATTAACAAATTTGTCTACATAGTATGTCTAATATTCAATACTTTTTTTTTTTCATATCATTTGTTATACATACAACATGCTTTCATGAATTATTATTTTTTAAATTTTTTTTAAAGATTGAACTAAAATTCTCGACAAAAGATTGTGAAATGATCAAAACTTATTAAGACTTTCAAAGTTTCGATCAAAACTTTCAAACTTAATATTTCATGATAAATATTTTGTAGTAGTTAAAAATAAATAAACAATTCAATTGTATTAATAAATTATGAGTAAAATATAGACAGTTTTAGGTAAAACTTTGAATGAATTTGTTAAAAGTTATAACAATGGTGACCTAATTGTATATTAATACAACCATAAAATAAAGAAAATGAGTAATATTATCACAAATTTCAAAACATTCTTGACTCTGTTATTAAAAGAAGGTTCTATTAACTGTGGTGTCCACTTCGAATTGTTTATACTTTATAGAATTTGACATGCCATGTTACCTGCCGGTTGACTATCAACAGCTACTTAATTGTTCAACCAAACTGGTATATATGGAGAATTAATGGTCAATTTTTTAACAGAAAAAAATAAAAAAAAATAAAAATTGTAGCAATCAATTTAGGACAGATGGGCTTTCATTGTATGATAAATAGACAATCATGGATCATTGTGAATGTAAAAGGAATATATATATATATATATAAATACAAATCCCGACAAGTGAGCTTTTTGCAAGTTTGATTTTAGGGCTATGAAATCAACCAAACCTGTCTCAGAGCTTCTTTTGACACACCTTGCTCTTGGCTTTTACATTTTAATAAAATGAAGTTGTCTTTCTAGGCTACCTAACATCACTTGTATATGGTTATGAACCAAGCACGTCAAAACTCAAAAGTTTCACAAACCTACTACTTGATTTGAAAGACCTTGCATCGAATTATAATTATATTATAAGTATTTGTTTGCTATTGGATATAGTATATGCTTACACATGTATATTAACTAGCTTTAAAGATCGGGGAGAAAACTCCCCACACATGTTGATATATATATTAGGGGTGTATATTCGGTTTTTGAAGGGTGAAAATATCGTCACTCAAAAAAAATATACACCAAAAATCAGTTTCTCTTAAATTATTAAAATATGGACCCAAAAACCTTTGCACAATATGGGCCCAAAAATCATTTCACAATATGGGCTTAGATTGGGCAGAATTGACATTCTTGTTCCGGAAGAAAGGAGTAAAAATATGGACAAGAAGAGAATAGCTGTTCAAAGACTCTATGCGTACATAAACCCTCCCTCTCTGAGTCTCTGTGCTTGAGCTTAACGAAGATAGTCATGAGCAGTTTATCACAACAGTTTCCTGTTCCTCACAAGAATTTTTCTGTTGATATAAAGGTACAATCCTGTTTTCTTAGTCTCTCTGTAAAGGTTGATCATACATTATAAATACTCTGCTCCAAATATATAAATTTTTGCTTGTTTTCCTTGTTGTTGGATAAATTAGGTATTCAGTTCTATATAGATTTCACAGCATGCAAAAGTAACAAAAGGGTACATAGAAAGTTCTGTTTTTGATTTAATAACAGTCAATGTTGAGTAATG
The DNA here is from genome assembly GCA_008009225.1 of Acer yangbiense. Classification (NCBI taxonomy): domain Eukaryota; kingdom Viridiplantae; phylum Streptophyta; class Magnoliopsida; order Sapindales; family Sapindaceae; genus Acer; species Acer yangbiense. The sequence continues at coordinate 34,455,110 of CM017769.1, read as the reverse complement.
GGATCTTCTTTTTATCAATTTGTGAATTTCATTCTCTTGATATATATATATATATATATAAATTGGGCATCGAAGGTGAGCTTATAGGATTGTAGTTGTAATACAGCCATCAATTTCTAGTTGGAGTAATGGCTGTGTCTGTGAATGGTGATCAAAGATGAGTGATTACTAGTATGAGTTCGAAGTTTTAGAGATGTTTGAGTTTAATTGTGAAGATTATGAGGGTTCTTTCCAAGTGTTTGAATGCTCAAGGCTGTTAATTGCACGTCAATAGTGGGTGCATTTGGTACTTGATTACTTTGGTTTATTTTGACTAATTTAAATTGATTTGATAAGTCTGTGATTAAGCTTCAGAGCTTATAGTTTCATATTCCCTCTTTGGTCAATGTTATAACTTTTTTTTTTTAAAAGTTATTAGAATAAACGAATCCAAATCCCTCCCCACCCTAGTGTGAGCAGGATTTGAACCCAAGATCTCTTATACAACAACAAGAGACCTCTCCAGCTAAACTAGCTAGTACTCACATTATATCTTCTTTATTGCACATAAAGAAAGATCTTTAGGACTTTGCAGTTTTTATATTTATCTATATATATATATTATTGAGGCATGTATATGCGGCTGGAAGCACATCATCTAATGTGTATGATGTGGGGTCTATCAAATGGTTAAATGTTATCATACGTACACTATCTGGTGTTTCTCTATTAATGAGAGGTTGACATACTCTGAGACATCCACTCAAAGTTCAAGCTGCTAATTAGATGAGCCAAATTTAATATACATACTTCTCTATGTAAGTAGGCTATTTCTTTACTGTTTTTTTCCTAAAAAAAAAACATGGAAATGTTGATAACCTTAATCTATTCCTAATTTCCTATTGTTGTGCTTGGCTTCTTCAAATTTGTCATTCCTTCATTACGTTACTGTTGCCTTGACCGTCTGGTACACATCATATATTTTTCTAATTGCATAGATTCTACATGACAGGGGTACAAAACAGATGTAGTCATTTGCAACTACGATGATCATTTTCTTGTGAGTATGAGGCCTCTGCTTTGTTTGGGTTGGTGTGTACATGTCTGCAGGTCTTTGTGGCAATATTTTCTAAAGTGATAAACACTTTTCAGGTTATTGCAACTCAAATAGGAACTATGGGAACAATCCTGCATGCCAGGTCTGCAAGTTCTTTTGCAAAATTTAATTTCTTCAGTTTTTCAGTGTGTTCTTTTTTATGGTTTCAGCTTACAATGAAAAAAAAATCAAAAACTGTCACAGCTATTAGTACTAAATACATAGATTTGAAATTAGGGTTTCCGAGATTGGGTACTATAAAATAACACTACGAAGCTTAACAAAATTGAACAAATAAATATTGTGACCTAAAGTTGTTAACCTTCTCTTTTGAGTATCATGAAGTATCCTGCTTAATTAATAAAGGTTCAAGTGATCAATTTAACTCTTATCACTTAAATATGTCAGCTATCTGATTGGCTTTGGCATATCTATTTTGATATTCAAGTTTAACATGTGAAGCAAATTTTGCTTTATTTACGTATTTTCTTTTCTAGTTTCATTTCAGCAGATTGCTAATTTGTACGGATTAATTACTTTTTTTTTTGTTTTGTTTGGAAACATGGATTAATCATTCTTGTGTTCTCCAATTATTTCAATATTATTGAAGCCTTTGGTTTGTGATATTTTAATTTTGATTAATCATATCTATTCATCAAAGCATCTTATGATAACAGGGAATGAATATTAAAAATTGAGCTACTTTCTTAAAGAGATAGGAAATTTTTTTATGTCAACAATGCCTGAAAGAGGTTAAGAGGGGAGAAATAGCTTCTTTAAATTTGATAAAGATAAGACAAGTTAAAGATTGATCGTGGATTTGTTTGAGTGCCTCGTTCGTTGGTTGTCAAATGTTATTGAAATGATAATAACTCTTTCAAACAATAGTTCTCCCAGAGGAGTTTTTTTGAAGTACGTATATTTTTCCATTTCCAGGAAGGAGGAAGGAATGTCAGTCCAACCAACTTTCAGTGTATCGGTAATATTTGGAAAACGAGACGAGGTAAGCTAAACTGAAAAAGAATGTGTTGATCTGATCTCTCAGTCTTATATATAATTTGGCCTTGACTTGATTTAATGCAACATGTGTAGCCAATGTTAGTAGCATGTGCTCGTCAGCTAGTTGAACACATAAGGTATGTTCCAAATCCATATGATATGTAAATCATGAGTTTTCTCTACTTGTTGAAGATCAATTGCCTTAGAAATCATTACCTTATTCTCTGATTAAGGATTGCTTTACCATCAAGCTATGGGGATGGACCATGTTAATCCATTGCAATGGATGATTATGTGCTTCAAATAGCACATTTCTTAATGGATAATTGCCCGGTTACTAATTGCTTAACATGTCCTGTTGTGTTTGCTGTAGCTCTGGCTCCTCCAAGCCGTTAGTGCTGTCTCTTGGTCTTAAAGACCATTCCATGGTAATAATCCTAAGATATATGTATCTTTCTATTTTAAGAATGAAAGAGTAAAACTAATGATGCCTTGATGTTTTGCAGGAGACACTAAAAGGCATTGTTTCAGCTGTTACCGAGAATCGCCCTTTGGTAACAAATGCTTGATGCTTGCTGTTACCAAGAATCGCCTTTTGGCTTTTAATTCATGTGGATTACTCTGAGGTTACTTGTTAATACTGAATCAAGTGTTTTGCCTTATGAAAATTGTCATCTGGAACAAGATTAACATAATTCTTTTGAGGTCCTGCAAGAGATTGTAATCTAACATTTAAAAATTACTGCTGGGACCAATTTGGTATTCCATATAATCAGGACATGGTCCCGCTTGTTTTCTAATTGTTTTTTTCTGGTTCCTTAACATACTATAGCCTAGGTTGCCTTGCCTGTCTTTTCCTGCGTGTTAACTTGGAAAAAAATTATCCAATTTCCTTTCAAAAACAAAAAAAACAAAATAAAATTGTCCCATTAAAAGAAGAAAAAAAAAGTAAAAACAAAATCGGGGTGAGGATTTTCAGAAGAGAAACCAAGGGTAAATGATAATACAGTATCAAGTTATCCGAAGTGTTAAATTTCTTGGGTAGAAGCAAATACAAGAATTTGCAACCCTGCCATAGTAATAGATGGGTAAAAGCGCAGCAGCAATTTGAAACAGAATCTCTGCCATCCGATTCTTTGTATTATAGGCATCTCTGGGACTTTTTAACAGCTCAATTTACTAGCAATTGAGAGAAACAACTGTAATATAATTACAATATGTTACATAATGAGACTCAACGAATGGCATCTCAAAATTTTGTTCTCTGCCTTAGCACGCGTCCACACATATGGTACACTAAAAATACAATAAAAACCCAACCACCATATCATATCCCTTCCGTTGAATTGCCCACTCGCCAGTCGCCACTACATCAACAAATAAATTTCTGAATATGTCAACATCACCATCAAGCCTTCTTTTTCTTTTCACATCCTTCCATCTTTACTGGGCAAAGAATTCAATTGTTTTTCTAACTGCAAATGAGATATAGAAGATAAGATACTAGTGATTATACCTGGTAATAGTAACTAGTGATTATCCAGGGAACCAAAACAAATCATAGATTCATAATAAAGCATACGGTTCCCAAACCTCAGGGTAAGATTGCGTGATTCCTTCTTTTCTAAAACTTCAAAAGGCACCATTCCAACTTCAGAAGAGAGGATTTGAGATCTCTGTTGGAAGAAGTTTGCTTTTGGGATTCTTTTTATGGGATTCTATTAATCTATTTCTTCATATTTTAAGGATATTCCGCTATTTTTTTATTCTTAATGATTGGGAATCAGATATGATGAGAACCGTGCAGGCTTTAATTCTGTGTTTTGAGGAGGGTGGGGGTATAGTTTTGTTTCTCTTTTTGGTCACATAGCTGTAGGTTTTGTTTCTATTTTTCTTTAATATACTTTATGTTTCCTATATATATATAGCACCCTTCAACTCCTACTGATGAGTGGATAGTTAATGGGTTATGGCGCTGGCAAAAGTCAACTCATGTACCAAATATGTTTAGCAAAATTCTATTGACTATCAGCTCTTGAAGTCACAGCGTCACCAGGACAAATTTTCTGAACTGATGTATTGTTCTGAAAGTGCCATCCCATACACGTTATACAAGACAGAAATCCAAAGCTATGGGCACATCTACCAAAGTGCATTGAAATGAACAACCATTTATAAAAAAAAAATTAAAAAAAACATGCAAAATTTGGTACATCCAGTTAAGATTCAGTGCACACCTGAGCATTTTTCAATTTTTGTCTCTGCAATTCCTCAACAAGGCTCCCAATTCTGCCATAATAATTGAATTCCAGTTGAAATGTTAGCATGGAGAGCAAAAAATATGCCACCAACCACTGTTTTTTGAAAAATTCATCTCATACCTCTGTTGGAAAAGAATCATCTGAGAATGGAGCTCCCTCTCCCTTGTAGAAGCAGGGGTAATCTGCATTTTGACAAAGTGAGGATTAGTTAATCAATTGGCAAACAACCTTTTTCTAAGCATTGGATTATTTCATTCCGCATTGACAAACATGTAATAAATTCTATTATAATTTGGAATAATAACATGATAGTCATAACACAAATCTTAAGATTACAAAATCTAACACTTAGGGTGCATTTGTTGAGTGGATAGGTAGCAGTTGAGGCTCAAAAATCTGTTGGTGTCACGTGACAATACTTAGGGTGCATTTGTCGCGTAGACAAGAAATCTGTTGGTGTTACGTTTACAAGAGCTCAAAAAAAAATACAGTTCTCTATGTAGCAGTTGAGTTGGCAAGAACAAAAGGTTTTGGGTGTTACCATACATTGTCTTTATTAGTTGATGGCTTGGATTTATCATACTACTAATGAAGATAAAAATAAACCACATCTCAAAAGAAAAAATGACAACATTTGCATATACATTGCAGTAAGTTGTTAATCCTCGACTCCAATAGAACCCAAAGCCACAGAATTTGTCCAATATATTTCATTTTCAATCATAAAGGTGCATGGTTGTATTTATTGGAACTTAATCCAATTTGCCATTATAAAAAAGGTTTGACAGTCCAAAGTTTGCTGGGTTTAGCAATAGTAAAGGTTTTTGCACAAAGGACTTTGAAATGAACAGTAATTTTATTTTGAATATTTAAAAACAATATCAGTTAAGTTTTCCTTATATTAAAATATAAAGAGGAAAGTAAAGCAACAAAAAGAGAGAATTTTTATGTTAGCTCATATTTGTTAAACCTCCTAATCAAGCTACAATATTATAGTCACTTCACCCCTAGGACTAATGGAATGCAGTCTTATGCAGCTATAGAATTGAAATATAGCTTAGTTATTGCTTAAAAGTCAAACAAAGCAAAAAAATAGATTTCAATTTCCATCGATGCACATTTAGTAAGTTACACTCCTGAGAGTTCTTAAACCCTATCAGAAAATAACTCTTAGGGGTTAGAAAGAGAATAATGCTACATACCTGTAAAAGGTCATTGTTGCTTGCCTCAGCCGACTCTGCTAGCTTGCCTATATATATAAGGCAAAGGAAGACAAAATCAACAAATCTATGGAATGAAAGATTAAGAAGCAAAATATGAATGACTGCAAGGCAGCAAGCTTTACCAGAGGTTTCCTCCACATATTTGATCAGTCTAATAATTTCTTCCTGTCAATATTTATTAACAGAAACAAACAATAAAAACATTTTCCAAGAAAATAACATCAAATACATAGGATAGGGTTATACGAATAGGCAGATACCCTTTGCATTGTGTTCTGCTGCAAAACACATTGCAGAGACGGGAGAAGTGAGGCAGCAGTAAAATTTGGGGTTCTTGGACTCACTGGACCTCCACTTACTGGGCTAAATAAGTTGTTCATAGGTCCCTGAATGAGAGAAAATAATGGCAATGGTTATAAAGCCATTGCCTGAAAGATAAATTGCTAAGTTCCATACTTGATATTCGTGAAGTCAATATTCGTAACATATAAATTCAGTGTCATTGATATATCATGTGTTCAACAAGAAAGAAAGTAACAAATAAATTGCTTCGTAGAAAATTTATGAACCAAGAGATAGAAGGAAAAATTGCACTAAAGTACCCCGAACTATGGCCATATAGCTTAATATTCAACCTTTGATGTTTATTACACAACCATACCCTGCCGTTAAGTGAAAACCGTTAAAACTTAACGAAGCAGGGGTAAACTGGTCATTTTGGCTACGAAGTAAATAGAACAATAAAAAAAACTGAGATATTCTACTTACAATCCTTTTTTTTTTCTTTTCGCACATCTTTTCTAAAAGCAATCCAATTTAAAAAATAAAATCTGTGAAATTTCTAAATGCACTTCATTTTGATCCAAAATACCCTTTTTATCTTTTCATACTCCTAATGGAAAAGCTTGTTCTCAAAACACTCCATTTCTAAAGATGCTATGTATAAAATAATAATAATAATAATAATAATAATAATAATAATAAATAAAAACCCTCACTTTCTAGAAGTTTTCTTCTTTCCTATAAAAAAATGCAATTTTACTTTTAGTTAATGTTTCCTTCCAGTTGTATAATAATGTTCCCCATCACATTATAATCAAATAGAACAAAAATATATATACTAAAAGAAATAAGTGATGAGATTTATAGAGTTTTGGGTTTATGAAGCATTAAAGAGAGGAAGATGAGGTAAGATTAAGATATTCTGTATTCTAAAAATTTGGGTGCCGGTGTCGTTAAAACTTGATAAAATTGTCATTAACAAAAGAATATTAAAAGGGAGTGTAAATAGATATTTGGTGGATTGTCCATAGCATCACTCTAAAAATATTGATAACAAATTAAATATTATTTACAAAAACAAAATCTAGATCCGATTCTCTCGTTCATCGTCAAATTCAATCAATTTCCAAAACACAAATCAACCCAAACACAATCTCTTCCAAAACAAAAAAAGAATAAAAAGAAAACTTCAGATTGCTCCAATATTGATTCGGTATTATTTTCACAGATTTTGTAGCTTTGGCATAAAATGGACCGTTAAATATTATTTACAAAAACAAAATCCAGATCCGATTATCTCGTTCATCGTTGAATTCAATCAATTTCCAAAACACAAATCAACCCAAACATAGTCTCTTCCAAACCACGGATCAACCCAAACACAATCTCTTCCAAAAAATAAAAAAATAAAAAAATAAAACCTCAGATTGCTCCAAAATTGGTTCAGTATTATTTTCACAGATTTTGAAGCTTTGGCATAAAATGGACCATCTGATGGAACCGCTCCATTAAAACAGAAAAGGAGATCTATTCTATGGAATTGTAGACAATGTTTTAAAGGCGGCCGCCTTGAGGTTGGCGCCTCAAAGCTGTTTTTAAATGACCCCGCCTTGGGCAATGAGGCGACCGAATCAAGGCCGAACCAACACTTGAGGCGGTGAGGCGATGCCATATCAATTTGGTTTTGGGCGGTGAAACAGTGAGTTTTGAATCAATGCTTTTATTTTTTTTTATCAAAACTCACCGTTTTGAGGTTGTCTAAGTTAGAACTAATATTTTAAAACCCTAATAGCCCACTCACACTCATCAAACGACAACCCCTCTGCTTCCAAAAGGACAGAAAAACCTCTCTTCCTAGTTAAAAAAAAAAAAAAAAAAAAAAACAGAACAACACCCCACCCAAATCTCACACATTCAGAATTATTTTCATTTTTTTTTTGCATTATTTAATATTTCTAAATAGGCAACCGCCTCACCTCACTAGTACAAAACGCCTCGAACCGCCTCACGCTTTTTAAAACATTGATTGTAGATGGAGCGGTGTTGCTCCCATCTGACCTCACGCTTTTTAAAACATTGATTGTAGATGGAGCGGTGTTGCTCCATCTCAGATGGGAGCAACACCGCCTCATCTCAAATGGGAGTAGCTGCCACTCCATAGATGGAGCGGCGGCCCAGTGACCGCTCCACATCTCAGGACTGATTGGAGTGCCGATCCATCTCAAATGGAGAGGTGAGGCGGTGCTTTATTGAAACAGATAGAGGAGATATGTTTATCATGATTTTTTTATATTATTTAACAAAATTAATTTAGTAAGAAATTAATTCATATTTTATTGATTTAAGATCTGGATCGTTGATATTTAAACTTTAAATTTGGACCGTTCAACTTTCTCTAATTCGCTTTTTCAGCAGGGGTAACTATGACTTTTTACCCTAAACGCTTAATCAACCGTTAATTCTAACAGTTGTTGACTGACGGTGAGGTATGTTTGTGCAATTAACATCAAATGTTGAATATTAAGCTATATAGCTATAGTTCGGGGTACTTTAGTGCAATTTGCTCAAGATAAAATGTCTAGGGCTACTAAATGAGAATCTGATCAGAGAAAAATTTAATCAGAAATGGAAACCTCATATAGGAATTCAAATAATCCCTGTCTAGCCATAAATGAAAAGAACAAGTAATTAATCGTTGGGATGACTGATGCATTTAACAGATTAAACAAACTTTAATGTACTGAAAGTATGGTCAGCAGGCAATTTTATCTACAATGCATATGTAGTGCACCACTACTAGAATAGCAATTCCTTCAATATGACAATCATGACACCAACAAACCACTTTCATATAACTGAAAGTTGAGATTATAGCCTGCAACTGCAAATATACCTTGGGGCTCAGCTCTGCTGAAGTAACTTTAAACCGTCCCTTACGTTGGATAACTGCTCCTGATGTATCTTCAGCTACACAGACAAGTATACGAATAGTTTCATAAAAGCAAGTAATAACACCTCTAACTTAGATAGTAGAAGATTATAAAAGCAACAAAATCAAAACATAAATACCGGATGGAAGGCTATTTGTGTCTCTCCTCTGGCGATACAACATTGGACCACTATAGTTTCGCTCAGGAATTTTTGGCTGTAGAGAATCCCTAAACAATATTTACAAGATACTATAGTTATTTTATAATCCCAACTTTTCACTCAATAAACGACATCGAAAGCATTCAATAACTAACTCTTTGTTGCACTTCACAACAGCAAGCAGGCTTTTAACAGAAAGACAAGAATTTAATATAACATATTATGGTACCACCATACTCTATTATTTTCTTAGTTTCTAGCATCTTCAACCAGGAATTTCAAACATAGGCTCCAAGAAAACAAATAATTGGGCTCCCAAGTTCACATGATGCTTTCCAAGGAGTCACAGAATAAGAAGATTTACATTACAGTTTACTGGAAATAGACAACTTAATTATACATCTATCAAGAAAAAGACGGCCGTAGTGATATGGAGACGCATACATATAGATATCTATATGGGAAGAACACTAAATAATTTCTTCCTTTTCAGTATATGAATCTAAGAATTACATATATTAAGAATATATAGCAGGCAATTATAGACAATATAATATCTATTTTTGTCCGAGTGAACAGAAAAAGAAAGCTGCAACCAAATGACAATTCTTTATATTAACAAGCCTTTTGCTAGCAAGTAAACTACAAAGTAAACATAATCTTCAATTATAATAAAGCTTACCTGTCCCCTTCACCAATAACCTTCTTAGGAGAAAACGCATTATCCGGTATAAGTGAACCGCTCAAGAACTTTTTATGCTCGGGAACAACATGATGCGGTAAAGAGCTACTTCGCCCTGAATTCTCACCCTCATTTTTTCCGGTTGTTTGATCTAGTGACGTCTTTGTAAGAAACTGTTGTTCAATATCTAATACAGAAGTACCTTTCCAATTTGGACTAGTTGCACCTTCGTCATCCTCACCAATATCAAAGCACCCTCTGTACCAATATAGAATTCAATAATTAAAAGGACAAAAAGAGGTTTTTTTTTATCCAAAGACAAAATAGGTCTAAAGTTTATTCAAGACTGAATAGGGACTAAAACAATGACATTTTTTTTTTCTTTTGATATTAAAATATATGTGTTGAGTTATTTTTACCCTTGAACAACTTATTATAATGTATTTTTATTTGCTATGATGCAAACAACAAAAACCAAATATTTTCATAAATCCTAAACCAAAATTATATAAATATTGATAATATTCTATCAATTTTTTTTTTTTATTGACAATAATAAATAAAATACTATTTTTTAATAATATTTTAGGAAAATAGTAACTTCATATAATTCAAATTAAATACATTCCTTATAAGTTAATAAAAAAAGAGTTAAAATTAATGTATAAAATAACAAATTTATTAGCAACATATGAAGATTGGATATTAGTAGCAACGTAAGTGATGTAGTATTAAACGATAAATCATTTCTAATTTATATTTTAAGTTGTTTTTTAGCATTTCTAAGTTGTTTGACCACTTAAAAAACAAACGAAAACATGAGTCCAATTCAGACCCATTCATAGATAAATGGAAAAAACAAACCCCCCCTAAATTGCTGGGGTCCTGGGGACAATTAAAATGCTATCTTTTCCCTTCAGATCCTTAGCAAATTCAGTAGAATAGAAGTGGAATTGAAAGAAGAGATAAAAAAAAATGCTTCTTAAGACAGCAACTCTATTTCATTCATTCCATTCAAAAACACAATAAGGTACCCTTGGAGACAGTAAATGAAAATGATGTAGTTTTTAAAGATGAAAATGTAAGGCAAATACGGAAATAAACATTACTTAAGTGCTTGAAGAGGTTTGATTGGGAATGAAGCTAGAGAGTTTTCTAAATCATGAAGGTCATTGAAGCCGTCCTGAAATGAATAAAAGGAAAATTATAAACATCTTATGACAATGAGAGGCAAAGAAAGAAAACGAAAATCTAAAAATTACTAAAGCATATCTAATAATACCTCCTGACTAGGAGCAGCATTTGAATCATTAGCCCTCTCTGGGGATAATCCTTCTGCTGTAATTCCAACATCATCATACTCATCTCTCAGCTTCCTACTCCCATTCAGATCTTCTGCAGTTGGCAGATCATAGTCCTGAATCTGCAGGCAACACAGTGCTTGTGATAATATAAAAACAACAATGCAAGTTTTACACCAATGAAACAATTAGGAATAATCAAACAAATGTCAAGCTGATAACTGAAACTACTTACAAGGGCAGCCTGACTTTTTATATCGTCAAGGTTGAAATTCCAGGCACTTATTCCTCTTATGTATTCTTGCTGCAAGGTAAACAACTTAAAATTCAGGATGATATGACTATTTGGTTAACAAAATCCTGGAAATACAAGTAATTTTATCCAAGGAAAAAACCTCCTTTTATGAATTCAAGAAAATATTATGAACAGTATGCCAGTACAGAAGAGAACAGAACAGACAAGAACAACTGATAGAAAAACACTCCCTCATTTCAAGACTGATGAGCTTGTCACGTGGACATAGTCCAACCACAAACACATATTTAAATGCAAAATAAATCAACGAAGAACTTTGAACCTAGGAACTCCTAGGAAAAACAGCGCTGATATTCCATATGACCCAAAAGCTTAAGCTAGTAGGTAAGGGCTCAAATAATTGCATTAAGCACAAAGATAACCAAAGAATCCAATTTCAGTTAAACACACAATAAAAATATCTCTGCATCTCCTATTTGCTGAAGTATGGGATCGGTGCAAAACCATATAAAATCCATATGGTCTGGAAACAGTCAGACAATCCAATCAAACTTGCGATAACGTAATCAAATGTCACCAAACTCATTAGAAAACCCATATGGTTTGGACAGATTTTAAGGTAAATTATCTAAAAAATATATAAAGCATGTCAAATTTACCAAATTAAATCCAAATGTTCCAAAATTTGTTCCTATACATCCTCCTTATCCATGTAGTGTTCTTGCTTTTTTTAAGGAGCTATAATGATCTCAGTTTTGTACAAATGAATTCCATGATTCCATCTAAATCATAATTTAACAGAAATTTTTAAACTTCCTGGTGGATTTCGCAATCATGATATGACACTTTGGTAGATTTCTCGATACATGATACAACATTTCTCAAAGACAACACCATAAATACTGTTACACATTCTACACAAGTTTGGAAAATGTCTTAGTAATAGAAGCTTGCAGGTGGTTTTTTCATACAGTATAGTGGTGAAAGATATCTTATCACAGTATCATACAAAATCACTCTTTTAACTCTCTTGACTCATTTGTGTTATAGATAACTTAGTCACTTAACAATCAACATGTCATTTACAATTAAGTCCGCTTTGTATAGCAGCCCAAATACAGAACACTAATTGTACCTATTGACTTAACCTGCAGTGAAAGTAGGTACCTAATTGTATACTTCAATTACAGAAACCTAATTCCTCACCTGTGATAGGTGCTCTTGATCACCATAGAGAGCATTATTCTGCACAAGAAGATCAGCCTCTTGCGCCTGAAACACAATAGAGAATAGAATAGAGGAAGTATAGCAAACATTAGAGATTGTCCTACAAGGAAATTTATGTACTCAAAAAACATAAAATGGGATAAGCAAGCAACCTTCAGGATCCTAAAACGTTCACCTAATGGAGGAAGATCATCAAGAATAGCATGAGCCAGATAATCGTATGAACGTGCTTGTTTAAAGAAATGATGCTTCAAAAGCTTTTCTGATGTTGGACGTTTTTTTGGATCCTTTACTAAGCAAGCAGCTACTAACTCTCTGAAAGACTGGAAAAAATATAGTAGTTCTATACTGGGTAAGAATGCACTTTCAGAATAAAATTACCAAAAGATACCAGTCAAAAAGTGGTGTAGTATAGAACCTTTGAGAACCTCCTGTCTCTTTCATAATCAAGACCTGGAGGTGCATTTTGTAAGGTCATCAGCAAAACCTGCATTAAAATTAAGAGGATAAGATAAAATGGCATACTAACACAATAAGTACCTATGAGATGCTTCTAGTAGGAAATTTACTTTCATCGGTGGATATCTTGAAAATGGGGCATGCCCATGAGCAAGTTCCAGTGCTGTTATTCCAAATGACCAGATATCTGCTCTGTTCATAGAAACAGATCTTATGAGGACTTTAACCCAACCCAAGGGCCAAGATAACATGAACAAAATTTAAAATTTAAAAGTACAACAACAAAGACATCAGAAAAGCAACCACTCACTTAAAGTCATATCCATGCAGTTGATGCATGACTTCAGGAGCCATCCTGAGAAATAAGTAGAGAAATGTGAGTTGTATACAAATAACATACTTGTTTTATAAAGTAAGATGGCAGTCCACGCTCTGAATAAAAGGATAAGCAGGATAAATTACCAGCATGGAGTTCCAACGAAAGTATTTCTCGAACGCTGCCTATCTCCAGTATCAAACATACATGCTGATACACCAAAGTCTGCTAACTTGACCGCACCATTAGAATCAATTAAAATATTCCCAGCCTGCAGATGGACATTATATATATGTAATTATGTTTATAGAGCAGAACCAATTTCCAAAATGTACTGTAAGAAATATAAAAATTGATAAAATATCATAACAGTATCCCATAAATTATGAAGCAAAGGCACACTAGCTGCGAAAGAAACAAGTTTTAAAGAATGTATAAAACCTGAGCAGAGATAAAAGATGGACAACCAAAGTTCAATACATACCAATTATCATAAAGCATTTGTTTTATGTTTTGGAAAGAAGAAGACACAAAAGATTGTAATCAGGAAATTAAAGAAGGTTCTCTTTTTTCAAACTATTGAGGAAGTATGGATGTAATTTTAAAATAGTTATATATATAAAATATTGCATTGAAGGAAACCTTTCTTCATGATCCTATTCTATCCCTTTTATGTTTTAAAGAATAATAAACCAAAAAAAATTATACACAAGTGCCTTTTAAGTTCGAGAAACAACAAACTCCAAACGAACGGTAAGGCATTTGCAAAAATAAAAGATTTTCAGCCCAAAACACTCCCCAACAATTAAGAAGAGAGAAGAATTAAAACAATCGCACTCTAATGGAACCGTGGAAAGTTTAAATCTGAATCATTTTATTAAGCCAACTTAATTTGGATCATGTCCTAAAATGATAGAAGCAAATCTTTTTTAGAAAAAAAAATTCTAGAACTGTAGAAAGTAAGGTTAATTGAAATTTTTTAATCATTTCTCAATTTGATTATGAATAAAGAAAAAAAAAAACTTTGCCAGAAGATCAAAGTCAAATCTTTTCTAAACAATTGTTCCTCATAATACAGACTTTTAAATTAGTTCCCGATAATCAATGTAGCACTAGGATCTTTCCCGAGAACAAATAAGAAAACTTTTCTTTAATATAATTTCATATCAAAAAAAAAACCCCATTTAAATTTGGATTTATTTGATATCCTTTTGTACAATTAGAGAAAAAAAAGAAAAGGATCCATTTCTATAGTTTACCCTGTTGTAATCCATTAAAGAAAATCCTTTCAGGAATTCACAGTTTTCTGGGTATTTGTTCTCATATTTCTATGTGGTATTTACATTTATATTTCCCATATAGCCAATCACTAACTAAAAGTTCCTAACTGCAGCACATAACCACATGAAGACCAAGGAATTACTAGAATAAGCAGGAAGAGTAGGATACCTTCACATCTCTGTGGATGTGCCCATGGGCATGAAGATAAACAAGGGCTTTGAGAGTCTCGCGCAACAAAGTAGCAATAACAGGCTCTTCAAAACCTTCTGGAAAGGCTGATTTCATTATATGAAGGCAGGATCCCCCTGCCATGTATGGCATCACAACCCAAAGGCTGTGATCAGCAGTGAAAGAACAATGAGCCCTTAATACATTTGGGTGATCAATCAAAATCATTGTTTGTACCTCTCGCCTAATACCATCCTGTATCATTTGCAAGGAAAGACTCTTTAGTTTCATAAACTACAAATTCCATACTGAATATTAGGAAACTGAAAAAAGACAATACTGAATACTAGAATATGTTGAAGAATCTTTAAACCACATGACTAAGTTGTATGGAATTTATCTTTAATATTTTCTTTTTCTTGTTTCTGATAAACAAGGGAACTTAGCAGGTAAAACACATGAAACAGAGCAAGACTCTGTTAAGTTTTTGGAATTTAATCGGAAAAAAAAAAAATGCACAAACACGCACAAAAAGTAAGATCATATAGATATCTATACTATTTGAACCATTTTTTTTTTCTTCTCTCTGAACACTTAAAACCAAACAAGGTGTGGTGCAATAGATCTGATGTGCATATATGCTAGCATTCATGTGTTATCAGAGAACGCAAACTAAACAGCAGAGAAAATATATGGATTTTAAACAACTTAACCAGATACCTTAATCAAATAGATGTCTCTACATTACAAATAAGCATGACTCCATAGGGGTCAGGCTCGTGAAAAAGTAGTGCACTTACAAAGTCATTATTGCACTTCTCCAGATCAAGAGCCTTGATGGCGACTATTTCATTAAGCGGAATGCAGAGAGCTCTGTAGACAGTGGCGCTGACACCTTCACCAACCTCTTCATATAACCTATAATCGTTTGCATTGCAAGGAAATCGTTTCTCTGAAATATGCTCCATAGTTTCTGCTTATAGCACACCATTAACACCCTCTTTACTCCAAGATGATCCGGTGATGATAAATAAAATGAATACCGAGCACAAGAGAGTCAAATTGATGTGGGGCTTCTTCCAATTGGGAAGCATTTTCCCCTTCTTCAGCACAAAACACTATATGAATCCAGTGACATCATCAAGATGGTCTTTTAAACAATACTTTTCCTTGCAAGCATAACCATATAAACTCCCAAATGCCAGGATAATGACAAACCGTTGAACAACTCAAGCAAATGGTAATGGCTGTATTAAAATTATTATCCAAAGAAGATACTACTGTATCCAATGTCAAGTTCTCAAAACTAGACTATTTTAACTGGTGGGGAGAGATAACATCAGGCTAGAGCCCAAAAGAAAATAAATCCAGCTTAAGTACTATATGGAAGGTCTTTACCACAGGCAAAGAATAGAAGTATGGAGGCTTCAAATTTCTCTCATCTTATCTTATATGATTTCGCATATCACTGCTATAGAACTCCAAACGGATAAAAATCCCCTAAATTATGACCTAAGTCCTGTGTGAAATTTATGCTAAAAACAAGAAGCAATAGGTTTGAAGCTAAATAGTTGTTAACTCCTACAAAACTGAAAGCTGATAACTTCCGTAGTATGTAACCACCTGCGGAGAAAAATCAAGCATTAATCATCTGATTTTTGAACTGTAGTTATCAAAACATGATTTAAGAAAAATATGTCAACAAGATTGATGGTAAACATTATATATAAATTGGGAAATCATAACACAGTTGCATGCCATCTTCACATTCAAGTTCAATAAGCGAAGCAGCCACCACCATTTTGTCCTACGTGAAGACAAGCATTTATGATGTAGCTGTCTGTTGTATGCTTGCTGCTGTGTTTGTCATTTGCAGGTGTAAGGCAGAGACCAAACGTAGTGTCGTCTAGAGGTTTAGAGTTTATTGCATTTTGTAGTTTTCTGCCTTTTAGTTATTTTACGTTTATAACCTGTATGTTGCGTATTTGGCGACTCAGTTTTTGGATAGTAATTTTGGAGATATTTTGCTTAATATAATATTATAATATTTTCTCTGAAGAAGTAAACACACTGCTTCTTCAGAGGTTGGATTTCTTTCTTTATTTGGTTGCTGCACCAAAATTGGTATCAGAGCCCTCGGCAACAATCGACGTGCAATGACCGACAAACACAGCAGCAAGCATACGACAGACAGCTACATCAATTTATAATTAGAATTATACACCTAACAGACTAACTATGCTACCACAACTGACATTATACTCGATTAGCATTTTTTTTTGGATAGGAACAAACATCACACTCAAATAGCTTTATGAGTGTAATCCGTCATGCCTCCATACAAAGAGAGTAATTATTTTTTTCTATATCACGTAAAAAGAGTGCGTACAAGTGCATGTGGGTGCAAGTCTGTGTACTTTGTCGAACATACCCTCTAAAAAGCCACTGATAACAAAGATTTTATCAAAAATAATACATCCCAGACACATCTCCTGCTAAAA
The DNA here is from genome assembly GCA_008009225.1 of Acer yangbiense. Classification (NCBI taxonomy): domain Eukaryota; kingdom Viridiplantae; phylum Streptophyta; class Magnoliopsida; order Sapindales; family Sapindaceae; genus Acer; species Acer yangbiense. The sequence continues at coordinate 34,437,989 of CM017769.1, read as the reverse complement.
ATGAAAAGCATATTCATATCTGGAATCAGTTTTTGCTTTCAGATTGTTTCTGGGTCTCACTGAGTCCGCCTATTTTTTTAAGAAAAAGAAAAGGGCAAACCTGGTTATTCAGGTCTCCTAAAAAGCACCCATTGTCGAGAAATTATATGAACATTATTCCAAAAAGTCACTGAACCACAAATTTTCCACACCATTTTCATTTTCTCCACTTCCAACATCAAAAGTTACTCCTTTTCTTTTCACAATTTAAATACCAGACAACAAATCAATGCCAGATTACCACAAAACATAACTATCATAAATACTATCCTACAAATCCAAAGCAACATCACCACTAAATTCTCAAAATAAATTAATCAGGTACATAAATAATTACAATAATAATAATAATAATAATAAATAAAAAGAGCTACAAAATTCAAATATAAATCAATAAGCAACTTAGATGCATAGCATAAACCTAGGGTTCCGGTGGACCTAACGTAGAAAAAGAGTTGACAAAAGTAGAAGACGAACTAGGACTGAATCTGACCTGATTAGACCAAGTTCAAAAAAACGGCGTCGGATTCAGCTGACGATAACTGTGATCAATACGCAGTACTTGTTCATCAACAGAAGTAGTAGTTTCAATTATACGGCAAAAACGATGACGATGACGAGAGCTTCAGATTTCTCTCCCAAGTGTCTAGTCTCTTTGGAGGTCCTCTAGGATCGAATCTTCCACCGATTGGCGATTACAGTGAAAAAAAAAGTTGAAGGCCCTTAATATTATTTTTCTTTTTTCTCTTTTTATCTGCACACTCTTTTAATAATTATTATTTTAATTATAAAATTAATACGTAAGAGAAATAATTTTTGAGAGAGAGGAGGCAGCTGTTTGTGCAAATGGTACTGGGGCCCGCCAAGAGATTTTGAGTTTCAGTAGGTGAATAAATCGCGATTAGGGGTCGTATCGGCAATTTATCGTAGATCGAGAGAGAGAGAGAGTGATTGCATTTGCATCACCTGAGTTGGGTCAACCTTGATGCGTGATTGGTTGGTATCTTCACACGCTGGGTCATTATCCTTTTTTTTTTTTTTAATAACATTTTATTTCCACAAGTTCTAAATACTGACCAATTGATAACATGTTGATTACAATAATTCATGAATTAGTGTACGTTCATGTTATGAACCGATGAAGTTAATTTGTTATCGAGATCTAACAAAAAATATATACAGAGCTTCTTAGGTACGGGCGTTTAATGGATCAATTCACTTTTTGAGTAAACCAATAAAAAACCGATAATATTCGGTGTTTGAAAAAGTAATCCGATCCGATAAACTTTACAATTATCAACCAATTAAAAACTGATTGATGGACCGGTTCGATTTTTTCGGTTTTAGGCCTAACATTATTCACTCTTTCACGCATGAAGAAAGTATCATTTTTATAAAAAAAATCATAAAAAAAAAACGGCGACGGCGATAATAGATTGAACAAATAATGGTTCCAAATATAATTATATGAAAGTGAAATCATAAGTCAAAGACATAACAGTCTATTTATTTTTATATACACAATGTTCACTGAGATGATAAAAATGAATTAAAGTAATTAAATGGGCTGGTGTCTAAAACTCTCGATGCCTAAACTAAAAATTTAGGGTATTTTTTTATACTTCGGTTTTCGGTTCTTGACAGTGAACCGGAAACCGAACCAATGAATTTGGTTTTGAAAAAAAAGGAACCGAATTGAACCGGACAACCTCTGAAAACCGAATAAAAACATATTGGACCAATTCGATTCAGTTCAATGGATTTTTGCCCACCCCTAGTGCATACTCCCTGACATAAGGTTATATACAAACCAATTTCTCAACCTCCGGATCAAAATTCAAGGGATGTTATATAAGTGGTGGACCAGGAGAGAGAACACATAACATCCCTTATATTTTGATCTGAATACTGGTAAATAGGTTTGAATATAACCTTATGTCATGGGGTATGCACCTGAGAAGCTATATATAAGACGAGATTGACTCGGTGGTAAGCTCCTCACATTTACATCCAAGAGATTATGGGTTCGAGTCATGTCATCTCCTTCAAATCCCGAAATATTGTAATAGTTTAAAATAACATATATATATATATGAAAATTTCTGACAAGGATAAATTATTCCTAATTAACATAATTTGTATGTAATTTGTAATTCACTTGTAATTCCAAAATGAGTTCTTATAATATGATGTTGAAAATTAATAAATTATTTAGATTAATGGAAAAAAAAATTATCTACGTTTACGATTCAACAAAATAATTAGAATGAGAGGTGTTTTGTTCTTAATGATCTCAGTGCACAATTCTAAGAAATAATTACTAGACGTAAGTGGAACTGGGTAGAGAAGAAGATTGAGGCTACAAATCCTACTCTCGTTAGAGAGTTTTATTCCAATCTTTCATAATCAATTGAATTACGTGGTGATCATCAATATCAAGTGTTTGTTAGAGATGTGTGGGTCACTTTTAGCCCCGATATTATCCGAAAAACTCTAGGTATTCCGATCTGTTAAAGTGAACAATTTGTTGCTTATTTTGAAAATGTTTGTAAATCTTTAAAGAAACAACATTTTGACTCTAGGTTTTATAAGGAAGCCGAGAAGGTTCTTAAGATGGATTACATGATTCTAGTCTAACTGGCCTCTACAGCACCCTTCATATGATAGTTACATCATGCCCTAATGCTCAAACAGGAAAAGTTTCACTCAAATCTGCTACTTTAATGTGGATCATGGCTACATCAATTTTAGAAATTTCTTTACATGAACTGATTTTTCTTTCTATTTATGATTCAGCTATTAAGAATGCTAATATATATATATATATATATATATATATATATATATATATATATATATATATATATATATGAGTCTCGTATTTCTTTGTCTTATCACCAAGCAAGATAGCTAATGCAGTCAAAGTTAATAGTCTTGGTGATAGACTGGAGAATCGTCAGGTTGCTATTAACAGTTTTATTAAGAAATTCAGTGACATTCATTGTAAGAAAGAGGTCACAAATCCCTCATAACTACATAACACGAGTACTCATAATGATGCCTCATCCACATTTATGGACATAAGTACTCATGTTGATGCCCCCTTCCTTAAGGAGGGTGTTATGTGCCATCAATGCAAGACAAAAAAACAGAGGCACAATTGTGTGCAATAGGTGTATCAAAAAATGATTTTGTATCTCTTACTTAGAGGACCACAAGTAGGAGATTTGTGAGGCTTGTCCATTTTGTCGTGGAATTTGCAATTGCAAAACATGCTTGAATTCAGACATGCCTAGTAAAGATTTGATGAATTATGAATTAATTTTTTTCAATAACAAGGACAATAAAGTTGAACACTTTAGGTATTTGCTGCATGCATTGCTTCCGTACTTGAAAATGATTGACGATGAACAAGTTGTTGATATGAATATGGAGGCTAAGAGACGACGTTTACATGCTTTGAAGATAAATGAGGCATATGAACATTCTAATGAACATTTGTATTGTGGCAACTACAACACTTCCATATTTGATTTTCACAAAACTGCAGTGTTCCTGAATGTGACTATGACCTATGCCTCACATGTTGTTGGGAGATTCGAGAGCAACCCTTGCAAGATATTGGGCATGAAATATTTGTGAAATATGTCAATCGAGGTCTAGACTATTTTTATGGTGGAAAGGGGAATAATATGGAGCTGCCTTATGTAACTAGCCCCAAAATAAGAAAGAGATATGAATGAAAAATACGTAAAAATGGAATATTAGTTGTCCCCCTCGGAACATGAATGGTTGTGGTAATGGTACTCTAGAATTGACATGCGTGTTCTCAGAAAATCATGTCATAGAGTTGCTTAAAAATGCATGAAATAAAATAAAAAAATAAAAAAATAAAAACTTATGAACCTATTCATGAAAGTGAAACTTCTCATCCATGTTCATGCCTAAGTAGAAAAAGGAAAGAAGGTTATAGACATGAGGCTCAAGACAAATATTTGTATTGTCCAAGCGCTAATGATATTTAATATGAAGATCTCAAGCATTTTCAAAGGCATTGGATCAAGTGTGAGCCAGTAATTGTGAACAACTCACTTGAAGATATAACAGGTTTAAGCTGGGATACACTTATAATGAAGCGCGCATGTCGTGAGGTGAAACAAGATCATGATAAGAAATATTTGACATGCAAAGTCACTAACTGCTTGTTTTGTTGTAAGGTCAGTTATTTTTTTCTTTTTATTTTGTCGCATCCATTGTGTTAGTCTTTTGATACGAACCTTTGATGAAATGTAGGAGGAGATAGATTACACCAAACTTTTTAACAAATATTCAAAAATGATGGAAGATTTGCACAAGTGGCCTATAATGTTAAAATTGAAAGACTGATCCTCAAAGCATTCATTTAAGAAGCGTCTTGCTCGACATTGTATTGAGTTTATTCATATATTTCCATTTAAGGAATATACTCATCCTCGCCTAGGTACTTCAAACCTGCCTACCAAATTGCCTCTAAAATGTATGAAGACAGACATGGGGCTAAAGACATACATTGCTTATGGTGTTGTCCATGAGCATAGACGAGTAGATTCAGTAACCAAGTTTCACTGTGATATGTTTGATCGTGAATGTGTTGACCCACATGACTGAATTGACCCCTTCTAAGTGGCAACTCAATGCCATAAAAAAATAAAAATAATAAAAACACTTTGAGCAAGATTGAAAATAGATTTTTGAAAATTGTCTGACTTTGGAAGACAGTACATATAGCAATACGGGTGGCAGTGAAAATGAATTGAAGGGTATGAGGGAGGTGTTTTATAGGACATCTTCCAGAGAGAGAATGTTACTAAGCTGGAAGAGTATCTCAGAAAGCACTATAAGGAATTTAGACACGTATACTGTTGTCCATTGCAACAGGTTATTCATCTCATACATGATCAGACATTTTATTTGATAATGAAGTATAAAATGAAGCTTAGAAAATAATATGGCATTCAGTCATGGACTTTTGTCCAGAACCTCGAAGATGCTGTTTTTATTTCAACGGGATATCTACATCAAGTGAGAAACTTAAAGTCCTGCACTAAAATTTCAATGAACTTTGTCTCACCTGAAAATGTTGGTGAGTGATTTCGTTTGACAAAAGCATTTTACCCTTAAATGTATTAAACATAACGGTCTAACCCTGGTCAAACTCTAACATCGGGGGAGTTGAGTGTCAATTTTTGATAAAGTTGTTTTTAGGTGTAAAGGGGCAAACCTCGAGGAGGTTTTGTGCAATTAGCTCTATATATTTTGTATACACATACTTGTTGTGTGAAGTTTTTTGACCCAAAAAAAAAAAGTCACAAAAGCAGAAATGCTTTGGATGAGATCATGACTTGTGAGAGTCACAAAGATGAAAAATCAATACAAGTACTTTTTTAATGAAATATTTTTCTAATGGGTAATATATTTCTCCCACTAATTAAATGTTATTTCCTACATTAAAAAAAATGTATTCAATGCATAAGAGAAACAAACAACACCTTTAATTTAAAATCAATAGGATAGGGGACAAATAAATTAAAAAATCATTAACTATGTACTAAAATTGTATTCAATACAAGAATATAAACCATTAATGCAATTGTTTAAATAACCATGCATATCTCTTATTCGATCCGTCGAACTCAAACTCAAACTCAAACACTGCTGGTCGAACAACAAGTTTTTCTTTCTGTCGGTCAACATCTTAATAAACTCAAAGTTTTTGTCAAAAGCACAAAAGTCTTTCTCTCTATTTTGTTCAAACTTTGAACTCTAATTGTTAGGGATCACATGCTCTAAAATTCATCATCTAGTTTTAGTTTTTACCAAAGAAAAAAAAAATGCTGTCAAGTTTGATTAGCAATGTATCGGGTTGAGAATACTCAAGATTGCATAAAATGTAAATTTGATAAAAATAAAATAAAAAATCTAAGAAAAGTCAAATATTGAAATAAAGTAATATTAAAGCAATATTCAACTTTTCTTAATGATAATACAGTTCAATACAATACAATCCAATGCAATCTGATACACTGTACCAAACGAGCCCTGTAACTTTTCTAGCTCAAACCAAGTGGGTAATCGATCAGGATTCAAATCACTTGTCAAAAAATGGTGTCTCAATTTATGTCTAACCAACCAAATTAGGCCATGTGTACACAAGCATTTACATTTTTTTTTTTTTTTTTTTAAAGCGTGTACATATGAAACAAATTGGGACACTATTTTTTAACAGACGATTTGAATCCAATCAATTAATGTGACCATAATTGCCATCACTTACCCTTATTTGATTAGGAATGATGGTTGCAATGACTTTTTTGAAAAAATATGAAAAAATAGGTGATTTTAGCTTGCCTTTTTTTTGTCATCTTCATATATATATATATATTTTATCAGAGATAGACAGCCAGACACCAACACACATATTAAACACAGTCGTCTTCTTATTTTAATCATAGACTTCTATCAATTGTGTGTGATCACACTCAAAATTTTCATCATAAATCATGTCGGTGTGAGACTTTTACTTTTAATACATTAATTTTCTAGTAGTTCTTTTAGCCTGAATTTTTGTATTTTGGCCCCTCCACCGTTCACGTACGTCTTGGCTTAAGTTTTTTTTTTATTTTTTATTATTGACTTTTTTTAAAAAATTATTATTATTATTATTATTATTATTATTATTTAACAGTCTATCTATCCCTCCTATCTAGACCAGGTATATTTTTTGGAGTTTTTTGCCATCGGTAGAATTCAAGCCGCCGACTTATAATTACATGATTTAAATCAATGCCTCAATTTGGTGGGTTAGACACAAATTGAGAGTAATATTACCAACCAACTATTTTTCTACTTTCTCATAAATAAACAACATCTACCCGATATATCAACTTTTCACTTGACCAGACATCTCTCTAGTCTCTACAACCAAACATCTCTCAACTTTTCACATGCTCCATCTCTTCACCTCTCTCAAACTTTCATCTCTCTGTCATCTCACATCCCCTCATTTCCCTTAGTCTTATACTCTCTTTAAGTCTCTCTGCTCTCTCCATCCCTTCAATATCTCAATCTCACATTTCTCCTACTCTCTCCTATTCAACCAGGCATCTCTCTCTCTCTCTCTCTCAATGGCTTCAATAATTTTCATCGATCTTTTCCCAGAACGGTATATCCTCTTTATATACCATGAGCAAGTTCAACAAGGTAATTATCTTCAATAATTTATCTCTTTATTTATCTCTTTCTATATTTATCTTTCTATTTAACTATGACCTCCCCTGGTAGGGTGTCTTTTCATAATAACTGTTCAAATCTGTCTTCAATATCGTTAAATACCGATACAATTTTATTTATGAACCACATTCCGTCATCAAGAACCATTGCAATATGCAATTAGTTTCTACCTGAAATTACAATGGACTTTGTCCCACCTGAAATTGTTGGTGAGTGCTTTCGTTTGACAGAAGAATTCTGCAAGCTTCCATAATATCATAAGGCTAAAGAGGATAAATTGGAGGTGAAGAAAATGATTGTTCATGCCATAGATTATGTAGTACGCTCAATCCAACTCTGAAGGTGCTTGTTGGTTATGAATTGTGATTCTGAAGTGTGCTTTAATTTCTGCTTGTGGAATCTGCTCTAACTTCTACTGTGGAATATGATTTTGGCATATGATTCCTTATCTTTTCTAGCATGTTTTTGGTTATACTGTTTGTATTGAACAAGTTTTTTATAAATTTCCCTTTGTTGGTTGTGTATAATTGTCCTTTGTGGAGTGATACATGGTGGTGTATGACAAGGTTGTTGTCTTGGCATGCAAAGATGCAGTTTTTATTGAATTTTAGATTTCATTAAAAGGAGTGAAGGAAGTAAATGGATGTTCTTTTGGCAGAGCTCATCTCTGTAATTACTTAAGAGATTAACATGTTTTTGGATAATGTATGAGAACATTTATATCTTGATAAGATTTTAATTTTGGGGGTTGCTTGGAAATCTTTTACATATGTAAATAGGGTTGTAATGGATATAATGATGTTTCTTATTAGTTTTCATGTCCACCAAATGGCTTAATTTGAGTTGTTTTCAACACTAAGTAAACTCAAATGGATATGTATATTATATTATAGTGATTCAGTGATTCAAGTTTTAGGTCGATGCATTCAATTATAGAAAAAGCCTACACGTAATGACATAAATTTAATGACAATGACATATTGCATTAGGAATTTATTGAACCTGATTTAGTGCCCATTATGCTTTAATTATAGCACTAGACGCGGATGTTCGTTTTTGCATGCCAACTAATAAGTTTGGAAGTACTTCTTAGTTGAGCGTGTGTAATTGTCTGGTGAAGTATATAATTTTTTGCATAAAGGTTCACTTAAGCCTTTAGAATGAGACCACACATAAGGATATGAACTTATTGACCCTGATGTTGTACAAGTTGTGCTCAACCATAGTAGCAGACCTGTGTATAGTATTTTTAATGCTCAACAGCACCAGACCATTGTATACTAACCTATATACTCATGCACAATTTGGGTTGTACGTGCCTGTGCTTTTCTATAGATTGTCCGGTACCGAATTTATACATTAGTCTAAAGGTTGCTTTGTGAAGCCATATTGTGCTATACAACATTCCAACTAAAGATAAATTCAAAGAAAGCTCGATTTTATTTTATTTTTCTGTTCTTAACTCTATAAATCGCATCCACTTATACACGTGATGGCATAACTTTATTTACAATGTCACACGTCATTATGAATTTGTTGGACCTTCCGGCTCCACACCGACATCACGTCCCAAATCTAAAAAGTTGACATCTACTGTGTGGTAGTGTTTTGACATAGTGCAAATACCAAACCCAGACGGTACGGTCACATCAAAATCTAAATGTAAGTATTGTAATAACTTATGTGCCACTTATAGGTTGGAAACCAGTCATTTGAGAAAGCATATGGAGAAATGCATGCCTGATTGTCTACACACGGACAGATAGACATTACAACCCAGACACAACTATAATGGAACCCAGACGGGTCCATTACGGCGTGGTGTTATGACTCCGTGTATGCTAGAGATTGCATAGCACTTTACATTGTACAAACTGATCAACTAATCAACTGATTAATTTCGGTGACAATGTTTTTTTATGAAGAATTTATCCAAAAAACATAAATCCCCAATTTAAAGTTTTTTCTAGAAACAACACTATGAGCGATTTGTTAAAATGTTTTAAGACCCAACGAGATAACTTGATGGCTGAATTACAACATCTAAATGTTTCTATTGCACTAACTTTCGATATTTTGAACGCATATTCCAAACAGGACAATTTTGTGTCACATGACACTATTTAGACTTTGATTGGAAGTTACAAAAAAAAAAAAAAAAAAAAATCTTGGTTTTCGTCCTATGGATTTTCAACATACCGCATAAAATATTTATAATGTCATTCTTTCTCTTTTACAAATTTATGAAATAACTCAACGCATCCAATCTATCATATTAGATTGGCAAATACTAGCTCTATTGCATTGTTTTTTTCAAAACAATATCATGCGAGATGAGTGTTATTTCTTCCACCAACGGTGCGCACGTCATATCATAAACTTAGTTGTACAATCCGGTATAAAGATTGTAGGCGGTCGTATAGATCGCATCAGAGATGCCTTTTCTTGGATCATCAGCTCTAATCCAAGATTACGAGAATTCGACAGATACTGTCAAGCTAACTCTCTACGACCCCGACGATTCCAAACGGATATACCGATAAGGTGGAACTTTACTTACTTAAAGCTGCAAAATTGTTTGGATTATGCTGCAATTATTTCAGGTTTTTATAACATGAAAATGGCCGAAATTGGCCATCCAATATTGACTATAGACGATTGTTATGTGACAAAGATTTTTGTTGAATTTTTAAAGGTTTTTTACAATTCCACTTTAACTCTTTATGGGGTCTAATACCCCACATCTTCCCAGGCAATCTGTTAGACTGTGGAAATGTCAGAAATGTTAAATATGTATAGGGAAGATAATATCTTAGGCACTGCAATTGTTGCCATGGAAAACAAGTTTAAAAAACAATGGTCTAAAATTCCTTTCTTTTATGCCTTAGGTGTTATAGTAGATCCTAGGGGTTAAATTATATGGTTTAGAAACTTTGCTTGAGTATATTGGTTCTAATTTGGACATAGATTATTCCAAATTGGTTACTGACATTCGAATCAAGTTGTTCGAAGTTTTTAGTATTTATGAGTGTAGGTTTGGCGGCGTTAACACGCAACCACCGGAAGAATGGGACACACTCTCATTGAAGAAAAGTTGGAGCATTCTCAATCGTTGAAAAGGCAGCGACTCATCAAGTTCTTCTTCTTCATCCCAAGCTCCATGAGCTACTGCAACTGGAGGTGTCGAAATTAACAAGTTCCTTGAAGCTCATTTTTATTCAATCGGAAACATAGAGGAATTTGATCTGTTGTTATGATGGAAGAACTATAGCTACAAATATCCGATCCTGTCACACCTAGCATGTGACGTACTAGTTATCTATGTGTCCACTGTTTCTTCATAACTGACATTCAGCACGAGTAGATGTATAATGGAACAAAGAAAAACTTCTTTGTCTTCTGAGATGGTGGAGGTATTAACATACCTTCGGGATTGGAAGCATGCTCGAAAGAGGATGCAATATCAAATGGAAGACCAAGAACTTATTCAAAATTTCAATAATTTATATGCCGATGAGGGTTCTAATCAGGTCCAGGACTAAGAGTGAAGACTGAAGACTGAAGAGTTATTGATTGCACTCTTTTTTTTTTTAAGTTTTCATTTTTAATTATACATGTACATTTACTTGACTACTTGTTATTTGATTGCACTATTTTTCCATTACTAAGTTTTTATCTCATTGGGGTTTTCTTGGTAAGGTTTTTAATGAGACAATCATATAATACTGAATTTTACATAAGTAAATAAAATTCATTTCTTTACCCATATTTTTTTTATCCGACTTACACTTGCACACTTTTTATTAAATAAATAACTAATTCAACATTTCATAATTTCATCTATTTTTTATTTTCTTACATCTTTAATCTTTATTTATTCTTTGAATTATTTTATTAAATAAATCTATCTATTTTTTACATTTTTTTAGACTAAAATAATAAATAAGATAAACAAAAATTACAATTAAAAAAAATATTTAAATCGTAAAATAATATTAACAAATAAATTTAATTTTCTTATATTAAAAAAAAACTATAAAAAAAATAGTGAGTCATCACGGCACAGCACATAGGGGCCGTGCTGTGCCACCCATTTCCGCAACGGGCCGTGCCTGGCATGGCACGGCTCCTTCACGTGTTGACACGGCACGGCATGCTAAGGTGTCACGGGCCTGACGAGCTGAGCCTTAAGGGGCTGTATCGGCACGTTTTTACAGCTTTATTCATGAACCTATAATAATGTCATAATTTTGAAAAAGAAGAAGAAAAAAGTAGTACCAGATTTATTACAACTTTTAGAAGTGATCATGTGATTAGATGCCCTCAAACTGAGGCTTTGAGTCTATTCAATCACAAGGCCTAACAAGCGGAGATCATAAAATTTCAAACAAAATTTTAAAATGACAGCCTATGCATGAGATGAACCCCTCCCCACATTATCACTCCACTAATTTTATTTATTTATTTAACATATTCTATGGAATAATAATCATTCACAATAGGTTCCCATTTGAAATTTGAAGCTACCTAGGGCCACCATTTTTATTTTTTCCATTTTTGGTCACCAACAATAATTTGCAATTCCAACCCAGATTCCTCAGATGTGTTTCCTCCTGATTTAGTGAAAATCTATCTGGAATTATTCACTTTGTTGTTCTCAATTATCAATCTCACAAACAAGCCATAGGCTGATAGGCATTTCCATTAATTTCAACTTTAGCCATATATATGCCTTTTGATCTTTCAATAATGCAAGGTACTGAAGCACTTGTTAATTAATAATACTTGTGGCTTTGTCTGCCTTTCTTTGGGAAATTTCTACTTTGATAAAATTACGTAACTTACATAAGCATTCAATACATACTTCTTCGCCATGCAATGGAATATGCAACAATTCCCTATCGGATTTAAAAATACCTATATTTAGGGTTTCTATTTCCATATAAATGATATTCGAAGAGGTTAAAATATAATAAGAACGTTACGTAATTATAAACGAGAAAATGTCACAATCTCCTATCAATATTAGGTAATCCTAAAACCTTATAAATCAAAGTAAAAAAATTCAAAACAATAAATTATGGATGACCTTTTTCAATGGTGATCTCAACTACTAAATCCTTGAGCTTGTCTGTATTAGGCCTACTTTAAGATATATATATATATATTCAGCTCATATGCATCTTAGAAATGAAAGTTTCGAAATCTGACTTTTAAAATAAATTTGTATATAGTAATCATAAAGTTTACAATAATGCTACACATCCTACCTAAAATCCCACCTTTTTCATCCCACTACATGTGGCATGTGAGGTGTCAAATTGTGAATGGATACATGAGGTATGTGTCATTAATGTGTATCCACTCGCAATTTGACACCTCACATGCCACATGTAGTAGGATGAAAAATGTGGGATTTTAGGTGGGATGTTTAGCATTATTGTAAAGTTTATAAGTAACTTTTTCTCAAATCATTTTTATTTTAAAATTTTGGCTAAAAAAAAAAGAAAAAAAAAAAAAAAAAAAAAACTACTACTACAAATCAATCAAACAAAACCTACAAAATGACTTTCAATAATTTCATTGGGCTTGACCAAATCCAACTAGAAAGTGGGCCTGAGCTTATTGGGTCAGAATAAAAAATGGGTTATGTTCGAATTTCCAACTCGGCCATTTTGTCTTCTTAAATATTTTTTGGCTTTACATTTAAGAGGACTGTTCAAATGTGGAATTCCGTAAGTTTTTTCTCACAGTAATGCTACACATCCCACCTAAAATCCCACCTTTTTCATTCTACTACATGTGGCATGTGAGGTGTCAAATTGTGAGTGGATACACATTAACGATAATTTATCTCACCTACCTCATGTATCCACGCACCATTTGACACCTCATATGCCACATGTAGTGGGATAAAAAATATGGGTTTTTAGGTGGGATGTTTAGCATTATTGCACTTTTAATTCCATTCAATAATGCTAAACATCCCACCTAAAATCCCATATTTTTCATCCCACTACATGTGGCATGTGAGGTGTCAAATTATGAGTAGATATACATTAATGACACCTACCCCATGTATCCATTAACAATTTGACACCTCACATGCCACATGTAGTGGGATGAGAAAAATAGGATTTTAGGTGGGATGTGTAGTATTACTGAATTCCATTTTGTAACGTTACAAACTCAAAAATCACTCTCTAATGTTATAGAATTTACAGAGTTGGGATGGGATCCCCGACCTGATAATTATTGTTGCATTTAAAGCTGCAAAGTTGTGAGGTGTGTTGTCACAAATTTGATAGGTCCATGCGTCTATTGATCACCCATTGAGGTGAATATGTAAACAAACCCTTCGAAATGCAAATTTGACTTGGAATAACGACTTCCTTAGTTGATACATCATACATTCACTGAGACAACGATTTATTGTCAAGCGAATAATTAATTCGAGTTTTGATAAGATTTGTGATTGATCAAGATTAATAATAAATAAATTGAATTTAAAGGATCTTACTCCTATTTTAGATCTAGATTTAGTAATTTTAAATAGATCGATAATAAGAAGACATAATTGAACTTTTACATTAATAATATTGACCACATGTCACGAGATCATTCGTGATTCTATTAATTTCATTTATATCATTAGTAATCCCGGTACTATATTTAAAAAATAAAAAAGTAATCTTATTATTATTATTTATCTATTTATCTAATTAGACCAGGTTTTTTTTTTTTTTTTGCTTTTTGTCATTGGTAAGATTCGAACTGCTGACTTATGAGTCATTTATCTAAACCCTAAACTTGTCCATCTACCAGCTGAGCTATATTCTGTCCGATTTTATCATTTTATCTTGTTACTTCTTATGTAAGCAAGCTTTTATCCAACTTTGAAGCTATCAAAGTCTACAAAAGTGATATTAAACAAGGAAATATCTTAAATAATGTTGTCTATTGTTCACACGCAATTACACAAATACACAATAACAAAGGCAAGCGCATGCATGAAAGAGTTATAAAAAATAATAATAATAAAAAAAAAAACATGGCATGCCTAGAGAAAATTAAAGAAATGAAAAGCCCAGACATTTTGCTTCTTGGGTGTGATCATCGTATCTCTTGAAGTCAAGATTACCATTGGTGGGCATGGAATGGTGCATGTTCTAGGTTTCGTGGTCATTAATGCTGCCAAAATAATATAAATATTATATATTATTGTTTTTGTTGGCTTGAAATTAATTTCATTCAAAGTATCCATCGATTAATTCATGCACGAGGAAAGAAAGTGTGTAAACTTGGGCTGCTCATGTTGCTTCTTTTTCTTTTTTTAATATTACATTAATTTGGGTTTTTTTTTTTTTTTTTAATGTGAGGACTTGAACTCGTAATCTTATAATGTAAGTGTGAGGGTTTACTACTGGACCAACCTCATTTCGTCGGTTGCTCATGTTGCTTCTTTTTGCCGTTGAGAATATAAAGAGGCCCATGCGACCATGCTTTAATATTTGTCGTTATAATTTACAAATATGTACAAGAAACTTGTCTTATTCAATTTTATCAAAATCAACGTCCACTTTCCCTCTGCTTGATTGATATTGTAACGCATGTTCATTTGGATTTTAATATTATAGATATTTATATATATATTCTTTTTGAATGCGGTGACAACAAGCCGGTAACTTGAATTTGAGATATTGTCAGCTTAAATGAGCGTTCTTACCATCCAACCACATTAAGATATTGTGTCAACTTAAATAAACGTTTTTACCATCCAACCACATTGTGCACAACTGTGACATTTTGTATAGTTAATGGGACGTTGATAATATAGAAATCATAATTTATTCAAATCCTTTATTTTTTTTCTAAACCTTTTAATTTTTGTTTGAACTAATAGAATATTATTATTCAATGAATATTATATATTCAGTATTTATACTATAGTCGCATTATCCATGTTCATTATACTATTACATATAATACAACTCGTTTTTAGAGCATCTCCAATGCTGTGCCAAATATCTGTGCCAATGCTAAAATTTAGCACAGGGTGTAAAAATCATCCTCCAATGCAGTGCCAAATGATGTGCCAAATTTGGCATATGCTAGCATATGCCAAATTTGGCATACAATATAGCATATGCCAAATTTGACACAGCAATAAATGCCCATTTTTTAATTACAAAAATACCATTATATATATTTTTTAAATGAAATAATGAATGCATTAATGGAATTTTGCATTGGAGAATTAAAAGAAATAATAAATGTATTAATGGTAAGTGTTTACTTTTATAATTTTAATTAATAAAATAATAAAAATAGCATTTTAAATATGATTGTGCATTTGAGCACAATGCTAAATTGATGTGCCAAATATAGCATTTTACTCTTTTTTATACTAAATTTGGCATTGACATTGGCATTGACATTGAAGATGATCTTAACCTTTGTCCATGTATTCCATACCAATGCCAAAATAACAATCTGACAAGTAAAAAATAAATAAAATTGTATATATATATATATACATCCCCACCTGTGCACGGCAGTGAAGCCAGAAATATAAAACATACAATATTATTAGACTAAATGAGTGCCCTTTACCCCAAAGTCATATTGGTCAATGTAAGGACCTATATTTTATGATTAGCTTATTTCATGACAAACCACATTATAGATGATTTTGTAATGGATAGCTTAGATTCTCAATTGCAAGCTTCCAAACATCTCCATGTCTTCAAGAGCAAGAGCGAAATGTATATCACTTAACTTTGCATCTTGAAGAGAGTTAGTTACACACACACACACACACACACACTTCTTCATGCATGCTTTGCTCATCTTGCATTTGTGTTTCAATTCTTATATGTGTGCATTCTTTATACTTCTCACACGTGCACTTTATTGTTAGATCTAAGTGTGGTGTTGTATAATGTAATTCGTTTCCTGATGATTGATCAGAAATGTTCGCACATGCACAATGGTGTGCTTATCTTAGCGCGATGAGTGACCACTTGAGATGGTCCCAGTTCGCGGGTCCAAGTGTGTGGGTCCTTACCCGCACAATCACTCGCGAAGTCATATTGGGTGTTTTTCCAAGTCCTGGTGCGTAGGTCCCTACCTGTGCACTCTCCTGATTCTACACTGCTTTCTCAAAACGTCGTAGTTTTACTTGGACCCTATTTATACATCTTCTTCTTCCCCATTTCGACCTAGAACTCAAATTTCCAGATCTTAGAAAGAGAAATAGTTCCCCTAGAGAGAGAAAGCACCAAGATTACTATTTAACTCTCCAAACCCAAAACCTATGCATTTATAGCATTAATCTTTCATGGGTCTTATTGGTTTTATGACTAGGTAAGTTGTAACTACATTAAATCTCAGTTATTGTTGTTCTTACTCTATATTAGGTATTTATTGCTTGATTAAATACCTAGACTTATTATTATTATTATTATTATTGCATATATTTATGAGTCTTAATTGCATGATTGAGTTTGTTTGTGACAGCTTGCATTATTAGGTCATATATGCCTAGAAAGCTAATCCATAAATGTTCATGTATGTTTAGTTAATGATTAGGTTGGCTTTGTACATCTAGTCAAGTTCATGAATGTTTATGTGAGTTGTATTTGACAGTTAGGTTGCTAGAATCTTTCTACAACTAATTGAGACCTCAAATATGTAAATGTAGGCTTGTTTGGTAATTAGGTTGTTAGATTTGCATCTTAACATCTAATTAAGCATATAGCGTGTAGTATAGCACTCTTTGCATTGAAGCATCATTTACATGTTCACACTTAGAGTTTTATTTATTTATTTATTTTTAATAAAAAGATATGGGTGTATATGGTATTTGATTTATTTTTAATTAAACTAATTTGTCCTTATTGGTAAATTTCTATTGGGATATTTTTATAATTAAATTTTTTAATAAAGAGTGGTGCTATTGACACACCCCCTACTGTTATATTTATGCCTCACTTTTTAAATTATTTAGTATTATTTTTTTACCTTTATCAAAATTACTAAAAGAGACATACAATTTAAGAAAAAAAAAAATCTATAAAGTAAATCTAATAAAACCCCACATTCCTTTACCTAAAAAAAAAAAAAAAAAAGTTCTTTTAATCATTTCTTGAAATACATATATTTTTTTTTCATAACTCTCAAACCCTAAAAATACTTGTACTGGATCCTATTTAAACAATAAATCAAACACTTGGGTGCATTAGACAGATGAGATATTGATTATTATTTAATCTCATTACTCTTTTAGAATCTGAAAATGAAATGATGATAACCAAAATAAAAACTTGCTCTTTGCTTATTGTTTCGTTTTGTTTATGGGCTGTTTCATTTTTTTCTCTGTGTGTTTTGTCTTGGGTTGCTCTTTTCTTGGAGCTGTTTGTTTGTTCTTTGTCTTGTGACTACCTGGCATTTTCTATAAAGCTTGATGTAAAAAATAATAATAATAATAAAAAGTTATTGGGAGGTGAGAGAAAGACAAGACCAGAGATAAAGAGATATGTGATAAATAGAGATATTAGAGATGATGTTTATTAAGTTTGAAAAATAAGTAAAATGGTAGTTTTGAAAATTAATAAAATAAATTAATAAAAACATTTAACTTTATTTAATTAAATCAAAATTTAAACAAATTGGAGCATAAATAGATTAGTAGGGGGTGTGCTAATAACACCACTCTTTAATAAAATATGAGTGTGTTTATCATATTTATGGGTGGCAATATCATTACCCATTTCTTATATAACACACATACAGTACAACGATTCAAACTTGAAATATTGTCAAATTGAACGAACGATTTTATCACCAAGCTACAATAATCGGTGGTAATAAAATATATATTTTTGATATACCACCTATGGGCATGACGACTAGAAGCTGAGACATTAATTACCCGACTGAACATGTGCTATTTAACACTAAACGACGTTTTGCGGTGGTACAAAATATTATTTTGATAGTTGGGAGTTGGGAACTTGAGACATAATTAGAAAGTATAGTATATTATTATTTATTATTGTCATTACTCATTAATATTCAATGTGTGGGTACTAAGCTACTAAGCCACTACTCAAGCCAATAAATCTCTCATTCATTGATGTGTAATAGGTTTTGGATCAAATAACATAATTAACTCTTTTTTTAGGGCCATCACGAAAATAATAATTTGAGAGATGCAAAATGAATTAACAAATTTTCAGTGAAATATTTGTAAGAATAATATTTTGTTTTGGAAAGTTTTTGAAGCAGGGTTTGTCATGGTCCCCTGCCTTTGAATGTGACCTGATTGGTAAGTGGTAACTTGCCTATTTTTAATTGGATAAATATGAACTCATATATCAACGAAGAGTTTATTATACGGCACATTGACTCAAAAGCACTCCTTTATCAACATTTGTGACGGTGATTCGAGTCTTAAATTTATCTATAAAATCGTAAAATGTTGAGATATTCTTCTCCTATATTAAGAGTTAAAATTAAAAGTGAAATCAATTTCCTCAAATTTAATCGGAGGGTTTGAGCCATGAGGGGGACAAGACAGATTTTTTTTTTTTTTTTTTTTTAATAATATAAACATAACAACGAAAACTAAAATAAAAATGAAATAAATTCAACTATATGCCGTGACGTTATGTTACATTCGGAATCATACTTGTCGCCGTGTAAAATAATTCCAAACAAAAAATCTAATGAATCCGACGGACACTAGCTAGCTAGCTCTCTTTAGTCAGGTCGTTGGTTGTCAGGTCCAGCTTTGTTCAACAAAACGAGAAAAAAACAGTAGATTACAAGTAAGAAAAAGCATTGAATAGTCAAATATATGGGGACACAAACTGTTTATGTATTCTATTCTCTCTCTATACAGTATATATATACATAGGTTAATTAAAATATCGACCCGCCAATTGAAGTGTAGTATATGGTCTTTTTTTTCTTTTTCTTTTTATATTTATCTCATTACATTTTTTATAAATTGGAACACGTACTACATTTCAATTGGTGGATCAATATTCTGGGTGCACCCAAACATTATCCATATAAATATATTTGTTGTTTTTATTCATGTACTGAAATAAATGCAGCGAAACAACTTGATATATATATTTGCAGTGGAAAAGAAGCAATTCTTTGGAAAATATGGGTGACCAACCCACCTTCTAATTATTTCTCATGGACAACTGCTTTTGATAAGATGATGACTATTGACTACACTGACAAACACAAAATTTACGAGACCAAAAAAAAAAAAAAAAAAAACGTAATGGATAGAAAGTTACAAAATTTATAAAGTTTTTTAAAAAAAATTTTAAAGGGACCCAATAATAATGATAATAATCAAGAAATACATCACCTTGAGATTGACGAGTTACTGTTCCTTTTGTGTAGGTTTTTGGGTTTGATATATCTATGGATTGATCAAATCTTGGGTCACACAAAAGTAATAAAATATATATTTCAATAGATACGTTTACTAGTTGATAAATGAAAATAAAATGTAATCAAATTGATAAAAGAAATCAAGGAAGGGGACTTGTCCGAATATCTACTCCTATAACAGGAGATAACTACTCTCACAACCTGGAAGAAAACTCTACACATATGCTTATGCGTATGGTGGGATTTAAACCCCTTACCATATATATGAAAGGGAGGTACACTACCGGTTCTGTTAAGAGATGATGTGTCTTTTTTTGGATATAAAACCAACGTAATTTGATTCCCAAATTAATGAACAATGTAATCATAAATCAAAAATTAAATTCTCTTTCATTGTATTAAGATACTTTTCGGTAAACACACTATTGATACATATAGAAAATTGGTGCAGTGTAGGTTAAGGCACAATAAAGGAGGAAAATTTGTGGATTTATTTATTTATTTATTTATTATTATTATTATTTTTTTTTAATAAGGTTGTTGAGTTACTTTTCCTTTTGTGTAGGTTTTTGGGTTTGATATATCTATTCAAATCTTGGGTCACACGGAAGTCCTAAAATGTATATTTAAATGGTTTCGAATGTGTTTATTAATTGAAAATGAAAATGAAAATGAAAATGAATAATCAAGTTCCGTCTAGTAAAAGAGATAAGGAATAGAATTTGATTCCTTACGGCTTAGGGGAGGAGGAATTAAATGGATCATGATCATTTATTATGCTGATTTTTTTCCTGATATAAGACACTTGAAAATAAGACTTGTATTTAAAAATAATGAAATTAAAATAAATAAATAAAATAAATTATAGTCATTGATTACACATGTCAACAAATCTATATAGGTCAAGACAAATATCAGCTAAGTAGATGATCCAAATTCGAATTAAATTATCTATCCCGCACAAACTTCAAATCCCTATTTATACGTAAAACCCACATAATTTGATTCTCGATTTAGTAAATAATGTAATCGTAAATCAGATTTTAAATCATCTTTCATTCATTACGATTCTTATATGTAAACACACTATTAATATATCTAGAAAATAGGTGCCGTGTAGTTTAAGTTCATGCAAAATAAAGAAGAGGAAAATTGGTGGGTCATAAATCTCACCAGATGTTTCTATTTGCTACTATAAATAGTATTCATAGTATTTATAACTTTCCATATCGTTCTTATGGTTTAGTTAACTTTGCATATATAAATATATACATACGTGACATAATTGAATATCAAGATCATATTGTCCCAATAGGGAAAATACTTGACCGATCACTCTTTCTCCATATAGAGGCCTATACGTTCTCCACTCCACAATGTCTATCGATCCATGTACGTCAAATACTCCTATTTTTAACAGGGTAGTGTTAACCACCGTGCTCTCATGGCACATGTTAAAATCATAAAAATTATTATAAAAAGAAAGTCAAACACTGTATTTATTGTTTTGTTTTAATAAATATAAGGCTTGACGTTCTTATAATTTTTTTTTATTTTTTTTATTTTATGGTTTTAACATGTGATCTTAAGTTAATTTTTGATATTATCATTCAATATTTAAATGTTAATGTGTAAATTACATAATTTACAACGAAATTTCAAAAATCGAATTTGAGATATTAACGGACGAATGAACATTTTTAAATAATAATAAAACAATAATGCTAGACGTTTTAATTTTTTTTTCTTTTCCAAATTCCTTCCCGAATTAATTGGCATATGAGGTGTCGACATCTTGTAAATCATGAGATTATATAGTAGTTAATGTGATGTTAACACCTCATATGTCACATCATTCCGGAAGGAATTTGAGAACAGATATTTAAAAAACATTACGCCATGATAAAAAAAAAAGATATGTGACATGGAAGCATCATCGTGAATGATGCATGTACAATGTAGAGTAGCAAACAGTATAATGACTAATGAAGGGGACTTTTTTTTTAATATTTTTATTTTTATTTTTAAGTATTACAATAGAACCGATAGAACTACTGAAATCAAACATGCGGTTCAAGAAATCTACTTTTATAACTCGTAAAGAAAACTCTTTACACACATTTATAAAATACACATTATGGTATTTTAAACCCTCTCCATTTAGATAAAAGGGAGATGAACTACCGGCTCTTTTAAGTCGTTGTGTGCCGGTGAATGAGGATTGACCGAGTAAACGGAGTATTGACCGAGTAATAGATTAAACGAAGTCACAATGGATGTCGTTGTTGTTGTATGGTTTTTCTACAGTGTGGGCCAACCATAATCACATCAGACGAAACTTTCCTGCACGTGGCAAAGTTACATTAAAATTTATAGTCGTCTACGTGGTGGATTGGTGGGTGATCGTCCCCACACAAACAGACAAATAACAGTGTTAGTTTACTGTCAGTTAGTCCCAGAACCAAAAAAAGACCATTGGATAGGTCTAGGTCTACCTACACAGTCAATGGATCCAATCTCAACTTTTACACTTGCTAACCTGCTACTTGCTTCAGCTACTACCTCTCTACTTAATTTAATGATTTTCATCTATATTTATAACACATTTATTATTATCTATAAAAACAAAAATTCAAACACTACAAATATCTAATTTAATTTTGACACTCCAAATAAATAATTTGATTTGAATTTGTACTTGAACTCAACATCTATCCCTTCATTGGCGGATTACCGTTCTTGTTTGTAATCTGCTGTTTTCCCTCAAAAAAAAAAAAATATATATATATCTATCCTTTCATTTTCTCTCGACCCAATTGTGAAATAAAGTAAATGAATTAAAGATTAATGGCAACCCTTAATTGAGTGCTGGTACGAGAGACGTACCACTGTGTTAATCTCATCTTGTCGGCATATTAGGTGTTAATAAACTGTTTTTATTTATTTATTTTTTTTAAATCAAAATAACCAGAGGGAAAAAGTATCAAATACGATCACATGTTGAAAAAATTCCAGGCAGAAATATATATATATATATTCGTAGGAATTATCAAATGAGGTATTCTTAACTTTAATTCTTAACTTTAATTTCGGTAAGGACTTTGATGAAATCACATCGATTTTTATGAATTTTGATCTTAATTTTTTGTGTGGATAATAAGTTTAATAAAGTTTACCTATAAATAAAATTTGATAATTTTTCAAGCACTATAATATTTATCCCAATTTTGTTAAATATGAAGGCATCGGAAAACGAGAGAAATATAGGATTTAAAAAAAAAAAAAATAGTCCTGTACTTGAAAAATTATCAAATTTTATTTATAGGTAGATTTTATTATACTTATCGTCTAAAAAAAATTTAGATCGGAATTCATAAAAATCGATATGATTTCATCAAGATCCTTACTGAAATTAAAGTTAGGGATACCTTACTTGATAATTCCTTTATATAAATAACATTAATCTAAATTGATACGCAGGCCTCAATCGAAGGAAAAAAAAAAACATAAACTAAACTAATTAACCAATCGATACCGAACAACACTGTTAGAAATAATCATTAAAACAAGGTGTTTCTTATTAATGATAATTATTTTTGTTCGAAGTTAAATATCAATTTATTATGGAAATAAATATCCGAATCGGTCTCAGTAGATCCTAATAGAATATGTGTTGGATTTAGAAGAAAAACATTAAATATATATATATATAGTCTTTTAATTATCAGTTCCTTGTATGTGGGCTATTGAATTTAAAAGATGTTTTAACAAGTGCATAGAGTCAAGTCAAAGCATTTAAATCTAATGGCCACGTATAAGAAACTATATATCTTTTGTCAGTTTGAACTGATAATAGAAAAATTATATATATATATATATCTACAAAAGATCTTTATGTATCAAAAACTTACTTTATTTGTACATGAACATTAACTAACTTAACTTGTAAGTTTGATGTAAAATTTAGTTGATATATTGAAAGAGTGGTTTAATTTATTATATATATTTTTCTACGAAAACCCCGTTTAATTTTTTCTAGAAGTCTGTATATGAATTTTAATTATTTTTAAAACAATATATACATTATTAAGAA
Organism: Acer yangbiense; assembly: GCA_008009225.1. Taxonomy (NCBI): domain Eukaryota; kingdom Viridiplantae; phylum Streptophyta; class Magnoliopsida; order Sapindales; family Sapindaceae; genus Acer; species Acer yangbiense. The sequence continues at coordinate 34,414,171 of CM017769.1, read as the reverse complement.
TATTTTATTTTCTTTCTTCGTCGGGCCCGAGGGAAAAGAACAGTGGAGCGAGAGAGAGATGATAAGGTACGACTCGGATGAACATGAGTCTTATGTCTAAAGATTCATCAGACACGTGTAAGGCAACGACTGCTGTCATGTCTGCATCCCGAGAATTGAGCGGTGGCGATCACCTGCTTCGCACCTACCGTCTCTCTCTCTCTCTAAAACTCTTTTACTTATAAAAGCGGCAAGCTAACCATTTACACTATTTCTCTCTCATTCACTTTTTTTCACTCTCTCTTTCTCTCTCTAAATTTCAGCTGAAACAGCAAGGAAGAGATCTCTGCAACTTCGGACCAAAGTAAGGAATTCTCGAGCTCTTCGGTTTCCGAGAAAATTTACAGCTCTATTTTAGTTGTGCGATAATTGCAAGAAAAAAAAACGAAGTTTTTTTTTTTTTTTTTTTTCTTATCCTCTGAGACGACTTTGATGTTTTCGTTTTAGTTTTAATTTATTTGTGAGATTGGAACCAAGTTTCGTGTTATAATTGTCCAGTTCTCACACTTTCTATGTTTGGTATCAACCAGTCAAAATCATTCAAGCTAATGCGTGTTTTATCAAGTCTATATGACAAGGTTTTGGTTGACTTAGTTTGAGTTCTATCAATTGTGCGCTAGTTGTTTTCTTTTTCTCTGCCTGGATTTTTTGAGGAGGTATATGCATTGAAGAGAAATAGGGTTCTTTGCTTGAAGGAGTAGTTGTGATTTTTTTTGGATTTTTGGTAATTTTTTTTCTACTAAACAGTGAAGTAATAAATGTGGATGAGAATTTCAGAGAGATTTGAGTTTTTCTTGTCTGGAAAAGTTAAGAAATCCATTTAGATTTAGGGAGTGTGAAAATGTCGGGACAGAGGAGGAAGAAGATACAGTTTAGCAAGCTCTATTCGTTTTCGTGTTTTAAGCCTTCATTTAGAGAAGATCATGATCAGATTGGGCAAAGAGGGTACTCGAGAGTGGTTTATTGTAATGATCCTGATAATCCGGAAGCAGTTCAACTAGACTACCGGGGGAATTATGTATCCACCACTAAGTATACAGCAGCGAATTTTATCCCCAAGTCTTTGTTTGAGCAGTTTAGAAGGGTTGCAAATATTTATTTTCTTGTTGTGGCATTTGTTTCGTTTAGTCCGTTGGCTCCCTATTCGGCTCCAAGTGTCCTAGCACCTCTGGTAGTGGTGATTGGAGCTACTGTGATCAAGGAAGGTGTGGAAGATTGGAGGAGACGAAAGCAGGTGATATTTAATTTCTTAAGCTTGTTTTGGTATTTTGCTTTGGTTTTTTCCTGCCTTTTGTATGCTTTCCATTCCGTGGTAATAATTGTGTCCTTCAGTGGAATTTGTGTTGATGTTGGGTTTTTGTGTGAATTACATCTAAAGGTATCACATTTTGGCATATTCAGACTAATATCAGAATTGTTTGTGGCTCTAAGTTGAGAAACTATATAATGAAATTGCTAAATCAGCAGTTTTCAGGCTTTTATAGTGTGATTCTGATATATATATTTGAAATTGTGATACTGAATTTTTATGTGTACTTGCTTTAATGTCATTTATGGTCCCTGGAGTAACTGTGACTATAATGATTCTGTTGTTCAATGCTCATAGTAATTGTAATTTGTCTAGCAACTGTAATCTCGTCACTTTGACATTAAAATGGGGGCTGAGAGTTGCTGTTCTTGAAGGCAATACCAATAAAAACAAATCATATAGATGATCTATATAATTCATGAATAAGACAATTTTAATCAATTTCTTCCACTGCCCTTTCGGTGACATTGTATGGTCTTTTGTGATCTGAAATAATTATCTTTTTTCTGGGAGTAACTGCTGAAATGTTTCTATAACAAAGAAATTTCGTTATAGTTTCAGATACAAGTAGTGTATTCAAACCATTACGTTTCTGAACAATTGTTGTGAAGCTGTATGGTTTGGATGCTTGGTGATAATGAATCTTGTTCTCTTTAATGGTGTTGGTTTTGTAACTTATACGTTTTGTTGTACTGGTCTTGGTATCACATTGGAAGTATTGGTTGATCGGAAAATCTGTATATGCCAATGTATCATGGTTACTATTTGAGTCATGATAAAACACGTGGTCAAGTTAATGGCATATTCTCTTAGAGCCTGGTCCTAGTTTTTGGTGATGTCATGTTTCTTGCAACAGACAGTACGTGTCACATTGTAACAGATAACATTGCATGTTTCCACGATTTTTTGTTTGTAAGTGGGGTAGTGCGTAAAACTTGAGAATATTTTTATTAAAAGTACTTACTATGTGACATTTGGCTAACAAACCAATTAAAGGACTCATATTAACATCTGAACCACTGTTTTACTTGTCCACCACATAATTTAAAGGCTACATGCAATAATAAGAGGTTAAGAGCACGGGTTTTAGGATCTTGGAATACAGTAAGAAAACCTGTGCTCAATTAGTGATGCAGACTTAGAAGCCTTTGCCTTTCTTCTTGTAAAATTAAGCTATACGTTCTTTAATACAGGTGAACGGGTGTCTAAAAAGTAAAATATAAGTAGATAAGTCATAATTGTACTTTAATCATCCCAAATGGCTTATAATATAAAGGCACATGTAGCTTCACTTTCAGACACATGTTTGCCAATTTCAGAATAATTGGCTCACGCTATTGCTAAATTGCTAAGCATTGATGGACATGATTAAGCTTTAGTGTTAATATTCATTTTATACGTGTCTATTCTTTTGGATGACTTTAAAATTGAAATACAACCTCTATAAGTTTTACCTGCATTCTGTTTTTTTCATTTGGTGTCTTCCACAATCTGTGTATGTGCTAAGTAGTCTGGTGCAAGCTCAGGTTGTTCCTTTTAACAACTTTTTGTCACTTCTCCTTCACCACTCCGACTTATCTTATTTCTATATTTCATATGTAATTGTAGAGAAAACTTTGAAATGGTTTCAGGATATAGAAGCCAACAATCGAAAGGTCAAAGTGTATGGTAGGGATCATACTTTCATTGAGACCAAATGGAAAAATCTTCGAGTAGGTGACCTTGTTGAGGTGCATAAAGATGAATATTTTCCTGCTGATCTGCTTTTGCTTTCATCAAGCGATGAGGATGGGATCTGTTATGTTGAGACAATGAACCTTGATGGAGAGACCAATTTGAAACTGAAGCGTTCCTTGGAGGCGACATACTCCTTACGTGATGAAGAATCTTTAAAGAAGTTTTCAGCAGTAATCAAGTGTGAGGACCCAAACGAACATCTTTATTCTTTTGTTGGAACATTGTACTATGGTGGCATACACCCTCTTTCCCCACAGCAGGTTCTTTTGAGGGATTCCAAGTTGAAAAACACTGATTATATTTACGGCGTAGTTGTTTTTACTGGACACGATACTAAAGTGATGCAGAATGCTACTGATCCTCCTTCCAAGAGAAGTAAGATTGAAAGGAGAATGGATAAGATTGTGTATGTACTCTTCAGTACATTGATTTTGATATCATCTGTTGGATCTGTGTTTTTTGGAATTGGAACTAAAAAAGACATTGCTGCTGGAACATATAGACGGTGGTATCTTAGACCAGATGATACAACTGTGTTTTATGATCCTGAGAAAGCATCACTTGCTTCATTTTTTCATTTCTTGACGGGTCTTATGCTGTATGGATATTTAATACCGATATCATTATATGTTTCCATTGAGATTGTCAAGGTTTTACAATGCATTTTCATCAATCAGGATCAGGATATGTACTATGAGGAAACAGACAAGCCAGCACATGCTCGAACATCTAATTTGAATGAGGAACTTGGTCAGGTTGATGTCATACTATCTGACAAGACAGGTACCTTGACGTGTAACTTCATGGAATTTGTAAAATGTTCAATAGCAGGTGTTGCTTATGGCCGTGGTATGACAGAAGTAGAGAGATCCCTGGCAAAGAAACAAAGTGATAGGCCATCAGAATTTGATGGTTCTTTAACTGATGTATTGGGCCACAATGGTAATGCTGTTGATTCAGGAAAATCAATTAAGGGATTCAACTTCGGAGATGAACGAATAATGAATGGACGGTGGATAAATGAACCTCATTCAGATGTCATACAGAAGTTCCTTCGAGTTCTAGCAATTTGCCATACAGCAATACCTGAAGTGAATGTAGAATCGGGTGAAATTTCTTATGAAGCTGAATCACCAGATGAAGCAGCCTTTGTTATAGCTGCTAGGGAGCTTGGCTTTGAGTTCTTTGGAAGCACACAAACAAGTTTCTCATTGCATGAGTTAGATCCTGTTACTGGTGAAAAGGTTACAAGGTGAGCTTGTTGGGACCTTTCATTTTATTCTTAATTAGAAAAAAAATTAGCTTCAATTGCATCGACTATGTATAGAATTCAAGTATCAATTGCTGGTAGTCGGTTGTAAGAATTGTTGAGTTAATTTGGCTTGCTTTGTTTGAACATATTTTCTTTCAAGTTACTGCTAAAAGTTTTGTATGACCACAATAAAAGATCATTGTTCTTCCCTACCCTGAATTCTTATGTACTCACATGAAATTTCTATTGTTTTGGTAATTGAAGATGCATGCTTTTTAGAACAACCCTCTCCCCTCTTCCTGTTCTACCATGGGGTGTCTCCAACTACTGAATCTATGATATGCTTAATGATTGTGTCGCAACCCTTTTATGTTTTACCTGTGTTGAAATCTTTGTTTTAATCAGGACTAACTACAAGTCTCTTTGATAAGGAGGAAATTGGTGTTAACTGTCCATATGGAAAATAAACTTCAAGAATTAAGCTGGTACTAAAATGGAAAAATTATGAACTCTTGAAGCCTTTCCATTCAATTAATAGATGCTGATGAAAAAACTTTAGAAATGCCAAAAATTAAATAAATGGAGTTTAAATGAACTTTCTATCTTAGATAAGCAAAACATCTAACAATTAGAGAAATAAGGATGGGTATTTACATCATGGTGGCACATGATTTGATGCATTTTTGTTGTATGAGAAGGGCTATTTTATTATTATTTTTTTAAATGGGAAAAATGTTTGTGTTGGGAACAACTTTTTCCTCTTTTCTTTTCACCTGTTTCGGTTACGAATTTGAGGAATCTGTTGTTTAGTACTAACAATAAATCTGCAGGATGAAAAATACCTAAGATGAGGTGTCATAACATTTGCTTCTGTCACTATGTATATTCATTTGAGATTCTTTCTTTTTTCTTTTTGTTTGTTTTGAAACTTTCCAGAGTTTATGAGCTTCTTCATGTCTTGGAGTTCACTAGTTCTCGCAAAAGAATGTCTATCATTGTCAGGAATGTGGAGAATCAGTTGTTGCTCCTAAGCAAGGGTGCAGACAGGTGAGAATCCTTATGCACACAGCATTTGCTAGAATTTTGTGAAGTTGTAATATGGGTCAACTGATATCATACTAGATGATCTCTGTGTATGTAGTGTGATGTTTGAAAGGCTCTCAAAGCATGGACGGATGTATGAGGCACGGACCAGAGAACACATAAAAAAATATTCGGAGGCAGGTTTACGAACCTTGGTAATTGCATATCGTGAGCTTGGTGAAGATGAGTATAGAATATGGGAAGAGGAGTTTTCGAAAGCCAAAACTTCTGTAACTGCAGACCGAGAGGCATGGGTGGATACAGTTGCAGATAAGATAGAAAGGGATTTAATTCTTCTTGGTGCAACCGCCGTTGAAGATAAACTGCAGAAAGGGGTCAGTATCAAACTTGAAAATTTCTCTGACCTGTTTGAGCAGCACCTAAATTGTTTATATTGTTTAGCAATTATTTGAACCTAGTAACCTTGCACCACCACCTTGACCACCTTTTCTTATTAAGTTTCTTTATCCTGTAATATTTTTAAATTTCCAAAATATTTTTCCCAATTTTAAAAAGAAGCTAAGTACCATGGGAAAGAACAGGAGACCCGCTCAATGTTATTTCATTAAAATTGTAAATGGTACTTTAAGTTCTCACTGTTGTTGTGTGCAGGTTCCAGAGTGTATTGACAAGCTTGCTCAGGCTGAAATCAAAATATGGGTCTTAACTGGTGATAAAATGGAAACTGCAATAAATATAGGGTATGTAAAGAAATTTGAAGCTAAGTTATCTGATTTTTTTCCATGCCTTCTTCCTTTTGGAATTTACATATTATACAAATGAATATCATATTTTCTATAGGTACGCATGTAGTCTATTGAGACAAGGAATGAGACAAATTGTGATTACACTGGATTCACCAGATATCGAAGCTCTGGAGAAGCAAGGGGACAAGGAGGCTTTTGCAAAGGTACAGAATTCTAAACTTGATATCAGAATGATTCTGTTTGCGGGAATCTAAAAAAGGGCACTGTTTTAGGCTTCTCATGAAAGTGTGACAAAGCAAATAAGAGAAGGAAGATCTCAACTTAGTTCAGCCAAAGAAGGTTCAGTCACATTTGGCTTAGTTATTGATGGCAAGTCCTTGGATTTCGCTTTAGATGAGAAGCTGGAGAACTTGTTCTTGGAACTTGCAATCAGTTGTGCTTCTGTTATATGCTGTCGCTCTTCACCGAAACAAAAAGCTCGTGTAAGTCTCATGACTTGGATGGTTAAATCTCTCATGATTAGGGCATAATAGTCATTTTCAAGTGCTGGAACCTGGATTACGTTGAAATTCGGACCTTAAAATTTTAGTTGTTAGATAGATCTAATGACTGAAAGTATTTTGTCTTTTTCCATTGTTCTCCACAGAACAAGGTCTTCTACTCAAAATAAGCAGAAGAGACAAAATCTTTCAGTTAGATTCATCTAGCGGCTACAATTTCAAGCTCAAAATTTTAACAAAAGTCAGGACACTCGATAAATTTATAGGGGATATTAAGTTAACCTAATTGTTACAGAAATTGCCAATTTCTGTTACTACTGGCATCAAAATAATCTGATGGAATATTATAAGATATACAGGTCACAAGACTGGTGAAAGTGGGCACGGGTAAAACAACACTAGCAATTGGTGATGGGGCAAATGATGTTGGCATGCTTCAAGAGGCTGATATTGGAGTTGGTATTAGTGGTGTTGAAGGGATGCAGGTAAATGTGTGTTTGTGTTTGTGTGTGTGTGTGTGTGTGTACATCTCTTTGTATCTAGTTTGGGTAGATTATGTTGCTTTATTGTCAATGTTATTCTAACTACTTAGGCCCTGAGCTATTACCTTTTTAGATTTGGCTCTTGAAGCAGTGGTCTGCTTTATGATTCCTTGTTAATAGCATATCTTTATTGTAAAGCCTCTGAAATAACTTTCTTTTTCTTGACGTACGTCTTGCCCTTTTGCACAAATTCTTACACAAGGATGTCTACTTGCTTGATTAATTTTCAAGTACCAAATCATTGTTATGTCTGTTAAGGAATGGAATTTATATTTTGATGTTCTTGGTGGAAATGAGTTTCAATCGGCATGATATGGAATCTGACTAGTAAACTAAATGGAAATAACCAGTAGCCGGTTTTTTCATACAAAGAAGATCAAAAGGTTACAGGTTGGAGGTTAACCAAATCATCCTTCTTGGAACTTGCTGTAGCAAGACCATGATGACCGTACCCACCTTACCCTTCCCAGCACCTTCCTTTAGCAGTGTTAGCTTATGGTACTGACATGTATGCATGGTGATACAGGATCCATGAGTGATTGAGATTCTGCATGACCACCAGCTCATGTGGCAGTTTAAACGTTCAATATTTCTAAAGGGAATGTTTTGGGTGGAATGATGCGCCATGTGGTTTCATCTCCAATATTGGACTTGCCCCTCTCTCTTCCATTTGCTCTGTGTACAGGAACTGTTTGATAATCATCTTCTTATTGCTACTTGAGAATTTAACTGCTGCATGGATTTTCCTCTTTCAGATTGCTTTCACTGATTTAAAATTAAGTGTCTTGGGTGTTTAGATGCATCCCATTCCCTTCATTCTCCTTTATTGAAATTTCCCCTCCCTTTTGCTTGTATCTGTACATGAATTGTTTCAAATGTTATTATTATTATTATTATTATTATTTTGTTGCCACCCTAAAAATTAACTGCTGCCTACATTTTATCTCTCAAATTACGTTTCTGATTGAAACCTTGTCTTCTGGGGTTTTTGTTTTCATCTTTCTGATATTCAAGCTAAATAATTGTGATAATCTGGTTTCTGATTTCGGCTGTTTTTCTGGGTGCAGGCGGTGATGTCAAGTGATTTTGCAATAGCTCAATTTCGTTTTCTGGAACGTTTGTTGCTGGTGCATGGCCATTGGTGTTACAGGCGAATAGCAATGATGGTAAAATTGTCTCCATGTAATTTTGCCTCCTTACTAGAAATAAACTATCATAAGCTCTATTACTCTGTGATTTATATACAAATAAATGGATTCATGTATATTATTTTAATCTTCTAATAGGCTAATACTGAATTCATGAATGAAAAAAATATAAAAAATCTGTCATAATTTTTGACCTTTTCTTTTCCTTACAGTATCATCATTCATGCTGTACGTTGATGAGTCATAGGTTTGAGTTGATTGTCATCTCAATATCATTGGTTTCACTGTTTAGAGTCAGGCTGTTGGAATCATTTTTTTTTCATTAAACATACAGTGCTGTCTCAACTGTGAGATGAAAGTTTAAGTGATAATCAATGAACTACTTCATCTGAGTTTAAATTATTGTATTTTGTGTGGTGGATGCAGATATGCTATTTCTTCTACAAGAATATCACATTTGGGTTCACTCTATTTTGGTTTGAGGCCTATGCTTCATTTTCTGGTCAACCTGCTTATAATGATTGGTACATGTCATGCTACAATGTCTTCTTCACTTCACTTCCTGTAATTGCTCTTGGTGTTTTTGATCAAGACGTTTCTGCGCGATTTTGCCTCAAGGTACACAACTTACATCCCATGGAAATTGAAAGGAAAACCTGGCAGAAAAATATATAAATATTAGAAAGGTTGAAAACAATGTCTATAGGATATAACATATGGATGGAAAAATTAATATATGTTCTCTACACAACAAAAGACGAAACAAAATGGCAATGGTTTGTCTGTCACTTAAAAAGTATTTTGTATTACTATTCGAGAGATGCTGTCTTTTTAGTAACAGTTATCTTTTTTATTCCAGAAATAGTGGACAATGTTGCAGAGGCAGAAAATCAATTTAAAGTTATGCTATATATTGACATGAGCACATTCTTTTTCTTCTTTTAATAGTTGTCATGAAACTTATAGGGTTGTGATGATAATGTTAAGTACTCTTTTGATGTTAATTGGCTTTGATTGAAACAAAATGATTTAGTATATACTCCAAAGGTTTGATACCCTCTGTGGAAGCCAGAAAGGGCCATTTTAATTGATCCTACTACGTCTATTTTGCAGTATCCATTGTTATATCAAGAGGGAGTGCAGAATGTCCTCTTCAATTGGCCCCGGATTCTTGGATGGATGTCGAATGGAGTTCTTAGTTCTATAATTATTTTCTTCTTCACCACCAATTCCATTTTCAACCAAGCCTTCCGGACGGATGGTCATGTGGTCGATTATGAAGTCTTTGGAGTCACAATGTATACATGCGTAGTGTGGGCTGTAAATTGCCAAATGGCACTCTCCATAAATTACTTCACCTGGATCCAGCATTTCTTCATCTGGGGAAGCATTATCCTGTGGTATATATTCTTAATGGTTTATGGTTCTTTCCCACCTACAGTGTCCACAACAGCATACATGGTGTTTGTCGAAGCCTGCGCTCCTAGTATACTCTATTGGTTCACCACCCTTGTTGTAGTAGTTTCTACCCTTCTTCCGTATTTCTCATACAGGGCGTTTCAGACTCGGTTTCGTCCATTGTACCATGATATAATACAAATACGGCGATTACTACGTTTAGATTCTGACCTTCCTGTTAGTGACTTGCCTGCCCGGGTAGAGATGAGAATGCATCATCTGAAGGCAAATTTGCGGCACACATGATTCATGAATCTCATACATATCTGACCAAGTAAGGTTTCATTGGTCTTTGTATATGTTACAAGGACAGTTTTAAGCATAGGTTGGAAGATGAATATAAAGATGACTTTGTACACCCTTTGTGTAGATTTAGATATGTAAAGATGTGTATTAAAATTAGAAGTGCTTTTATCTATCCTCTCAACTTTCCATCTCCAGAATATTTTATAATCTTTTAGAATTGTGTTTCATAGCAGTCAGTGTTGCATTCTTCAAGAAAACCTGGCATGCCAATTCCAGGTTAAAATTGTGTGGTTAAAGAGTGGACTAATTTCAATTTTAGGAGTGATACAATTCTCATCGAGTAAAAGCCTTTCTATAAGGTTCCTCATAAAAAAGGGCACATGATAAGGACCTCAAAATTTTTATAAATAATTCACTTCACACGTTAATGCTTTCCTTTCTGTAAAGTTTGTTGTGTTTAGTGAATAAATACGTAATTGGGAGATTTGATGTAACCCAATAAATTATCAGAAAATCTTTAAATGAGAATCATGGATCCACCCAATCAAAAACATGTTGATTAATTTTTGGAAAATCTTTAATGGATCAAACTCATGCATCCACCTAATCAAAACTTGTTAATTAATTGTGATTGGAAGAGGTACAAGTAGAATTTAGAAAAATAATCATAAGATCACCTCATTCAAGTTTTTGTCACAAATTATATGGAAAGAAGTAAACATCAAGAGTCACAAGAAATGAAGAAAATAGTTGGACATGGCAGGGGAAACATGAGATTGAGAAATAATATCCACATCAAGATATACATTTATTGGGGTAGTTGGGCCACCGCTGCCCTGAAATTACAATTCCCTAATATCTCTATCATTTTGTGGGTTTGAATCTGTCATTTCCCCTAAAATCTTGAATTATTGTAATATTTCACTTCTGCTTTCTCTTCTCACCATTTTTATGATGAATTTTGAGACTATCTATATATTTGCTTGAATCTAAACCAATAAAAAAATAATAATAAAAAAAAAATGAAAAAACTAGTTAAAATCAAATAATATTTACTCAGTTGTTAATTTATGTTTGCCATCATTATGCGCCAATGTTAGTCAAATTGGCAAAGTAATAGTTATTAGATATCAGAAAATAAGGATATGGCTTTTTGATAAAATCTTATTCCACCACTACTTAACTACCCACTAAATAATAGATCAACATCCCCCTCAATAATTTTATTTATTTTTTTTTTTATTTTTTTATGTGTCCAGAAAGAGTTGAGTTCATTTTTGCTCACCTCCTCTTGAAGGGGTGAGCATTACACAACACCGCCCCCCCCCCCCCCCCCCCCCCCCCTATTATGCCAAATGTCCAAAAGAACAAAATTAAATATATACCCCCCCCCCCCCCCCCCCCCCCTATTATGCCAAATGTCCAAAAGAACAAAATTAACTATTATATATTTTAGGGGTTGTTTTACCAGTTTTACCCTTATATTTGTTTTTTTTTTCTTAACAATACTGGAATTCCAAAAAAAAAAAAAACACCATGATTCAAAAAAAAAAAAAAAAAAATGAAAATAAGTTGAATAAGAAAAAACAAAAAATAGAAAATCAATTGAAAAAAACAAAAACTGGAAATAGTTTTCTAGATCAACACCATAATTCAGAAACCACCATCTTCTAAAAATAATCTCCCTAACTCTCTCATACACCAAACTGAACCAACATCTCTCTCTCACGCTCTCACATACAACTGAGTTCGTCCCAGATCTGGGTTCGAAATAGAACCGAGTTTGACCCGTTTGTGAAGGGAGAGAGAGTGAGATGGAAAGAAAGAGATAGAAGGAGGAAGAGAGTGAAGATGTTGCGGCGGTCGTGTGGGTTTGATTTCTGGTGGGTGTTAGTTGTGATGGACAGATGATGTTGGTGTTGATGATGATTTCAATTTCAATTTTTTTTTTTTTTTTTTTGGTCTCAATTTCGAGTTTTGTTTTCTGGATAAGATATATATATATATATATATTTTCAATTTTCTTTTTAGATGATGGTGTGAGTGTTGATTACTAGATATGATTATGTTGGTGTGGGTGTTGATTTCTGGTCTTGAGAATGGAGATGATGGTGTGAATGTGGCTGTTGATTTTTAGGTATTAAATTAAAGAAGATGAAGACGGGATTAGGGTTTAGATTAGTTTTTTTTAATTATTATTAAATCTGAATTTTTTATTGTAATATTTATTAAATAGTTTTATATTTAATTTTTTATATCAATTTACATGTTTACCCTTATGATTATTTTCTTATTAGTCTTAAGTTAACTTTTGGACACTTAATAGGATATGGGGAAGGGGGTAATGCTCATCCCTCTTCAAAGGGTGAGCAAAAATGAACTCGAAAAGGTATGAGTTTTTTCAAGCTAACTTTCCAAATGTTGTGTCATTTAATATTATTGACTAACAAGTTTCAATTCTAATTGGGTGGTACACTGCCACACTGGTACCAAATAATTATGTGCAAATTGCAATCCTTATTTTATTATAATAAGATCCTATCATCTTATTATTATACCATTGACATTCACATTTTGCCCTTCTCAATCCCATAAAATTAACAGGGATATTTGCCGAGCATGTGTACGTGGCGGTTCAAGTTCATCATATACATTTTAAAATATATATAATAAGTTTTCTTTTCGATATTATAGAAGTTCTCACATGTAATGCTTTGATCTCGTTTTATATCAATCAAATTTAGAAAGAAAAAAAAAACACAAATAACAAAAAATGCAATTTACGTGAAGGCAAATGTATTGCATGTGAGGTGAAGTCAATGAGGGCGCTGGCGCTGGTGCTAAGTGGTGACTATTGAATATTGTTTGACAAGAAAAATCATAGCCATCTAGAAACCATTATATATATATATATATATATATGTGGGAGAATCGTAAATAACCCCTGAATTTTGATCAAATACCAAATCAAACCCTCTGGTTTGAATAATCAGTAAACAAACCCCTACCATTAGTTGACAGTTAACTGACCGTTAGTTGACTTTAATTAAATTTAATGAAATATAATTATTTAAGTGGTTTTATCTATAATTGAACTAAAAAAATAATGAAAAATATATATTAAAAATATGTTAGAAAATAAAAATAAAAAATAAAATAAAATTATTTTAATGAAAATTAAATATATAAAACAATAAAATCATTATAAAATTTAAACAAACAAATTATTTTAAAATATAAAAAATTATTTTTGTATGAAATTGATTTTATTATTATTAGTATATATATTTTTATTATATTTACCTTTTTTTATTCTATTTATTATAAAGGGTTTAAATTGTAATATTTGATATATATAAAGTCAATTAACTATCAATTAATAATAGGGGTTGTTTTACTTATTGTTCAAACTATAGAGTTTAATTTGATATTTAATTAAAAGTCAGGGGATTATTTACAATTCTCCCGCTATATATATTAATGGTACCACTTTGTTTGGCCAAGTGTGTGACCTCTAAACTTGAAATTCTTTGAATCTTCTTCAGTCTTAAAACGATTTCCAGTGGAATCTTCATCTCTCATTTAATACAAGTCCAAGGCTTCTAGCTTCCTCCTACTTACATCATTCATTTAATTACCATTTCAACCTCTATGACTTCTAATTAATCTTTTCCTTATTACGTTAATGGTTTATAATATTTAAAATGGCCCCATGCCTTTTATATTAATACGATTTTATGAAAGAAACCTTATTCTCAAATATTAAAAAGGTTAATTATACTTTCAAATATAAGTTTTATTTAAATTTAATTTCATTATTTGTTTGAACTTTTTTTTTTTTTTTTAATTGACATAATCTAATTAACTAATTCAATTAAGGGGATGGTGTGATCTATCTAGATCAAACACTATCTGTGTGACCATATATCTATTCCCACAACTAAGAGATGTGTACTCTTGATCAGATCATTGGTCTGTTAGAACATGTCAATACTAAGCACTACATCCACGGTCCAAATATCTATTCTCGAGATCAAACAATACATGTTGCGGGTTATATACAGTATTTACTCCCACAGCATCAAGTAACAATCTATCCACACATGCTAGTAGAAGATACATATTCTCGATTGGATCCAAGGTATGTTGGGACCTATCAATATAAAGTACTCCTACAAAATGGAGTGCAATTTTGCTCACCCACCTTAACTAGAGGTAACCATTACCTCCTTCCTCAAATGTTGCCACGTGTCCCCAAACTTTGGTTAACTTTGGGTTAAGTTTGGGACACGTGGCAACATTTAGGGAGGGAGGTAATAGTTACCTCTAGTTAAAGTGAGCAAAATTGCACTCTACAAAATGTATTGTGCTGCCCATATATTTACTTTTAATATCAAGCATTGAATATACAACTGAATATCTACTCATACAATATCGAAATGGAATTTATTAACATGTATTGATAAATACGTATTCACACACAAACGTGGAATATTGCTGTATTGATAATTTTGATTTTTGAACTCTAAATAGAATTATGTCAAATAGTTTAGTTGGCAAAAATTGGTAAAAATCCAGTACGTATGAAATATAAAGAAACTGTCAACCGTCTAGATTATTGATGACTTTCTTTCAAGCTTATTTCTAGAAAATGAAAATATTTTTCAAAGTGTGAGAGATAAATCTAATATGACATTTAAAATAATAAGACACAACTCAACATGTGAACATGTGAACGTGTGTGTGACAAAACAATCAAAAGGGGTTCCACGTAGAGATATGTATTGATGATGATTTGATGTCAGCAATTAGTTAAACATTAAAATTGATAGTAACAATTAATAAGATTATATCAACAATTAATTATATTAACAACTAATTAAGCAAAGGATTGGCTGGATATTGTCTTGTGTTTCCCTTTATTTTAGGCCAGGTTGCTTGCTTTTGTTTTTTCTACCTATGCCATCAACGTCATCCCTTATGTTTTTTTTTGCTTTTATTCTAGAAAGTCCACGTTTTTTTTTAATTGTTTTCTAGAAGGGTAATCAACCTTAATCTCCATGTTATTGGAGTTTGTCACAGTTTTTAATTTCTCTTAATTTAAATATTTATTTATTTTTAGATTCATTTACATAGAAGAAAATTCCATTGAAATGAATAGAGCATTTATTATTATTTTTTGTTAGTTAAATATTCTTTTAATTTTTTTGAATCGGATATATACCGATATGTATATGTATATCATTAATGTTAGACAATCCAAAAAATTAGTTTAAAAATCAACTTAAATGATGATGTTGTATAGTATTACTCTATGTATAGAAAATTAATGATTTGGAAGTTATTAATTTGTCTGAATCTAATTAGATAAAATAATTATGAATTTACATGACTTGGGAGAATATAATATAATCCAATGTTATCTTAGATTTCTTAAAAAAAAAATTATTGAAACAAAATTCAAAAATCCATCACAAACAAAAATAGCAAAGACAGACATTAATAAATGGAGAAAATCTGGCAGCATGCTGATGCACACAATGCACATTGAATTCTAACCTATAGATGCATGTCACATGGCAAAGAGAATCAATCAAATGAGTTCCCTTACCATTCAATCACTCATTGATTAGTCCTTTTTTGCTCAACCCCTTTCAATGGGGGTGAACATTACCCTCTCCTAAAAATGGATTTGGATCCTTTCATTGTCTTGTCTTTTTTCTGATCTTTTTAAAGTATGTGGTTGGTTGTTAATAAAATGATTGTGGAAATCAATCACATCTTAACGATACATTCATTATAATACTTATATGCCATAAAATTAGGTGATGTCAAGAAAAATATGAGGTAAGTAGAGGATCCAAATCCCCCAAAAATATGACATGTGTTCATGGATAGGTAAAATTATCTAAAAAGATAATAGGATTTGGATAAATTTATCCCTTCCATGGATATATGTCATGTTTTTAAGAGGGGGTAATGCTCGCCTCCTTAAATCGGTGAGTGAAAGTGAACTCCTCTGATTATGATACATTGCATCTGGCTGTATGATAAAATTTTCTCTAATAAATGATACAGCTGAAATAGATACACACGAGTGGAGAGGGAGTGTGGTGGGACCGCGTGACACGTGTGAAGCAAGCCAAGGATACGTGCGAAAGAAGAAAAGAAATAACCCGGAAAGACAACGAAAATGTGTCTACACTAACTTTTTTTGGGGCTCTCCTTTTCATCTTCGTCGATACACGCTTTAAAACCCCTCTCACTCTCTCTCTCTCTCTCTATATATATGATGAAAAACCAGTAACCGAAAACCAAGAAAACCAAAAGCGATGCAAGGGGATAACAGTAATAGTAGTACCACCGATTCTGCGGTGTCGTTTTGCCCTAGCTTCAACAGCTACTCCTCCGACAACCTTGTCGATATCGCCACCAGAGTCAGCCGAGAATCAGTGGCAGTGGTTGAAGACTCGCAAACACGGAACGACAACGACGAATTCGAGTTCGTTTCGCTCCGGAAAGATCCTGACGAGTGTGAGCTCTTCTTCGACGGTCAGATCCGTCAGGTTTATCCGTTGTTCAATCGCGATCTTCTGTTGAACGACGAACAGAGACACGCGTTGGAAGAGGAGATACAGTTTCCGTTGAAGAAGTTGTTCATCGACGATCGAGACTGCCCGCCGTCGTCTTCGACGTCGTCGGAAGCCGACGAACTGGAAGGAGTACCGGAGGAAACGTACTGCGCGTGGACACCGAGAAGAAACTCGACGGACTTGGCATCTCCGAACAGATGCGAAAAGAGCAACTCAACCGGATCATCGTCGTCTTCGTCGTCATCGAAACGGTGGCTAAAATTTCGCGATTTGCTAAAACGGAGCAACAGCGAAGGTAAGGACCCGTACTTGTTTTTGAACAAACCGAAAACGAATGCTGATTCGAAAGAGAAGAAACCGGTAAAAAAAACTGGAAAAAAAGTGTCGGCACATGAAGCGTTTTATGTGAAAAACAGAGCGATCAAAGAAGGTGACAAAAAAAGATCATATTTACCTTATCGCCGAGATTTGGTTGGATTTTTCGCTAATGTCAACGGCTTAGGAAGAACTTTTCCTCCTTTATGATTCAATAATTTGAGTTACCAATTGCAGACTACTATGTTTCTAAAAACAATTTTTTATTTATTAGTTTTGTAAATAATTTTGTTATTAAATTATATGGGGCATCTTCTTAGTTGCCTAAAATAAATGGATCATGTTACTTTAATGTCTCGGTTTAAGAAAACCGGATAAATAAACAATAGTACAATACCTTCATTGATAGCGGTCTGTGTATATCACTGTATATTATTGTTCGAGTGGTTGTTGAAAAGGATATTATCAAAATCCTTCCTCTAGTTTGTCTATTTTTTGTTTTCCGAACTCTAGTTTCATTAATGGCTAATATTCCCCTCTAGTTTACCTTATTCCCCATTTTCCTCTTCTCGTTAAAATTATTATCTGTTTTCCCCTTACTATTAAAATTATTCTCCTTTTTCCTCTTGCCGTTAAAATAAAAAACCCAAAATGACCTTTTTCTTTATCTATTCTATAAAGAATTTTGAACAAGGGAAAAATGGTGAACCGGTAAAAAAACCTTGATGGTGGATGAATAGTTTTTTATTTTATTTTATTTTATTTTTATTTTGTTTTTATTTTGTTTTTAATTGTTCGTTTGTGGATGAATCTAATGTATCATATGATTGTGAATGAATATGATGAATGCTAAATATTTTTTTTTTCGATTTCTTTTTCTTTTCAATTTTATTTTGAATATGTTTGTGAATGAATCTGGTTTTTTTTTTTTCTTTTTCTATTTTAATAAAAAAAAAATTTAAAAAGAGAAGTATCTACAATTCTACATTGTCTGTTGGTATTTTATTATTATTTTCAAATAAGTTTTTTTCCCCTGTTTTTTAAAAACATTTTAAATTATTTTTTAAAAATCTTGAGGGTATATCAATAATTTTCAAATCATATTGAAGGGATTAACGGTCTTTTCATTTAAAATCTTAACAGGAATTACCGGCAGAGGGGGAAAATGGGAAATATGATAAACTAGAAGAGGTTTTGATAATATTCCTTGTAAGATGTTTTTTGTTAAAAAAAGAAAAAGAAAAGGGGAAAAAAAAAATGAGATCATTGAATATGAATGAATCATTTGGCTGTTTTTGCTGCTGACTTTTTGTCTTTTAATTTTGTTTGTTTCAGTTTGTTGTGAAAATGACTGAGGTGCTACAATTTGATTGTTTATGAATAATATTTGACGGACTGCTGTTCGCTAGAGTAAGATCCTTCTCATAACTTAATTTTTTTTTTATGCTGTATTTATTTATTATATCTATCGTTTTCAATACGGTAAATAGTGTTCATTTAGTCACAATATCTGGACAAGAAATCCAATTTCGAATCGAAAAAAATGTAGTTTGAAAAAGAATGGCGATCCTTTTTTTTTATTATTTTTTTTTAAGCCAAGGACTTCGCACATGATGGATACAATCATACAATACACACCTATTTGGGGGTCATATACTCATATTCATGAGTTGCAAGTTGCAACTATCACAATTCAGGAAAGTATTAGCCAAGGTGGTCCTTTGTATAAATATTTAATGAATGGCCTATTGGAGTTATAATTTTCAAATGTGGGACTCCAAACTTTCGATTTCAACCTTAAAATTCAGATTCAAATGATAAAATTTACTTACCATTGTTTCATGGTTTAGAAATGTAACTTGACATGACCATCAACTTGGAAAAATAGAGTAAACAATAAATTAAGAGCGTGTTTACTGATCCGTAATGAAAATGAAAAGAAATTAAATTTTATAGGAAAGGGAAAGAAAATAGACATTGCCATGTTTATTGACATATAGTTATTAAGAAAATGTTATGGTTTCATGGGAACACAAGAAAATGAGGTATTATTAGACAAAAACGTGTGAGAGAACATATTATGTCTGATTGATTTGATATGAATTAGTATACCAAAATCAAACAAAGAATTTCTTAGTCTTTTCTTCTTGCTGCAACTCCACTAATTGCTTTTCCTCTTTCTTCTCTTAGTGCATTTATTAGACTTTAGAGCGGATAAAAGCAAGCTAGTAAAATATGGATTTATGAGAAAATATTAAGGATTTATATTTAAAGAAGGGTAGTGTTTAACAACTAAAAATTTACTAAAAAGGGAAAACATTTATTACAAATATATGTTTATTGTATTGATTAAGACAATCGATGTTCCTTTTCAGGTATTTTTTTAGTTAATACTGCCCTCTAAAGAAATATAGATGAAAATATCAAAAATATTATTAATATATTTAAAATAATGAGGCTATTGAGGGAAAATTATATCGGTGCCCACAAAATATATAAAATATCGAGGATAATCAGGAATATTATCAATATTTATTTCGTTGAATAAAAAGGCTGCTAAGAATCAAAATATACCTGTTTGCTTTGAGGGACTGGCTACCATAAGTAGGAAAATTGAGCCCTGCCATTCATCAATTAATTATAACCGTTGGATGAAGAAAAAGGTTCATCCAACAACTGAAAAAAAAATAAAAAATCAATATATTAAAACACTATTAAAACAAGCAACCCATATAACTGGTTGCTAGAAAAAAAAAAATATATATATATATATATATATATATATATATATCTCAATCTCTCTACTCATATCTCACAACCTAACCCAATTCTCTTCTAATTTATCTCGAGAAAACAAAGCAATTTATGTTAGGAAAATACTAATTTTTATATGTTATCGGTAATTTAATTTGGAAATATTTTTAATAGTAATCTGTTAAAGCTTACTTATATTTGTTCCCTACGAGCAGTTGTTTCCAAAATTTAATAGTTGTTCATTTTGTTGACATTGAATGGTTCCTAAGAACGACTCCAACGTTGGTTAAAACATTAAAGTGGTTCTTACAAACGCTAGAATTGTTCCCAATATGTAGTTGTTTCTGGAAACAACTTTAACGTTGACTTAAACATTAAAATGGTTCCTAAAATTTGAAAGTTGTTTCCTTTGATGGTGTTAAGTGGTTCCTGGGAACAACTCCAACGTTGGTTAGGATGTTAAAATGGTTCCCAATGAGTAGTTGTTCCCAAAAACCACTTTGACGTTGATTTCAACGTTAAAGTGGTTCCCATACATTAATATAGGTTCCTTTTGTTGATGACGTTAATTGGTTCCCAATAATCACTCCAACCTTGGTTAGAATGTTAAAGTGGTTCCCAGAAACATTGAAATGGTTTCTAATGAGTAGTTGTTCCCGGGAACAACTTTAACGTTGACTTCAGCGTTAAAATGGTTCCTAACTATTACTAGTGGTTCATTTTGTTGACATTGAGTGGTTTTCAGGTACCACTCCAACGTTGGTTGAAACGTCGGTTGAAACGTCAAAGTTGTTCTTACCAACGTTGAAGTGGTTCCTAACAATTAGTTGTTCTTGGGAACCACTTTTATGTTGACTTCAACGTTAAAGTGGTTCCCAACCATTAGCAATGGTTCCTTTTACTGACATTAAATAGTTTTCCGGAACCACTCCAACGTTGGCTTGAACGTTAAAATGGTTTCAACTAACGTCGAAGTGGTTCACAACTAGTAGTTGTTCTCGGGAACCACTTTGACGTTGACTTCAACGTTAAAGTGGTTCCCAACCATTGAAATTGGTTCCTTTTATTGATGTTGATTGATTGTCGGAAACCACTCTAACGTTGGTTGGAACGTTAAAGTGGTTTTTACTAACATTAAAGTTGTTTTACACAATTACAATTAATTAATTTCTAAAAATCTAAATATACAAACTAAAATATATTCCATTTTATTTAACTCTCCAACTTTTTATAATTTTTATTTTATTTTTATACTTTTCATTAATCGGTTTACTTCCCAAAAACATATATACCATTATATATATATTTTTATTATAAATTATAATCCTCTTTTTAAACTTAAATTATGAATATATTGCAAATACTTACATTTTTTTCACAAATTTTCATCAATGTAATTATATTATATATTTATATCATTTCAATAATAATTTCAAACTTTCGAAATCATAGATGGATTTTATTTATTGAAATGGGGATGAGGATGGGGAAAGGGTGGGGATCAATATCTATCCCCATTTCCCCAATGCCTATCCCTAGTTGGACAGGATTGATCCACAACTTTAACATACTATTAATTGCATAACCAAATCAAATTCATCCCCATGCATGATTTCCTCTAGCCTTAACCTAATTATGGATTGAAATTCAAAGCTAGCAAATTGTTCATTCGTGTTAATTAGAGGAAATGAATAAAGAAATATTTTTTTTTAAAAAAGATTTTTTTTAAGCCAACACTCAAAGAGATCAATAACTAGTCTCCATACACTTAGCGATTTAATAATTAAATGTGAGATTCAAAACCCGGTTATATATGTAAAAGGGGAAATTCACAATCAGTACGACAAGAGTGAATGTGAAAAAAAAAAAAAACTAATTCAACATAGTTTGATAAGTTAAAATATAATGGGGTAAACTCTATTTATTTATATACCATCTCTTGTCTAGGTGCCTTGGCTTGACTACCAAATAGTTGAGGAAGATTTTCAAGTCAATACTTTTTTGCTGCCGTTTGTTGTTAATTTCTTCTTTGTTTAATGTGAAAATTCAAAGGAACTTCCATCCACTTTTGAGTTCTTTACTTTACATTTTTTCTTCCTTTCTTTAAACAATTATTGTTTTTTTAACCTTTAGTGGGCCAAAAATGTTGGAAGAATGACCAAATCAAAAGGTTTTTTGTTTTTGTTTTTTTTTTGTTAATGACAACTAACAAAAGAAAAAAGGCTTATAGTTAAGCCAAACCAGATCCTCTAAAGAGGAAAAAGCTTGAACAGTTAGGGAATGTGCCATCTCATTCCCTTATCTTGGGATAGAGAGGCATTTAGAAGCCCCAACTTCTTTACAAAGAGCTCTAATATCTTCTAAGACCACCCCTACCAAACTATAATTCACGGATACATCGTTCACAATAGAGGCTACATTAACAGCAAAAGTTGTAATTTACTTTTTCTAACAACATAACAAGATAATACTTAAATAAAAAATTCAAAATTTGTAGCTTCTTTCTATGTCAATAATTACATTTTTAAAATTTGATGGGAGACTAAGACTCCTTTTAACACATATTCTACAATATTATGATCATTGATGGGCGAATTTGGTCAATACCAAGTCAAAATATCATGTAGGTCATATGATTGGCTAGTCAACGAAAATGTGCTGACTAAGCTATTTTCTAGGTATACTTTCGGATTGCTCAGGCGATTAAGCAGATCTCGGGCAATGATGTACCTGCAAGAGAGGAAGGGATGCTAGGAGTGCCAACTCATGGTCAACGTTTATATTTCAACGCTCAGTAAATATCGAATATTGGAGAGAAGAAATCTAGAAAAATGATATGAAAAAGTAAATATAATTTGTGTTTGAGTGTTTGACGCTCAAGTATATATCCAGGCACTTGATGAGTGCATATGAGGAACATAGTTTTGGTCAATCGATAACCTGGTTAACACCTGTTGCATCGGGCACCGTTGGTTGATCGACACATATATCCATTTGACTAGTTCTTTGGCGGTGTCAAATGTTATCGTCCTATCAAAAGACTCGAAGATTGAAGATAGTCTTGGTTCAGTGTTTAGAGCATCTTCAACCCATAACACCATTTTGGTGTTAAAAGAAAATCTTTCCTACACCAATTTTTTTTCCACTCCAATCCATAACACCAAATTCTATACCAATAGAACATATTTAAAGAATATTCTTTCAATAAATATTTATACAATACTAAATAAATAAATGCAAAATTAATAAGTAAATTAAAAATTTTAAACATGTATATTGATATTGGTGTCATTTTAAAGATTTCGATAAGATCTTTCTAACGATATAATTTTTAGAATAAATATTGTTATAATTAAATATGAAAAGGTTAAATTAAGAATTGTAAAAAATATAAAAATCTTGATCTGAACATTAAAAAAAAAAAACATTTGGTGTTGATGAATAGTGCCATACCAAATTTGGTGTAACACTATTCATGAACACCAAAATTTCTCCTCGGAATTTTAAATTTACACCTTAGAAATTGAATTTTACACCAATTTGGTGTTGGGTTGGAGATGCTCTTAGCTTCTATTGAAACTTTCGCTCTCGACAAAACTCCAATCTTTCTCAGCTTTAACCTAACGAGTACAAACCTGATGGGTCGGATTTTACCCTATCGGGTTTGTACCCGAGAGGTGTATTAAGTGCTTGTTTGGTTGTGCTTTCTACTGTTTCAAAAGCTCTACATATCTCTATTTGAGTTTTTTAGAGTTGTTCTGTTGAACTTTTAAGATTGTCTATTTTTAATTCAGGAGAAACTCTACTAGGTAAAAGCTCATGGGGATGAGCTTCACCAAATAGAATTTTTTTTAATATAAAAAGTTTACCAACCAAACAATTATATATATTTTTTTCTTTCAAAAACTCTATTTCTAATGAATCTACTGTAAATAGGTATTTTACAAATAGATATATATATTTTTATTTCAAAAACTCTATTTCTAATAGATCTACTGTAAATAGGTATTTTACAAATAGAGATTTTTCAAAAACCCGACCAAACAAGCTCTAAATAATATTAATTTCACTATGGTGGAGTCCCAACTGATGGGTCGAAACTTGGTTTCTTTGCTTGGCAGTACTCTTTATTTCTGGTATGGGCGAATTTGATGGGCCTAGTTCGGCCCACAATACCTAGGGTTCGTGGGCTTGACAGGCCTGGATTTAGACACGGGCCTGTGAGGCCTGGATCTGTTAAAGACTTTCACAGCCCAATTTCTTGGTGTACCTATGATCAAAGATGTTTTTTTTTTTTGAAAGACAACAATCAAATATTCAAATGTATATAAATATATATATATATACACACACCGTAATTAAGTTGTCATTTGATTTATTATAAAGAATAAAAGAAGAAAGTCTAGAGAAAATATATTGAACATAAATATTTGTAATCATTTTCGTAAGTTGTCATTTGAAGTTTCATGCTATTTACTTTATAAGTTATTATCATACGTACGTGGATTATAAACTTTTTCTTGAGAGAAAACCATAACTAGCCATCTAACTTATCATACTTTTGTTTTTAACCACTTTTGAATTTTTAATTATTAATAACCACCTTTTTAAAAAAAATTCAGTTTAATACCATGAATTACCAGAGTACCCCTGAAAATAGTGTTCTTTAAACCTTGAAACAAACTTTAAATCAAGACTAAATTGAAATACACAAACTTGAGATCTTGCCTAAATGGAAATATTCAAACTTGAAATCATGCCTAAAATAGAAATATTCAAACTTAAAATCTGGACTAAATTGAAATTATGAAAAGTTTTTTTTTTTTCCCTCTTTCTTCTTCCTCTTCTTCTTCCCCAAATTCAGATTAGGTTTAGGTTTTTTGTTTGGTTTACAGATCTGTCCGCCGGCGATCGTGCAGAAGGACGGCAGCAGCAGTGACGACCACGCCGGCCCACCTGCACGATGACGGCGCTGCATGACGACGGCGCTGCATGACGACGGCCAACCCCTTCGTTCGCGAAGGAGCAGCTCACACGACCTAGCTGCACGACGACGGCGCTGTCGTGCAGCCCAGAAGGGCACCGGCCCGCTGCGACGCCTTCGTCGGCCTTCGTCGGCCCTCGGCGACGCCGCACGGCCACGCCGGCGGTGGCTTTGAGGGAGAGAGAGAGATCGGTGAGAGAGAGGAGAGGAGAGGAGAGAGAAAGAAAAGAGAGAAAAGAGAGAGAGAGTGTTTTGAGGGGGGTTTTTATATGAGGGCTTTTGAGTAATTTCTCAAAAACATGGTTAAAAACAATTAAAAGTATGCATGTGGTTAAAAACGAATTTCCTATAATATATGTGGTAATTGTTGGTAATTTTCGCAAAAAGTTTTGCCTCAAAATAGTCCATCATTTGATTTGAATTTTAGTTTTTTTTTTTTTTTTTTTTTTTTTGAAGTTTTATGCTATTACATAAATGGTTTTTTTTCTTCTTTTTTTTTTCGAGAGGGGGAGGATTCGAACCCGTAATCTCATGGTGCAAGCGTGAGAGGTTTACAACCAGACCAACCTCATCTCGTCAATTTTAGTTTAATTTTTTGATTGTATAATGTTACTTTATTTTTTTTTATGCAACCCGAGTTTTAAAGGATATCGTAAGTATGCATTTGATAATTATTCTCGATGAATGAGAGCTTATATTACATGAATACATTCATCAAATTTTAATTAAAACTCACATTAAGCACCTATTAACATAGAGTCTTCGTAGAGAAAACTTTCCGCACATATTTGTAAAATGTACTGATATACAAAGTGAAGTAATAGAGGATATGCAGTGGAAAAAGAATCACTTGGTATCAACTATCAAATTATTTAATTAATCGGTAGCATATGCACATGAAGAATTCGAGTGATTTTAATCCAAGAATTTAGGATCATGCTTTCTAGATTCGCATTTACACGCAATACGTTCATAAAAGCCTTTCTTTTCTGTTTATGAATTATGAAGCGACTCACTGAGTCACTAGAAAGCGGCACAAAATTAGCATTCCCAACTCACGTTCTCATGATCGCAAATTCTAATCGTTGGATTGAAGACTGGTCTTCAGTTCGCTTTTCAACGGTCAACTTCTACTTTCGTGTCATCGTCTGATTGGCTAATTACCTCTTCAAGTTTTGCACTTGAAAGTCCTCTAGTATTCCTACAATTTTAAGATATTTACATACATGTAAGATTTTTCCACGTGACGTGACACTTGTAGGTTAAAAAAAAGTGAGAAACGGAGGACCCACAAAAAAATCCACGTGGACCACGGGATTCTTCTACTCTGTGGTTTTCTACTTTTCTCTACCACAATCATCCACTCTCTCTCTCTCTCTCACTAACGAACAGACAAATAAGCAGCTCAAATCTCTCTCTCACACTATATATATAAAAACCATTTCGAGTGACACTCATGTACACACTTTCACTTGCTCGTTATCCTGCTAAACAATGTCGAATCTGCAACTCTCCGGTTGCAGAACGACGACGCCGTTATCTTCTTTGTTCCACGGAAAGAATCCATTCTCGATTGGAAGAGGCAATGTTCGATTTTGCAGGAAAATCGTTAGGGTTTATGCAATGTCGAGTAACGATTCTAATTTCAAGATGAATTTGAACGAGTACATGGTCACTCTCGAGAAACCTCTCGGCATTCGATTTGCGTTGTCCGCTGACGGCAAAATCTTCGTTCACGCTCTTAAAAAAGGGGTATTCTGCTGAGAATTATGTTTTTATCTGTTTGATCATTATTATTGTGTTAAAACTTGATTGATGATTTTTTTTTTTGTTGAATAATGAGGATGCTTGACATTCTGAGAAATGACAGTGAAAATTATGTTGTGTAGAGTAACGCGGAGAGATCAAGAATAATCTTGGTAGGTGACACGTTGAAGAAGGCGAGTGATTCCTCTGGCGGGAAGTTTATTGAGATAAAGGACTTCGGCGACACACAGTAAGAAAAATTCAATCCACAAATATAGCTGTAGATTTTGAAATTTAGCAGCAGAGTCAGAGTTTGAAGTCACATAACATGAAAAAGTTATTATTGAGTTAATAATGAATGATCAGTGATGCTGATTTAGGTGCTGCATGATTCATTATCATTTATTATGTCCTTGTGGAATACCTGATAGTGGACTTGCACTTTTAGAGTTTGTATCTTGGATCTTGCTAATCTGCAATTAACTTCTCTTAACTCTGTACAAAGAAAATTGATTATTCACCATTGGGTTCTGCTGATGATTAAGTCAATTTTTTTTTTTATGGCTATGGGGTTTGTTGATTGTGTTTACACTGTTATTGTACAACCGAGGATTATGCAAAGTGATGTATTGTCATGTCATTTATGATTTTAATTGGTGCACATTTTGGAGAATTCCTATAGTAGTTGGTTCTGGGAACATATGCTAGTGCATTCATCTCATTAGTTTGATTCCGGAGAGCAAGTTTACAACGTGTGGAAGAGAAAATAAATTACCTTGTTCTAGCTATTCTTTCTTGGCAAATTACATTCTGTTTCTTTTCAATTGCAAGTTTGCAACATGTTCATGTGATTTATTGTCAAAGTTTTTAGCTGTTGACAGTCTTTTCTGTTCATCAAAAATTATTATTATTATTATTATTTTTTCCGATTATTGGTTTCTTCAGGAAGATGCTGACAGAGAAGACAGGATCTTTTAGCCTAATCCTTGAGAGACCTTTCTCTCCTTTTCCAATTCAACAACCGCATCATTTGAGTGACCTTGATATTTTGTTTAATAGAGGTCGCATGCCTATTGCCACTTGGAACAAAAATATATTGGCATCAAATCTGAAAATGAATTCTGAAGGCGGTGGAAACACTGGGTTTATTGTGTTTTGCCCAAAGTTTCTAACATCTCAGGGTTGGGAGCTTTTGGATGATCTAAATGGACACGCTCAATCACAGTCTCAGAAGAACATTCTTTCTCCACCAATGAATAAATTAGTTTGTATTTTTTCTGAGGAAGAGCCTGGAGACGGAGACTGGGCTCATGGGGGCTTCCCTTTGGAGGAATATATTAAAGCACTGGATCGTTCTAAAGGCGAGCTATACTATAATCATTCTCTTGGTATGCGCTACAGTAAGGTGTGATATTCAACTACTTAATCTATAGCATTTGTGACTCTGTGATTCATTTTATAATACTTTACTGTTCATCTTCTCAGATTACGGAGCAAATATATGTGGGGTCATGTATACAAAAAGAAGCTGATGTAGAAACTTTGTCTGATGTGGTGAGTAACTGAGTATTGCGCTGTTTCTAATCTAACCAAGTTATCCTTGCTAATGTTTGACATTCACTATTTATAGTTTTTGTTTTTACGCAGACTATATGTTTTATAAGGTCATACTGACATTGTAAGAGTAAAATATTAGAGTGTCCAGCTTACTGTCCAACCCAAATAATAAATGTAAGAGCTGATCTACCATTGTGATCTGAAATTTTTAGGGTACGTTGGTAACATTCCTGAAAAAATGATTACCTGAGGCTATTTGAATTCAATTGAAAAACACCATGAATCATGAGCATTGTTATAAACTCTACAGGTGCATGTCCCACACTATCATGTTGATGTGCAGCCCTCATTTATTGCCATTGTGAATACCCGTAGGAATTATGCTTCTCTTTGTTTTTCCTATTTCTAAGTATGTCTTAGTAAGATCTATTTGTTGATTGGGAATATTTGTGTGGAGATTTGTTTGCTTCCCACTTGATTGAGTTTTTATTGTGTAGGTTCTATTTCTTTTCCATCCCATTTATCACTTTTAACAGCTAGAAATTTCAATCCAGGGAGTCACTGCTGTACTGAATTTTCAGAGTGGAATTGAAGCTGAAAATTGGGGTATTAAGTACAAATCAATCAATGAGTCATGCCAAAAATTGAATATTTTAATGATCAACTACCCTATAAGGTAAGCAAAAGGCTTATTTCATCTATTGTTAGTTGGTGTAGCAAATTTTTAAACACTAATAATTCTTTTATGTTCTTCAAATTGATCACTTTAGTTGATGCAGGTTATTTGTGTGACCATATGCATTTGTGAACTGTAAAATTATTTCATTTATCTATCTATTCTATCCATACAAGTGCATATGAATATTTGGTGAGATTGATTGGGAGAATATTATGGCATTATGGGTTAAGATACTGAAAATTTTCAATCTCTGTTGCTTTGCCTGAATTTTTACACGAAAATTTATTGCTTTGATCAATTTATCATACAAACCCTGAACATGGGCAGGGCAATTGTAAATGGATCAGAATACATTCTGTCTACTGGTTAGGGACTTCTGTCTGGCTAAGTCATTAAATTTCTTATACTTTCTGTTGCAGGGATTCAGACTCCTTTGATATTAGGAAGAAACTACCATTTTCTGTGGGGCTCCTATTACGCTTGTTAAAAAAGAATCATCGTGTTTTTGTTACTTGTACGACCGGCTTTGATCGATCTCCTGCTTGTGTGATTGCATACCTGCACTGGATGACCGATACTCCCCTTCATGCAGCCTATAATTTTGTCACTGGATTGCATTCCTGCAGACCTGACAGGTTTTTTACTAAGCCTGTTATATATGCATATATGATATATCTTATTGTCTAAATATACCAAGGAGCCTTATAATTACAAAGGTTTTCTGAATATTTCAGCCACTAATCCCTGTCTGAGCTTTAAGTTGATTATTCCTTTACGATACATGATTGACTTGTTGTCACTGGTTCTTCGTTATCTTTGATCAATCATAAATATATGTCAAATCAAACCCAATTACCGATTGCTTAGAATATATGATTGCAGCTTCCAGTCATTTGCATGAAATTTTTTCACTAACTGGAGTTTACTTTTTTTTTTTGGTGAACCTCAACAAAACAAGGAGATTTATTAATAAAGGGAACTTTGTTACCTTTTTTGGAGTGAACTTTTACTTACCTCATATCTCAAGTTCTACACAAAATAGGAATTGAAAAACTAAGAAATGGAAACTTTTTAATCATTTATTTATGATTCATGAATCATGCACTCAATCAAGTATAATTAAAAAGTTGGGCGATCTAATTCACTAATCTCTATCTCTATTCTCTCATTATAAAGGTATTGAACACCCATGGAGACATGGTTGTTTGTTATCAATCCCAAATCCGTCTAAAAGAAAAGTTTTATGTGTGGTTGCATCTATTAGTGAAAAGAAAACAAAAAAGAAGAGGGAGAGAAAGAGAATGTATGTTAAATGTATCATACATCTTAAGCATAAAAAAAATAAAAAAAATTTAAAATCTTCTAGTTTGTTTTGTTATACTTTATTTACCCCCCCTCTTTAATGTCTAGCAAAGCATTTAATAAAAAACTGTATGCAGACCAGCAATTGCGTGGGCAACATGGGATCTTATAGCTATGGTGGAAAATGGTAGTCATGATGGTCCTGCGACACATGCTGTGACCTTTGTCTGGAATGGACATGAGGTAATTTATGGTTCCTGTTGTAGCTTTACTTTTACTCATGGTACTAATACAAGGTCACAGTAAAAATACGAACAAACAATATGATCATTTGTCTCTCTCAATGCTATATTGAGATAGGGCTGCCTGCAGGAAGACATTTGAAGCATTTAGGCTTTAAACTATGGTCTCTGCAAAACTTCATTAAAATATCATTGGTTTTCTCGGTTCTTTAAATTCCACTTTGTATTACAGGGAGAGGATGTATCCCTGGTAGGAGATTTCACTGGAAACTGGAAAGAACCAGTTCAAGCAACCCACAAGGGTGGATCAAGATTTGAAGTCGATGTTAGACTTTCACAAGGAAAGTAAGTATTCTGGTTTCTATAATTATTCTTTCTTCTTCTGTGTGGATGCTAAAGAGAGCTTTAAAAGCCTACAATTTCTATTGAATCTGGAGCAGTGCATCTTGGTCAATATTGGCATTCAGAAAATATTTGATCTCATTATCTCTGGTTTCTCCTTTTCCAATACATAAACAAGCTGTCCACAAGATCAAAACAGAAATAAAAAGAAAACATATAAGGAACACCTCCAGAAATACATAACAGAAACCTCCCATTCACACCACCGTAACCGGCAACCTCCCAATTGTTGAGAATTAGATATAGTAGCACATCCTTGAATGCTCTTAAACTGAAGCCTGGGAGAAGCCCGGAACCTAACTTTTTCCCACATGGACAACAAGTCTTCTCCTTAGGCATTCTCACTCATTCTTCTGTTTTTTTGTCAGAGCAAATAACCCAAGCCATCCTATCACCATCCCAAAAGAAAGCCTTACAGCTTCCATTGGAGGCTTCCCTCCTTTTTTCTAAAATCATTGTGCAAGCAGAAGGAACCGCCCATGATTATCGTGCTCTCCGGAAAAGCTAAATCATAATTAAAGAATTCTGCCCCTTGTATATTATACAATTGGTATGTATTGCGATTGGAGTTTTTCTTATATAAAATTTATTTCTAAGGTATGATTGCTTTCACTTCCTTCAGGTACTACTACAAGTTTATCATAAATGGGCAATGGCGGCATTCAATAGCTTCTCCGACAGAAAGGGATGACAAGGGGAATGTCAACAATATAATTACAGTTGGTGATACTGCCAGCGTGAGGCCTTCTATTCAACAACACCAAAAGGTTGGTGTAAGCAATCCTGCCCATTCCCTCTTTACCACCTTGGAAAGAAAATAATGGAAGCGAAGAAACTATATATTTAAAAAAAATGCAGATGGCTAAACCTATGAATGAGTTGAAAATTTGAGATTATCTGAAGCATTGTATTTCCTTTCTAATTATTGTTTTGATCATAACGTTTCAGGATGCGAATATTATGAAAGTGATAGAGAGGCCATTGACAGAAAATGAGCGCTTTATGCTGGCAAAGGCAGCTCGTTGTATTGCATTCTCCGTCTGTCCAATCAGACTAACCCCCAAGTAGTTGGGTAATGATGCTACCCTGAAATGGCTGTAAAATTTCATTCCATCTCGGCAATGAATTTTTAACATGGTTTTGTCAAGGCCAAATTCACCATGCCACGGTCCTAAATTCTTAAAAATACTCTCATTGCCGATTCCTTCACCGTAATAAGATTTACAGTACATGAAGAAACATCTTAATAAACGACATTGCGATGTAATTAGTTAGGTTTCATGGTAATCTATATTTTACTGGACTGTATTCGAGTAGAAGATATTACCTGATTTAGTTTAGACTCTAAGGAGACAATGATTGTACTTGTATATTGTCTGGGGATTTTGTTCGGTATATTAGTAATTTCCAGAAGAGCGATTGTGGAACATCTTTTGATTTAGAAGAACTCGGTATTATCTGGTTTTTTTGGTAAGCCATCTAGAGCTAGCAAAAAATACACATAAATGTTCATGAACATGTGTGGCATGAATAGTACCATTGGTTTATTTTCACCACCGTACAATGTGCCTTGGTGGTAAAAAGCTCTTATTTAGTCTGATAATGTTTAGAGTTAGAGTCGATAACACTGTAATGTTAACTGTGGCAAACCGGAGGAAAAAAAAAAAAAAGATTCAACTAACCGTTTATTAAACTTCTGCTCTCAGGTATTCCCTCTTGTTAACTGTCGAAATTTTGTGTGGTATTTGGAGATTATGCATATAATCTATGGCTGGATCTTCCATTTTCCTTCCATGTGAGCGTTTATGTTCAGTGTGGTATCCAGTATTGTCAATTTCGAATTGAAGCAACTTGATGGGCTGGAGGTGAACTTTGTATGGATTCTTGGAAAGCCAACGTGGTCCAAAAAAATGACACAAACATGACCACATCATTCTTGAAATTACTTCACCTAGGGATGGCAAACTCACCCGGCCGGGCCTTCCCGGGTATGGATATTTAATCTATAGAAAAACAATATGATCTGATCATATTAAAAGTTGGTACAATATAATACCTGCCTAAATTAAATCAAGCAAAATTAGTTTGTAAAATTGATATTTATGAAGAAGGATTGTATGATCTGAGCTTGTTAATTTGTAAAAATAATTAACTTTTGACTTTAGTCTTTCTTCACAGACATGTCGAAAAGATGACAAAAAGTGTTGACACAATGTTTTGAGTATACACACCAACGTTACATATAAAACCAGAGTTTCATTTTCCTATATAGAATTAAACGATTAGATAAAAAGATGAGCAAGAAGCATCTCTACAATGGAAAATGGTTGTGTGATTTCAGTGCTGGCTTTTTTCCAGAAAAATACGGGTTTGTATTCCTTATAATTCCATTTCCTCCTCAAAAACTCTCTCCATTTAAATTTTATATATGTGTCATAACACACTCTTTTCTGTCAATTGTATCAGAATTAAGAAAAAGTATTATTGATATAATATCCGAGTGCCAATGACTAAAAAAGTGGTTATTGCATGCAGTGTTATTATGAAGTGAATTTGAGTCTCTTATTAGCTTCTAATTAAGGTTTAGTTAAATACATAGTACGTACGTACTTCATTCTTTTTCTTGTAAACAAGAGTACTTATGATAAATACATACAGTAGTTGAATTCTTTTCTAGATATATATGAAATTGTGAAAGATAATTATAAAGCATGCATGTGGCTCACCATTCTCAGAAGAATTGAAAGTGGATGAAGAGGGTGAGGCAGTGAGGCCTCCAAGAGTAATATTCTGACCAAACCTGTCAAAATCAAAAAGATAAGAGCAATAGCACAGCCTTGTTTTAAGGATAGGACCTTATCTCTACACTCCCATCACCACCATTGATTCCATTCCATCCCCATTTTCTACCACTTTCAACATCATCTTCTTCTTTACTGACATGTGTCGCCTCTTCCACTTATCCAGGATAGAGAGAGTTGGCAAGTTAAATTTTATAATTTCTTTACTTAATTTTTTTTTTTTTTTAAAAGATATAATAATTTAGAATTTGTTTTTAATTAAATTTACCATCCTTTCAATATATATATAATGTTTTATATGAGATATTTAAACTTTGCTAATTTGCACTATTTATTACGAAAAGAAAGAGGGGAGAATATTTATCAATTTCATCCGGTTGATAATAATCGGTGAAATTTCGACAATAATCAATGATAATATATACTTATAATTTTCACTCAAATAAAAGGGACTGTGGCATGGGAGTGCCTTTGTCGTTAAACTGGAAATAAGTTTATTTGCGATCGATGATAGTTAGGAGAAAAGTTGTTCTTCAAATTTGGATGATTTTTTGTTTTTTTTTTTATATACCATGACAGCAACTCAAATATGAGATATCGATAGACTGAATAAAGCTAGCCCTCTCACCACCAAGTATTTTTAGGTGATGATAAATTTGGTTTAATTATTATTATTCGTAATTGTCTCTTCACTTGAACCAAATTAAGAAGAGAAATTCATGCATGTAGCATTGCAAAAATCACAAGTGAGATGGACTCAGTGGAAAACAAAGAGCATCGACTTAGTTAGATTAATTGCAAGAATTTGAATTTGGAAGCTTGAGACGTTGATATCATGAGATGCATATTGTCTGAGAGCTAGGCGCGGCAAAGGCGCGCACCACATATCAAATGTAGACGTGGCGAATGGTGATTGCATCAAAAATGCATGATGGAGTAAACAGAGCCATGCATTTTTCTTCTTCTTCAACCAAAATACATCTCCAACGTCCAAACCTCATCTACAAAGATAGAAGCTCTCATTCAAGGAGCTTTCGCTTTAACATTATCTGGTGGTCTCATGAGTCACGAGTCATGTCCCATATATTGTTGGGTGTATAAAGCCATCTCATTCTAGGATCCCTTGCACAATGTCTACTGCTTCCATCAATAGCTGGTGCCTTACCTCTCTCTCTCTTTCTCAATCTACTCTCAAAACAGCCACATTACGTCCCTCCATCTCTGCCAGCCTCAACTCTTCTCCTTCTCCTCCTAGACTCATCCGAAACGAGCCCGTTTTCGCCGCACCAGCCCCTATCATCAACCCCACCAATTGGGTATATTCTCTCTCTCTCTCTCTCTCTCTCTCTCTAAGTCTATCCATGCATCATTTTAGGTTTTGCTACCACATTGCATGTACATTTGGAGAATTCTCATTAACATTTTAAGAAAGTTATTAGATACAATGGGATAATTTCACTAAAGTCCCTATTGCTTAGTGAAATATCATATTTTTAAACGTTTTGTTTTTACATATTAGCAACTTTAGTCCATATTTTTTCTAAAATACATCACTTTAGTTATGATCCTAAATAAATATTGTTTCAAAATCACCCCAACTCACTCATGATCATCTTATTAAGTCACGTATGTCACAATTACCATATAGGTCCCAAAATAAATATAAGATCGAGCCATCGAAGTGACATGACATGACAATGAACCTTATTGTCCCTCACTCACATACACACAAATACATTCATAGTGTACTATATAGCATGTAACGACTAGTCGTCCGTGGCTGAAAATTAAGCGTCTTTAGTTGAGTTGGCGGACATATTGATGCATACATGGCCCGAAATCGAAGGAATGGAGAGTTGTCATGACATATTTCCGTGGCTGAAAATTACTTGTCTTTAGTAGAGTTGGACATATTGATGCATACATGGCCCCAAAATTGAAAGAATGGAGAGTTGTCATGACAAGTGTGTGGTCATTCCTCTAATTAACAACTATTATAAAATGTATATAACGTAAAATAATAATAAATATTTCATTAACTCTTGAAACTGAAGTCTGAAAGGACCAGATATTAATATATATAGTTGGCCAATTCTAAGCTAATTATAGAGAACCTCCTGCATTTGCTGTCATTGCAGTTACAATATCCTTTGAAATTTTCACAGTAGGAGAGCTTGCTCTTTTCTTATTAGTTTTCTACTCTACAAATTAACAAATTAGAGCTTGCAGATAGTTAAAAATATTTAGTACTGAGTATATTTCTTCAAAGATCATATTCTCATTCAAATCTCATATTATATTTTTTGCAGAGAGACGATATGGGAAGCAAGTCGTATGAGGAAGCCATTGAATCTCTCAAGAAACTTCTTAGGTACAACTTTTTTGTTTTCTACCATCAAACTAATCGTCCTAACTGACTTTTCGATTTTATTTAAGTTTACATGTAGATTATCTACTTGGTTTTCCACTTTAATTTCTATACAGATGACTTATCGGGTGCGAGATTCTGTTATTTTTTTTTTTTTAATGCGAAATTCGACTTTTTAATGTTATAGCTAGAGTCAATCGACTCTATAACGTTATAAAGTTACTCTAAAACGTTGCAGAGTTAAGAATCCGCATTTAATAAATGTTTATGTTTTTTTTTTTTTTTTTTTCTTTTTTTTGAGCTGAGATTCCATTTCTTTATAGTAAAGAGTGGCAGATCTAGGAATTTTTTTTGGTCTGGATGAACCACTTTTTATTTCTTTCTTTTATCTAGCTAAGAGTCTAAACGTGTGTTTGGTATGACTTTTCTAAAGGCTAAAAGTGCTTTTATAATGTTAAAAGCTATTTTGATGGGGTTTTTTTTGTTGGTTGTTTGGCAAAACTAAAGAAGTATTTTTTTAATATTAAAAAAATTATTTTATATTTTTTGGGAGAAACCCAAAATTTAAGGTGGTGTTTGGATCCGTTTTTAAAAACCGTTTTTTGTTTTTAAAAACAAAAAACAACTAAAATATTGTTTGGTTGAGCATTTTACAAAACTGTTTTTGAAACAAAAAACAATTTTTTAAAAGTTATAATTAAAAAGTTAAAAACAATTTTTTTATTGTTTTCTATTGTTTTCAAAAATAGAAAACTTAAGGGCGCGTTTGGTATCGTTTTTAAAATGGTGTTTTTGAAAACTATTTTTAAAAATGGAAATCATGTTTTAAAAATGATGTTTTTAAAAATATAATGTGTTTGGTAATGTTTTTTAAAAGTAGTTTTTTGAAACGGAAAACGATATAAAAGTGTTTGGTTGTTGTTTTTAAAATCAGTGAAATAGTTGTTTGGAGGGAAAAGTTATGGTTTATTTTAAAAACCTGTTTTGAAAACAATAGAAAACAATAAAAAGTTGTTTTAACTTTTTAGTTATAATTTTTAAAAAGTTGTTTTTTGTTTTAAAAAACAGTTTTGTAAAATGGGTAGCCAAACAACATTCAAATCATTTTTTGTTTTTAAAAACAAAAAACTGTTTTTAAAAATACATCCAAACACCACCTAAGTTTCTCCTAAGAAGTTCTTTTTGAGCTTTTTAAAAAGAGAGAAATAGTTTCAACCACTGTCCATAAACTTTATATATTTCACCATATACACTTCTATTACAAATACTATGTTAATGTCCATTTTTGTACTTTCTAACAACAAAAGAACTTTTAAAGATGTTTTGTTAAACAATCTATTAACTTAAAAGCATTTTTTTTTTTTAGTGAATACTAAACAATATACAATCTTTTGTTAAAAGCTCTACTCGTAAAATATATACTTCAGAAGCTATTCTTGAAAAGACATCCCAAAAACACCCTAAGTAGAAACTTGTGTGAGAGAAATTCCATAAACAAAAATGCAAATATATACACACACAGGGAGTATAATATCTTTTATATCTTAGTATTCGTAATGTTGATACTAAAAAACTAAAGAAAAGACACCAAATCAAGAAATTACTTAGGATGTGTTCAGTACTTTTGTAATTATTTAGGATGCATTCAATTGTTTTAAAAGAAGAGCACTAGGAAAGTCATTGTATTATTAATTGGATTTGATAGTTTGAAGATTCATAATTGACCTATTAGCAGTTTTTTGGAAACATTTATTTGAAAATAAAAACAATAAAAACATGTTCAATGCTAAATTGCTAATTTAAAAAACGAAAAAAAGAAAAAAGAAAAACAAGAGAGAAAAGAATAAATGTTTAATAGTAATAAATTATATATATATTTAAAATGAAATACATATTCTTTAATTAAATAAATATTTGAATTAATTAATTAAATTAAATTAATTTTTAATAATAATACCAAATCAATATCAACAAAACTTATAGGGATATAATACTATAACAACAAAAAATATTTATTTATTTATTATTTATTATTTTTTGTTGGTGAGGAGACATCAACACAACCAAAAATTTATACCTATCTTTGGAGGGAGATTTTTTTTCCTTCCTCAAAAGCTAACCTAGTCCTATTACCTTTCCCTGATTATTAGAGAAGTGGCTCACACCGGAAATTTATATATTATATTATATTATATTTTTTTGGTTAATTATTATGTGAAAATAAATAATTAAATAATATTAAAATTGGATTACAGTGAGAAGGATGAGCTGAAACCGGTGGCAGCTGCGAAAGTAGAGCAGATAACTGCCCAGTTACAAACGTCGTCGACCGGCACCAAACCCTTCGACGCCGTCGAGAGGATCAAAGATGGCTTTATCCACTTCAAGAGAGAAAAATACGAGTAATTCTTATTATTTTACATTAACAATAAAGTGAAGTTTTATTATATAATCACATTCACGTACATAATAATATCATAAACATTTTTATGACTCTTTCCGCAGAAAGAATCCTGCTTTGTACGGTGAGCTTGCTAAAGGACAAAGCCCCAAGGTATATATATGTCCCAAATTATAGAATGTGACGTGATAAACTTTAATTGAATAACGTATTAAACGTACATGACGGTTTGGTATATGGTATAATTTATAGTGAATGATAATCTAATAATTATATTTTGGTGGAAATGATACTTGCAGTTTATGGTGTTTGCATGCTCAGACTCAAGAGTGTGCCCATCGCATGTGTTGGATTTCCAACCAGGAGAGGCCTTCATGGTCCGAAATGTTGCCAACCTCGTCCCACCGTATGATCAGGTATTCATTAATAATCATTAACTCTACCATTATTTCTAATTAATTTTATTTTTCTGATTTAATTTATGTGCTGTGCTGTGTAACAGAACAAATACGCTGGAGTTGGAGCTGCTGTAGAGTATGCAGTTCTCCATCTCAAGGTTTCGGAAATTGTGGTGATTGGACACAGCTGCTGTGGTGGTATCAAGGGACTCATGTCTTTCAAATTTGATGGACCAAACTCTACGTGAGCCAGCCTAATCTATTACAAATAAATAATTACTTAATAAATGGTGGTTTAATTAATTTAATTATATATGCATGCAGTGATTTCATTGAAGATTGGGTGAAGATTGGTTTACCTGCCAAGGCGAAGGTGACATCAGAGCATGGTAGTCTACCATTTGAAGAGCAATGTACATGCTGTGAAAAGGTAAATTAATTTGATTACGATTTCGATTTGAAAACCTCTAATTAATAAAAGATTTTAGGTATGGATTAATGTGGGGAATGGTATTTGTAATGAGTAAATAAATGTGCAGGAGGCAGTGAATGTATCACTTGGAAATCTGCTAACGTACCCATTTGTGAGAGATGGATTGGTGAAGAAGACACTAGCACTCAAGGGTGGTTACTACGATTTTGTTAATGGAAGTTTCGAGCTCTGGGGGCTTGAGTTCGGTCTCTCTCCACCACTCTCTGTATGAACCATCAACCATGCATCAACCCAGTAATTCAAATTCAATAATATTATCACCTTCACGCTTCACCCCCCCATCTTTGTACTTGCTTTGTATGCCTTAAATAAATGAGCTATATATATATATATATATATATATATATATATATATATATATACTAGTTTATGCATCATAATTCAATATCTTTCCTTTTCTTCTTTTTTTCAAGAAATTATAATAATTATAAAAGATTCTCCAATATTCATCGATCAATTGGCTGTATTCACTGCTGGATTTTGCTTTGTTAGGTTAAAGATGTGGCCACGATACTACATTGGAAGCTCTACTAGATCGAGGTCTGATCTCTTGATCACTACAAAGATCGATATTGGGGTTCTATCTCTTCACTTTTCTATCATAAAATAATCAACTGGGGTTGTGTATATATCACAACTGATCCTATAATTAATTCAAGAATTAAATTGGGTTTTTTTTTAATGTTATTTTATGAATTTACAATCGCAACGGTACTGAACTTATTACAACTCCAATCAAATTTATAGAGTAATTAATGTGAAATCTGGAATTTAAAGTGGCAGTATTTTCATTTTTCGATCAGTAAGAATACTCATATACTGGGCAAATTTACAGTTATACTAGCGTTTTATTCACATTGCATGTATTCGTGGTACAGATATCATGAGAATGATATATCAGACATCATATCTCACATGGCAAATTAAATAATTATACAGTACTGTGTATCATTTAATCCTGTGGGCTTGTTTCAGTACCTTTGATGATTTCTTTTCTTGAAGTCAAACATATTCAAACTTATATATATATACCGGCCACTTGTATCAAGATTCAAGCTGGATGCGATTTTGATATACGTGACAACAATAAAAGGAGCAAAGAGATTAGATTATATATTAGTTTTCAATAACAAATAAATAATATGAAAACAAATGTAAAAGAAGATCAAATATTAAAAGAAAAACCGTGCATAATGTGGAGCAAGTCATCATCAGAAACCCATAAAGAGTTGAAGAAACCATCATCCATAATGGAATATTCTTGTGTGTCGAGTACTGCTGCAACTTTCTGGGTGGCTTTATTTTGATCATGACAATTAGCTGTACTTGTAATTTCTTGTGTGACGACACTCTGATGATGATCTACTTTGATGAAGCTAGTGCGAGTTTGATGCTTTTTCCT
This sequence comes from Acer yangbiense, assembly GCA_008009225.1. Taxonomy (NCBI): domain Eukaryota; kingdom Viridiplantae; phylum Streptophyta; class Magnoliopsida; order Sapindales; family Sapindaceae; genus Acer; species Acer yangbiense. Next base: position 34,373,713 of record CM017769.1, on the reverse strand, counting down.
CAAATGAGTGTTCCAGTAATTCTTCACTTGATTGTCTGTTCGTCCCGGCACTCGTTTTGCAATCAAAGACCATCTACAAAACCATTCAAAATATATAATTATTTTTAATTTTAATAATAATACAAATTATAATAGAAGACGATCGAAGAAGGAATTGAAAACCTGTTTCCAAGTAGGTTGTGGAGTCTGATGATGAGATCTTCTTCTTGTTCAGTGAAATTGCTTCGGTTCACAGTTGGGCTCAGATAATTCATCCACCTTAACCTACAACTCTTCCCGCATCTCTTCAAATCTATACAACAATATCACAACACTCCCTTTAATTTATATAATATAACAAATTAAATATGCTAGCTAGTAAGTGACAGTGTGACCATATATATATATTCAGTAGTGTACTTGCCTGTTTTCTTGGCTATGCGATTCCATTGTCCTTTGCCATGCACTTTTACATAATCAGTGAGCATCTTGTCTTCTTCCACTGTCCATAAACCTTTCTTGTATTGACTACTATTCTCTTTTTCCATTGTCTTCTTTGTCATTCTTCTTTTCTTCTTTTTGGTGAGAGCAAAACGTTTGGGAGTAGTTTTAGTTTTTTACAGTAAAAGCTAGCTGCACCCTCCACTGCTGCAGTTGGATGATATAGAAAATATTTTGTGGATGGAGAGGTGGTAGCTCATCTACCGCTGTAGCTCTGACACACAAATAACCAGACCATCTTTTTAGCTCTTACATTCATCTAATAACAACTTTATAACATTGGTATTGCCAAACCTCTCTTTTTTTTTTTCTTTTTTTTTTCTTTTAAAATTTCCAGTTTCCTGTAACTGATAGTGGTTGTTACATAGCAGTGAATACTGAATAGTGATGTTATGTTAGCTACGGATAAGTCCTTGTCAACTCTACCTAGTAATTAATATCTCTGTCTAATAAAAATAAAAAAATAAAAACTATTTTTATAAATTCTTAAAAAAATTAATCTTCCACGTTTTTATTGTTATAATTGATTTTTTGAAAAGAGAAATACACTTGCAACATTTTTATGTATAAAGTTTTTCATCCCTGAAGCTAATTATGTTGATTATTCCCTTATAGACATAATTAACAAAAAATGCTCTTTGATTTTCTGTTTCCATTGGAAGAACAAATATAACATTTTAATTTAACTTTTGAATCCTTATTACATAAACAACAAGATAGCCCTCCACATAGATTAACAAAATCACTGCATGCCTCATAAATGCACCAACTAACCCATTGTCTGAAAACTATACCATTTTTTGTTTAGAATTAGAAAGCTCACCGACAATATCTTGTACCAAGACACTCGATTTTTGACTAAAACCAATGTCAAAGCCTTTGCCATGATCTATTATTACGGCGACACACTTCTGTTAACCCATTTAATGGCCAATAATTTTCTGCACCATTTTGAATGATCAATCAGAGATCTGACACAAAGTGGGGCTTCCTCAGTACACTGAATTTATGACTCCGTTTTCAGGCCACAGTAAATGAGAAAAACAGTCAACAGACAACAACTGTGCCCTACTGAACAAAAATTTAAGTCTCACCAGAAAGAAACCACTCAAGACGAGGAACATCCTCGAGCTAAGAGCAATCTCCAACCCAAACACCAAATATTACACTAAAAACACTAAAAAAGAGCATCTTTTTTAAATCAAATTTTTTTTTATCTCCAATGTATCATACCAAATTTTACACCAAAAGAGTATCTTTCTGAAATATTCTCACAATACATATTTATACAATATTAATTAATTTTTATTAATTAACTTATACAATAATAATTAATTAATTTTTCATAAAAATATTATTCTTCAATAATTACTTATATAATGTCCAAAAAATTAAATAATAACTATACCGAATATTATTGAACTTATTTATCCAACTAATTTTCACTTAATTATTTCAACAAAAAAATTTTATAGCCTACAATTGTTGGATGAGATTAATTATCAATGAATATTGTTTTTCTCCCAAACTCTACTTAATTCTTCTTCTTCTTTCTCTATATTTCTGTCACAATCCGTTGGTATACAACAATTTCTAAATGGTTTTTTAGAATTACTTTAAACGAGTTTTTATTATTATTGTCAACCCGTGTTGCAATTTTCTCTATATTTCTGTCACAATCCGTTGGTACACAACAATTTCTAAATGGTTTTTTAGAATTACTTTAAACGAGTTTTTATTATTATTGTCAACCTGTGTTGCAATTTGCTTTATTGTAGAGTTTACTTATGTAATGTATTTAATTGCACTAGATTTACTAATTAAGTCAAGTTTAAATTAGTTAAATGTATTAATTAATAATTAAATTTAATAAATTAAATATATATATCAAAGTGGGTATCATTTTAAAAATCTCAACGAGATCTTTCCAACGGTATATTTTTTAGGAATACATATTGTTAAAATTAAGTGTAAAAAGGTTAAATTAATAATTATTATAAAAAATAAATGGTGATGTGACATCATAACAGGAAAATAAAAATAAAAAAAATTGATGGATGAACGGTGCCCACCAAACCTGATGGGTACTGTTTATCCACCAAATATTATTTGGTGTGATTAGTGTATACGTTGGAGATGTTTTTTTTGGTATATTTGGTGTGGATGGTATATACATCGGAGATGCTCTAAGGCACAACAACTAAGAGGACGATGATATACTGTAACAACTAACAACAACAATAACTTAATGCAGTGGAGCCACCCAGAAATTAAACACTGCCCACATCTGTTAAAGCAGTGGGGACTGAGGGGTTGACTCTATGTCAATAGTGAATAATCTTTCACTACACTCTACTCAGCAATCACTAGTTTCTCATTCATTGAAACCATAATTATTCATTTGAAATTTAAGATTGGAATTTGGAAATTATGAGATAATTCTTTCTACTAACTGAATGAGAGGAAAAGGTGCCAAAATTTCAAAGCTACCAGACATTTTTTTGGTATTGCACTTCAAGAGCTAAGATGGAACACACAAGTTTGCTTCATATAAGTAGCAGAAACTTCAAAAGGGAGCTTTTTTAGCCAAACAATTACTGCACAAAAAATAATGACATTTTATTGAATATAGACTGTACCAAAATATACAAGCTGGAGCTTTTAGCATACTAAGACTCATCAGCCTTTGGTTCAAGCATTACAGAAATCTTTTCCTTACGATCGCCACGCAACACCTCCACAGTCACCTGAGTATCAAAAAGTGCAAAAATGATAACCATATTAGCCATGAATGTTACCCTTGTAAACTATATTTCACTCAATATTGATACGTATATTTGGATAGCTTTTGGACAATGAACATTGAAGGACGAGACTAAGTCAAAAGAGTTGGTATAAAACTTTCAAACTAAAGAAGTGTCTTCCTTGGGCTTTCTACCCGTCTACAAGAGCAATATACCGAAGCTTACTATGTAACACAAGCATGTGTGAGCATGACTGAGCACAATTAATGCTAAAATCATCCAATCAAACAGATAAAATAATGCTACAATCTCACCAGTGGTATGAGATGGCCTGATCTTAGGGCATACACAGTTGCAGCTAAGACGTACACACTATGAATATAACCTCCAATTTTCCATGGTTGCAGCCTATGTCTCAGCACAGAATATTTTTTCAACATTTGGAAAAACAATTTTTCCAAATTTGCAGCTTTGTCCAAGTTTATCACTTGGCATATAACATGACACTTCAATTCTCAGTCTTATATATATAACCCCCAATTTGAATAATTGAATGTATGGGGTAAGCCATCTCTAACCACTCCATAGAACGGGCCTAAAATACGGTAAATGGTATAAATTATCCCTGACCACTCCATAGATGGAACCAGGTTAGGAGGGGTTGTGATAGATACCCCCAATGACCCTACTCAACTCTCTATGTTTTCTCTAACTTACCTCAAGCCATAGTTAAAAGTTTTGAGTATTAATTATTAGTAACTACCTTTCTTAAAGAGAATTTATAGAATGTTAAAAGACAACGTATGGAATGAGTGGCAAAGTGATCAAGATTAACTATAGCATTTCCATGTTTGTCAATGAGTTCGTTATCTTTGTATTTATGAAAAGTGATAACAAGTTCAACGGGTTGATAAATAATTTACTTGATTTTAAGTAATTAAATTTATTCATCCTGATATATACTCCATATAACAATAAGTTGAAAGAGGGAATACATAGAACTTTCCTTGTTATTATGGAACTAGAGAAAGAATACCATGTAATTTTCATATTTCTTCCAAGAAATTAATGCTTATCTTATTATCTTGATGAGCTTGCTCATACCATTATGGCATTATATATATGCAACTACAAAAAGTAGTCATTTCCATGAGACAATACTAGATTGCTTCTTTGTTTAACAAGTCTGAGTTCAAATGAACCATTAATTTTAAATTTTGTACTTATGGTTTGTTCTTTCTTTAATATATATAGGACAAAAAGACTATATTAAATGCAAAAAGAAATACAAAAGGAGGACAAGCTGTCCTCAAAGCAAGGAATAAGCAAAAAGAAAAACCTATATGTGGACAGATAACAAAAACAAAGGAGCAGGAAACTTTGTATTTAGTTTTATTCAAAAGAATTAACAATAGAGATACTGAGACTTACAATTTAACTTGAGACTTCCAATTCTAGCACTGAGTTTTAAAGATCTTGTAAAAGAATATATATATATAACTAAGAACGATAAGGTATATGCATTAGCTTTATTGTCCAATATATTATTAGCATACAAATTAAATTAGTTATCATTTTACACGTACATTTTTAGATATAAATAGTTGAGTGATTGTAAAACTAGATGGTATCTCAATAGTTTCATGAAAGCTTGAATGTTACTATTGAATGAAAATACCCTGAATCAATCTTTTGGTTATTATATATTATTATTTTTACTGATTTTCAATTTTATTAATGATTGAATACTGCCGCTGAAAAAAATTTGTGCTCTGTACCAAGACCACTCTTGAAGCCTCCACCCAAAAAGTAAAGTAACATGAGCTTATCTAATTAATGTTATTAAACCATACCTCATCTCCAACTTTACACTGGTCAAGAATTCTGTACAAATCGCTGCCATTTGTGACCTTTTTTCCATTCACAGAAGTTATGATGTCACCCAGTATGAGTCTACCATAGGCATCACGCTTGGTTGATAGCAGACCCTGCAGAATAAAGATTGATCAGATCTACCAAAAAGAAATCACAAATCTTCAGCCAATTAAGGTTATGTAAAAAAGAATAAATAAAGGCCTGACATTTTATGTTAAACTTAAGGAAATGATTATGCATACCGCTTTGCCAGCTGGACCATTCGCCGGAGCATCCAAAATGAGTACCCCACTTACACCTAACTGTTCTACTGATTGATCAGGTGCAAACTTAATTCCTAAAATAGGTCTTGTGACCTTGCCAAACCTGACCAGCTGATCAACAATGCCACTTACCTGGATATGCAAGAATGATGATTAATAATCTTTTCACAGTCATGAAAAAGAATAGCCAAACAACAAAGGTTTCCTTATCAAGATGAATTCAAAAGGTCTAACAACATACAGTGTCAACTGGAATAGAAAATCCAACACCAGAGGATGCACCAGATGGAGAATATATAGCTGTATTAATTCCAATGAGGCTTCCTGAACTATCCAGAAGTGGCCCTCCACTATTTCCAGGATTAATGGCAGCATCTGTCTGTATAACATCCTGAATTGGACGACCAGTCGCAGCAGAACTGATTTCACGGCGAAGCCCACTGCATTAAAAATAAAATAATGCATTAGCAAGTCCAACAGTTCGAATCACCGCATGCAATATAGATATATGAAAGATATGTTGGGTATTTAGTTTAAATACGATAGAAATATTCCATTGTTTATTTTAAATTCTATATTCCTATAATTTTTTGAAATGTTCATGAAAACACAAGTGTTTAATTGCTAATGTTTATGTCTCCATTTCTCCAATGTTAGTAATAGTCATGTACTGTTTTAAAAAACATTACTTAGAAATTGCCATACAAACTGCGGAATGTAAACAAAAGGATAATATTAATTTATAAAGTGCTAAAATAACATTAAACTGTTGTCATGCATGGCTCAAGAATAGAACTAACACTTCTAGAGAAATCCAAATAAAGCAAAATCTGTCAAATATAGATTTTCATGAATAATTTACCTGATCACTCCAGTTGTAAGGGTATGGTCAAGTCCAAACTGCAAAAACATATACATTAATGCATTAATCAGATTGTCAAATAAAAAAACGGTTACGCAACTTCTGAACAATGGTCAAGAACTATATGATATACAAAAGTTTTGATCGAGAATTTATTGCCTGTGTTAAAAATGGCGATAAAAGCTATGGACCTATGGTTTGTGCACATCATCTTTCTTTTTCATTATCTTATAATAAAACCACTTGTTTAATTGTAATATTTATTCAGTAGGGAAAAAATTATTGATAGTATGCAGCAATGTGATCATACATATGAACATAGAATGTAGAATCAGACTCACGGGGTTGCCAATAGCATATACTTTCTGCCCAACAAGCAAGTCTGCAGAGATACCAATAGGTATGGGCTTCAATTTTTCTTTGGGTGCTTCAATTCTTAACACAGCAACATCCTTGTCTTGGTCATATCCAACCACTCTTGCATCATAAGCTGACTGGTCAGCAAGAGTGACCCTGTAAATCACTAGCGCAAATTCAACGCCAACAATAAGGACATAGCATAATCTACTACCAAACAATAAATTTAGCTCAGATTTGTGACCCCAAAGAAACCCATACATCATGGCAGACAGTAATTGACCTGAAAGACTTTAACAAGGTGCAAAGTACTTATTCATTCTGCTTCTGTAAACCATCGCCCAGTATTAAATCTGCAGAGCATATACTTTGAGGTGTATTATATTACCGTGTAGTTTTTTTCACATAAATATTTACTCAACAGTCAAGACTTGAACCCATATTCTTTTGCTTTCTATCCCAAGCTTATATAATTACGACAGGGAATGGCCCCTTAAACTATAATGGTATACAAGAGCATTTTAGCAAAAATATCCAATCTTTTCACATGGGATTATAAAAATATTCAACTTCTAAAATTTTTTACAAAACTATCGATGCATGATAGACAACCTCATAATTGGCCTCACAGTGTCTTCTCAATAAAATTGTGTAAAACAGAAAAACCATCAAATTTCATTCTGAAAACAGCAAAATTCATTGGGTCAAGCTCTTTTAAGTAATCGGGTCCAAATGAATACAATCTGTCCCAATAGTAAATATTCTTCAAGTTCAATTATAAACTAGAAGCACGATCTTTGCACTTCATAAGTGAAACACCAACAGGATGCACGATTAGGCTGATGTCACATTCATATATTGCAGCAAATCCGTAGAGTGATAGTTGACCAGCATATTTTATCAAGTAGAAGGATTTGTTTCTAATCAGCATATTCTATCCAAGGAATTAATAAATATATGAAAATGTCTATTTTTCTCTTTTGATTCTCTGTGGGCCAGACAGGGCTTCAGAAATGAGCATGCAGCTCTCCAAGTCCCAATGATGTATATTGTAACTTTTCTTATTTTGCTTTCTAGCCCAAGGCTTATATAATTACACAACAGGGAATGGCCCCTTAAATTAAACTATAACATGAGACCAGCATTATCAAAACATACCAATTACTAGCAAAAAGTACCACAATATCAAAGTGCTGCTTCAAGGCTAGCACAAGTTATCACGTCAAGACTACAGATTGAGACTGATCACTATAACAGATGATTTCTCTAAACCAATTTATTTTATTCTAAAGCACGTCATGCACTGTCAAGCCTTCACCAGTCTTGCGTCTAGTCAAGTTTCTAGCAAAGAATAAACCTAGGTGCTATCACAGGATTTCAAAATAGCATCCAAAGTGTAGAGACTGAATTTACTCAAACTTATCGAAAATCCAGTAAAATAACAAGCTCATCTTTCAAGTCCCTCCAACATATTGATGTTTTTATCAATTAAAACGACCAGAAACAACACCAATTGATATCAACAGAAAAAAAAAAAAAAAAATTAAAAAAAAAAAAAAAAAAAACATATTCAAAATTGGCACATGTATAAAGTTTCGCAACAATCAACAGTAGCCAAAGCAGAAATCAAACGAGTAAACAAAAATTGAAATTCAAGAAATAACAGAGATCAAAGAACGCAAACCAACTTGAGATCAGAAGCGCCACGAATCACATGATAATTAGTCACAATGTGACCATTTTTATCCCAGACAAAACCCGACCCGGATCCTTGCGGTACCTCCAAGACGTCCAACGTAAACGCATCCTGCCTACAATTCAACAATCACCTAAAATTGATTATCAAAAAAAAAAAAAAAAAAAAAAGCGCAAAATTTGACAGAAAATTAGAACAATTAAGATAACGAATGATACGTACTTGACAGCGAGATTGGTGATGTAAACGACAGAAGGAGTGTTGTCTTGAAAGAGACGAACGGTAGCCAGCTCATCGGTCTGAAGCTTACGTTGCGGAGTGACGACGAAAGCCGAGGCAGGATCGACGCCGGTGAGGAACAGAGTCAGTGACAAAACGACTGAACTGCAGAAGATGAAGATCGAGTCCAGAGCTGGAGAGATGAAGGGCGTTTTCGTAAATAACACGACTTTGGAGACACTCGAGTCAGTGGTAGTCAGTGAGCTGCTGTTGATAATGAAACAAGTGGTGGTGGTACTGTTGCTCGTTCGGGATTTGCGGAGAGGAAGGGATGGTTTGGAGAAGTAGAAGCTGTTGGATTTTGTTGAGGTGGTGTTTGGAGAGCGAGAAAATGGGGAGGGAAAGTAAATTGTAGAAATGAGAGAATGAGCAGCCATTTTCTGGCTTTGTCCAGAACCACTGGTTTGATGATGCAAGTATGTGCGAATCTGTATATTCTTGGGCTCCTCATCTACCATTCACTGGGCCCTACTATTTTCTTATTCTTTTATCAAGTCAACGTGTCCTCATTCCATTGGATCGCTACATTTTTCTAGAGGGATTTAGCAGTTTCTTCCTTTTTCCTCCTTTTATTTGAAAATAATCCGGTCTGAACCGGAAACTTTGAGTCGAGTGGATTAAAAATCCGTTTTATTATACAACTGATTAACTGATAGTTAAAAAATTATAATTTAGTTTGATGAGAATAATAATATAACTGTAATTTATTGAGCACTCTATGAAATAGTCACTGTTCTAACCATTTCACTCAAGCAAAAAGTTTTCTAATCTTCTTTCACCAGACCCAGAAACAAAACATTTCTTCAATCCAAAAGTGGGAGCAGTGGATTTTCACAAAATTTGAGAATCCAGGTGCTTGTATTGCAGGACAAAAACAGAGGTTGAATACTAAAACTCAACTAACCTGTCCATGCTACCTTGAGGAGTTCTGAAACCTTCTCTGAGAAGGGAAATAAGGGGAAAAATCAAAATCAAAACTTTACAAAATTTTGGTCAAGGGCCTTAATTCCCTTGGTAGACCGTCGAAATTTCCAGCATTTACATCAGATTCTAGCATGGGTCTCTTTCCGATTTTCCAAACGATGCCCTCTGCCAGATGCTCTTTGGTTGGTGTTAACATTACGAAATTTGGATCAGCTCTTTGATAGCTGCAAAAACAGCAAGTGGAGGATGGAGAAAAGAGTTTGAGCTCAATTTAAGTAAAGATTGGTAACATATCAGAAACAAGTACTTTTAAAAATCTGAAGTTAATAATTACAAACTAGCTGGCTAGAACTGGCTGCTTATTACTTGTACACAGATAGGAAATTTTATATTTGATTGAAAATGGAATAAAAGCGAATAAATATACCTGGCTTCTCTAAGATTTTCAATGCGGAGGCCGAACCCATATCCTGTCTTTCCTACTATATTATCTCTAGTAGCTGCAAGACAATGGGTGTATGCACAAGGATTATTAATCAACAATTGTTACACATATCTTTTGCATTCAGATCAGGACTAACAATTTTGAATTTTGAAGGCTATTCTATGCCTGAGGCTCTTTTTAAATAAATCAAGGGGGGGAGTTTACAAGGTATTCCTATTGTCATGGTGTAAAGGTCTTTTTTTGATACCCAAAACCGCCCAAGACATTAGGAGAAGTGTATAGGCTTTATCAGAAATATTTGTGAATTTCTAAACGAATGTACTGATATGGCAGTAAATGCAGTCCTATAATGGTCTCAGTTTATAATTAGGTTAGAAGCTACTTATTGAATTCTAGCCATATAAAAGAAACCTTGAAATGAATGAATGAAGCAATCAACTAACTGTCTAACTAAAGATACCTGAGATGCTGAATGTGAAAGAAGGTTTCCACCATGACTTAAATGCCAGCGCCAAAGATGAGCTAAGAGGTCCCACCTTTCCCTGCAAATTAAGATTAAATTTGGATATTTATTGAATTTGGTGCTACCAATATTTACAAACACAAGATTGAGAGTACTACCTTCAGCAAAAAGTTTTTATTGGCTTGCCAGGATGCAGCTACCTGAAAGGAGGATTCTGGGATATTGTTTGATGTTTTGGAATCATCAACCCTTTAAAATAAGTTATACTAAAATCAGAACATCAGCACATTGATCACAAACTAATTTTTGTTCACTTGGACTATACCTTGTCTGCAACTGAAAGCCGAAGTCGATGTAGTTTGTAATTCCAACAATTTCATTTTCTTCAAGGGGGTTCTTCACCTGTTACGTTGAAGCAGTTCAATGATTTTCCGGTACCATGTTGCAAAACATGGTCAGAAAATGAGAAAAAGGATAGCAAGAATCACAAGTTATACTCCAATGGTAAAAAATCATCCCTAATTGGTCAGTGGCTTATTAGTAGCAAAGGACAGCTTCATGTAAATAGATCATCTAACATAATCTTCCTTGAGATTAAGTGTTGAATTTTTACATTCAAAATGAAAATTTTAAACACATTTAAGTTGATGCCTATCCCTGCAATGTGCAGCCAAAAATACAGTCACAGCATAAGTCCAGAAAACACTTGAGAACAACCTACTATTTTGCTGCCTGGAACATATATTGTTATAAAATAGTAGATAAGTTTACAAAATTTGTGTGATAACAGGATTTACTGAACTTCATGAATTAATGCATTGAAATTATCATCTAATTAAATGTATTTTATCCGTATCCTGCTGTAGAGACATACATGATGCAATTATTGTCGTAGACTATCTGACAAAGAATTAGTTACCTAGCTTCACATCTTGTTAGCACAATGAACCGCTAACATCTGTCCCTCAGTCAACATAGAAAAACAAATGGGTAGAATGAAGGGATATTTCTTCAAACCCATGGAAAAATTTTCTCAATCCACCAAAAACTAAATATGTATAGGATATGTTCTAATGCATGAAATGAGGTAATATAAAAACCCAATGGAATTGAGCAATTTGTATCATTTCATACATTGCAACAAAATATTTACATTGACAGATTAATACAGGTTCAAAAAAAAAAAAAAACATAGATGCGTTAGAAAGACAAGAGACTGAACAGAGAAGCTTACCCGCCTTTGGACAACCACGTGTTGATAGAATGAAGCAATGAACTGCAGTTGAAAAATTAGAATATGTAATTTTGCTCATGTACATGATAAATCTATTAGAACTTCACAAATCATATTTTGGAAAACAAGAAAGCACAGAAGCAGAAATTGAAATGAATTTCTGGAGGCACAAGGAAAACCTATAGAATGCCATGCAGCAGTGCAATCCAAAATTCAAAACCCAAGCAATGATTTCAATGAATAATTTGATATAACATCCATCATTGATGTATTGACTTGTTTCCCAATAAACTATGAAATGATATACTAGCCATCCGATAATGTTTTGAAAAATTCTTTATGTTCCTATCACGGGAATTTAAAGAAAACCCTCCTTCCATTATGGTAACTGAGAATAACCAATGTGGGAGCTCATAATCCCATTCAGCCACATACTTAATCTCTGCTTGCTTTATAATCAGTTAATCACTTATGATAGGGAACAAATAAAAGGGAAAAAAATAAAATAAACAAGATGCTAATGGTGGGATTGTGGGAAAGAACCTAGAGACTCTCCCCCACAAAAGGAAAAAAAAAAAAAAAAGCAAATAAAGGGCTCTCACTCTAGATTTTCACCAAAATGTCATATATTTCAATGCAGAGATAATGCTTTCCATAAATTAGGAAAAACATAGAGTTAAGGCCCTCATCTTGCCTATGCAGCCAATGGTTGCTCACTTATGTATCCATCAATTTGATGACCTCATATATTGCACATCAAACGACTGATAAATTATGTCCTAACTTATATCATTCAGAGATAAGAAAATCTAACTTAAGCTCTAAAAAAGTATAAATTGATGGAGTAATTGAATTATCCACCGCAAAGCTTCACCAGAAGTATGATAAATTGTTAGAGCGCCTCAATACTATTGTTGAGCTTTTTCCTATCAGCTTAAGCTTTTAGATTTATTGGTTACTAACATGTTGTCAGAGTCAAGGTTATACCAGAGAGTCTTGGGTTCAAGTCCCTTGCGTGGTTATATTTAAATTTGTTATTTGCTATGTGTTTGTGTTTAGGCTCGAGCCACATGGCAAGCCCATTGGTCTTGCCCGTGGGGAGGTGTGTTAGAGTGCTTAAACACTATTATTGGGCCCTTTCCTATCATCTTAAACTTTTGGGTCTATTGGTTACTAATAAAAAAGAATAGACTGCATAAATAAAATAAATAAATAAATAAATTGTCTACGATATGTAATGCTATGACAAACAAACTGTCAGGATAAAAATACATATGTGAAATAACTTAAACTCTTAACAGAACAAACCTGAGAACTTTTATCAAGTTCGAGGCCAAAATTGAAAGAAGGGCTCAAGGGGCTGCCTGATCCTACTCCATAGCCAATTGCACAACTCCAATTCATTAGATTTTTATATTTTGCACCTTCTTTGCCTCCATCTATTAAAAGATGCAACAAGGTGACCAATAAAAATCAGTTCAATTAAGATCACGTGTAAGTTTCAAGGACAAAATGACAATTCACTAACATACACCATTACATTTATATATTGAACAAATATTCCATAAAATACAGACTGACGCATGCTTATAAAAACTATCCTTAGAAAACTTTCATTGGTAGTTTAATTGATTCCTTAAACTTATTATGCCAGCATACCCATCAAACACTGTTTGAGTGAAGTACTCATAAATGAAGGTAGGATTTCATCTTTATCATTTAAAAATGAATATTATATCTCAGCATATCCCATGCCAGTATAGCTAAACCAGATGACAAGGGTTGGAAATTGAAATTGTAATGTGCAAAAAGGCCATATATATTGAAGTTGTATGTGTACAAATGTACAATATATAAGACAACAAAATTGTTAAGGACAAAAAAAGCAATTCTCTAGTTCAAGCAATGCATTAACAATATAGCATAAAAATGTAATTAACTGAGCTTGAAATCCTGCAAAATGAATCTAATACGTGCAAAACTTACATTGTGGATCATACTGCACTCCAACAGTGAGCCTTCCTATCTTGCTTACCAGCCATGCATTCTTTGGCAACTCATCTTTCACTGGAAAGGACAGTAATGTTCATCTTGTAAGTGGACAATTTCTCAAGTTCAACTTCACAAGTAGAATAAGGCAAAAAATAGATTTGAAAAAATTGCAATCTCCAAACCTATAAGCAGGGAAACAGGGTGGATGAAAAAATGTTTGATTTGGGAAAGTTAAAGGGGGTGGCGATGGCAATAAAAGTGAATAGACTACATTCATAGTCAAGTTCTTGTAATATATATGAGTTTTGTGGGGCCATTATTAGTTTTAAGGCACCCTCTTGCATTTAAATAAGAGCCAATAAAAACTTTTCTTTGAGGCATGGCCAACACCAAACCTGCAAGCAATACATGCCACATATAATAAGGAGTGGTGCCAGAATACAGACAGATCAAGGTGATTAGTTATTGATCAGCTTATATTTAAAATAAAAATATAAAACAAAAAACCGTTTGGGTAGACATTTGTATGTGTGTGTGAACATTCTTTAAAACAATTTCTTAAGGCCAACAACAGTGACACAGTGTTAAGGGCTAAAATAACTACAGTACAGCCTAGAAACGTGACCAATATATGCAGTGTTAGTAAGAAAGAAATTCAGGACAATACAGGCGAATGGCATAAGTGTGGCTCCAAATGACAAATTTGTTGATCCAAATCTCAATCCCATAACACCATAATCTTCAGAAGATACTCTGTGGAAAACATTTAGCTTTGTCAGCACACTGTATTTGAGAATATCTCGTACCAACTAACACAAATTCCATACAAGATTATTTATTATTACGAGACCACCTTTTCTTCAATAGCAATGGAAGGATGCCAAATGCTCCCACGCCAAGTCTCGGGTAGTAAGCACATGACCTCATCTGTAAAATACTAAATTGGCAGCATCCAAAGCAAAGCATTGTTCAGAGAATAATGGCTCTTGAATCAGGCAACAATTAGAAAATTTTAAAACGAAAAATCCCTTACGGTTCAGAGTTGGATACGAAAAGATCCATGAATGTATGAGGATCATCCACATCACTGCTAATATAAAGAAGGTATTAAAATACATTGTTTAATAAAAATACAGAATTCATTATAATTAACAGTAAGCGAAACCGAACACCTTTGCCAGCGAAATAGTGCATTTCCTGCTACTTTCTCCTCAGGTTTATGATCAAGTGGACCTGAAACCTAATCAAATTAAATAAAAATTAATCAATCCTAAATGAGAGATATAATAATCCGAATAAAGAACAAAAACACTCAAAAATACGAAAATTACAGTTGCAATCAAATCAACGTGAGGATCGTCAATTGGCTTCAACATAATTATAGTGTTGAAATGCCTTGCTTCTTCGAAATAATCGTCGAAAAGGCACTTCAAAGCCAATTTCCCAAACAACAGATTATACGAAGACTCCAACATTCTGCACAAACCACCACCACAACCACCTCAGTGCCTCACTAAAAACACACAAATAATAATAATAATAAAAGAAACATCGCCGAGTGATAGTGAACCTGGTGCGGGCAGCTAGCGGAGGAAAGTCGAAGAGTGGCGGGACGAGAACCACTGGCGGCGGAGGTTCTTTGTTCATCCAATTCCCCATTTTTGGATGCCGTTTCGCTCCGGATTCAATTTGGAAAAAAAAAAAAATTATGAGTGCGAACTAGAAACAAAGCTGGTTATGGTTATGGTTATGGATACCCGAGATTTCGGGCATTTCTCTCTTTTCTTCCATGACGATTTCAACTCTGCCTCTGCGCAACACCGTACTGTAGTGACGTGGCACAGTTCTGATAAACAGAAGCACTAACGTGGCTTCTGAAGATTGATTTTCTCTTTCGTCAAATATGTTAAATGGTAATTTTAAATTTTGGTGAAAATTTCTAAAAACTGACCACAAATATTATATGAAATTTATTTTTAATCATAACAAAATTGTAATCTTTAATGACCACGTTATAAAATTTGAGAGCTTCGCTTTACAATCCACAAATTATCTATTCACACTCTAATTTAGTTTTTTTTATTAATGATAATTTTAACTTAAATTAAAATTACTAAACAAGACAAAAATAAAATAAAAAATTAAAGACACTGCAAACTAATTAAATTATTAAAAATATATATATCTCTCATAAATCATTAGATTAAATATTATGTATTAAACTAATATTAAACCCTCTTTCTTAAATCTGTTATTATCATATTAAACACTCTCTCCTAATTAATCTCTCTCCGTTTAAAATATATATATATATATATTTTCATACTTTCTATCGATCTCTGATTAATAGTTAAAGAAAAAATAACTTATGAATATTTTAGTTTTTTACTAATAGTAATATATATACTAAAAAGTCAATTTTCAAATAAAATAAAATAAAATCTGAAAGCTTGAATTGTTTCAACTATATTCGATTAAACTTATAATTTTTAAGACTATTGAAAGAATTAAAGTTCTTTGGGCAATCACATACCTACAAGAGTAACAAAAAGCATTTTCATATTTCAATTTAAAAAAAAAAAAAAAAAAAACAGTACTTGTTTTTTGAGTTTTTTTTTTTTTTTTTTTTTTTAGTATATACATACATATAGTTCTTAAAAATCAAGTTTATTAATAAGTTTTTTTTTCTTAACTGTTAGTCTTGCTTGAGAAAGAAGGGATAATTACCCCGATGGCCATCAACTTATGCTACCACTATCAAAATAGCCTATATGGGGAAATGGATGGAAAGTGGCCATTTTTGGCAAACATTGTTACACTAATGGTCATTCCCTCCAATTCTATCCAATAAGTGGCATTTTTGTAAATATGAGGATCACATTAATTTATTTTAGATATTTTTTGAAAATCAATTTTTTCTTTTGTTTTTTAAAACAAATAATTATATTTAGTGTGTACATATCCATATAGCATATCTCAAACATATATATAGTCTTTCTATTATCAGTTCGTCATAACAATAAATATATCAGGACGAAGAATGTGGACCACAGATTATGGAGAAGTTTTGACAAGTGCATACACTTTGATTGAGTCAAAGTATGTAAATCTAATGGTCCACATTCTTCGTCCTGATATATTTATTGTCAGGACGAACTGATAATAGTAAATCTGAACATATATATATATGTTCAGATTTACTATTATCAGTTCGTCCTGACAATAAATATATCAGGACGAAGAATGTGGACCATTAGATTTACATACTTTGACTCAATCAAAGTGTATGCACTTGTCAAAACTTCTCCATAATCTGTGGTCCACATTCTTCGTCCTGATATATTTATTGTTATGACGAACTGACAATAGAAAAACTGTATATATATGTATGTGTATATATATATATATATATATATATATATATACATATATATTTCTTTTCAACTTATCTCAAATATATTTTTTAGACTTTTTAGATTTTGTAACCTTAATATTTTCAAATATATATATATATCTTTTCAACTTATCTCAAATATGTTTTTTATAATTTTTTTGATTTTATAGCCTTGATCTTCTCAAAAAAGAATATATATATATATATATATATATATATATATATATATATATATATATATATATATATATGTTTGAGATATGATATACGTATATACACACTAAATATAATTATTTGTTTCAAAAAAACAAAAGAAAAAATTGATTTCCAAAAAACATCTAAAATAAATTAATGTCATCCCTTTATTTACCGAAATGCCATTCATTGGATGGAATTGAATGGAAATGGATGGAATGGCCATTAGTGTAACAATGTTTGCCAAAAATGGCCATTTTCCATCGATTTCCCCGTGTGGTGGCCATTTTGATAGTGGTGGCAAAAGTTGATGGCCACCAAGGTAATTACCCCGAGAAGGAATGGAGATAGAAAATTAGAGATATGTATTGGAGGAGAGAGAGTTTAATATGGTAATTAAAAATTTATAAAAGAGTATTTAATATGTAATAATTAATTTAATGATTTAGGAGAGATAATTTTTTTTAATATATATAATTTAATTCAAAAAAGATGAAAAAGATAATCTTGTAACAAAATGAAGGGAGCCGATATTGACACCCATAAATATGATAAGCACACACATATTTTAATAAAAATTTTAATTACAAAAATATCCCAATAGGAATTTACCAATAAGGACAAATTAGTTTAATTCAAAATAAATAAAATACTATTTACACCCATTAATTACACCCAAATATTCAACTATATCACTTTATTAAAAAAATAATCCTAATTCAATTTTAATTCTATTTTTTTATAAAAAAAATATATAAAATAAAAAAAGAACAAGAAGAAACATTGAATTCATTGAAGTAACATCGCCAACATTGCTGCTCACTTCCCTACCATATTCTCGATCTCTGAGGAACTCCCTGCAGCAGCAGAATAAACACACCATTAAACTACTTCATCATGTAACAATTGGAAAGAAAAATATTAGTGACGCAGTAGGTTACCAACGGCATACCCTAAAAAGTATGCAACACTTAATGAAATACTACGCAATAACTAGTTAAAGATGATACCATCCCAAACGCTAGTAGAGTGTAGATAAAGATGTTAAATAAAAGTGACAAATCACCTTACTCTAGTACACAAAACTATCAAACCCATCACTGTCTATATAGGTGCTACTAGAGAAGAACTAGCTCACCATGACATTAAAAAGCCTAATTTACATTAATAATGTATGAAGAATATTTTTTGTTTAAAAGTTTTCTAATGATGGCACTTTTACTAGTGTAAGAGAGTAATATGGTTTTTCTCTATTGTTGGTAAAGAACAAATAACATGGTTTTACTTTGGAGGAAAGCTTGATAGCTGAAAGTCTTGATATTTATTTTGTTATTACTCTTAATTATACTTCTTTTGGTAAAAAAACAAATAGCATGACTTTACTTTTCATAACTGCACGCTCAAGCACTATTGTTCATATAATAAATATAATAAGCATGTCTTAGGTAAATACACAGTCTGAAATTGGCCTGAAGCAAAGATTCTCGAAATTTAAGAATTTAAGAATTTTCGAGACTGTGTTTTCGAATCTGGAGAACTTCAAAATTTATCATTTGTAAAATTGGGTGCGTTAATAACTTATGGGGGTTTATAAATAAATTGTATTAAAATGAAAACATTCATTTAAATAAGGGTACTATTGGCATTAAGATGGGTGTGTCTAGTAATGTTTTAATTTTAAATTTTAGACATGGGTGTACTTATAAATATGGGTGCGCTTATCATTTTTATGGGTGTCAATATCCGTATCCCAAAATGAAATGTTTTTAAAAAAATTTAAAATTTAAATTTTAGACTTAATAGCACTGCACCCCCCTGAATTATATGCGAATTTGCAAATTGCCCCCTAAATGTTTTTTTTTTCGATGGTAAACCCCTCGAACTGTTGGAAATTGGCAATAATGGACGGAATAGGGACAGAACCCTTATTCCGTTTGATTTTCCTTGCACGTGCGCCTCACATGCATATGTACAAAGGGTAGTTTTGTCTTTTCATGAATACCATATGAGGGGCAACTTGCAAATTGTGATATTTTTTTTCCTTTTCTTACAAAAATTGCTAGAAATTGGAATAAAACAAAAAAAAAAAATTTAAATTAAATTTAACTATTATAAATTTGGATCAATATCCCAATCTAATTAAATTTTTATTATAAATTTATTATAATAATTAAATGATATGTAACTCTCACATTCAACTCTCAAATGCAGATCTTAACAAAATTAAATTTTTTTAAAAATATGGATCTCGAATTTTTGTGTTTAATCATATTTTTTAAGCATTCTCTCTCTCTCTCTCTGGTTCTCTTGTTCATTAGAAGATCCAAAGGTTTGCATTTGAAGGTCCAAAGATTTTTAAATCAGTTGCTACTTGCTAATCTCTCCCAAACATTCACAAACCAAAAACACCACAAAACGAAAATCAACAACACCCATCTCAATAATAAACAACCCATAATCATTCATCAACACCACCACAATCATTCATCAACTACACCACAAAACCCAAAACCTATAACCACAAAATCAACACCCATCTCCAGAAAACAAATAACACAAACCAGCCACCAATAAACTGAACAACATATTTGAAAACATATATATTTTTTTAAAATTGAACAAACAACACATATCCAACCTTCCAAAAGAGATCGAGAGAAGAAATAGATGAGAGAGAGAGGGACCGGATCTGAATCTCCTCCCAAAGGTGCGGGTTAGGGTGGCGGGGGTGGTTAGAGGGTGGCAGCGTTGGTTAGAAGGCGGCGGTAGTGGCTCGAAAATCGCTGCCGAATGAGAGATCGAGAGAGTGAGAGATGGAAGAGAGGCGGTTGTGAGAGAGAGATGTGATGATGAGAGAGAGAGAAAGACGGTGGTGAGAGAATGGTGGGAGAGACAGACGGTGGTGAGATTGTATGGATTTCGGTGGAGGCTAGGGTTTGGGTGGAGATGACGGTGGAGAAGATGAGTGAATGTTTGAGAGATTAGATTGAGTAAATGTTTGTTATTTATTTTAGGAATAATTGCACAAACGTCCCCCAAGTTTAGGCCTAATTACACACATATGGACTTTTACCAAATATTACACAAATATCCCCTACCATCAGTTGACTTCCATCCAACTAACTGTTGACCAGATTTTTAGTATTAAAAGTCTAAAATACCCTTAGTTATTTATTTATACTTTATTTTTTTCCCCTTTAAATAAAATAAATTATATAAAAATGCAAATAAAAAACTTTTAATTATATTTTTTTCAAACAAATTTTAAAAAACAAAAATATATAAAACAAAAAATTTATAATTTAAAAAAATTAGAAAAAAGAATAAAAGAAAATTTTAAAGAAAAGAAATGGAGAATAGATCAATCTCAAATACGCCATTGATGGGAATTGGATCCACAATCATGAAAAACAAAACAAAATTTTAAGTTTAACATTAAAATACAATTATTATTGATGATTCATAAACTAACAAACCACAATTATATTTAATTTTCAATTATCATTAGAATTCCATTCAAGCCACAAGATTTTTAGCAATAAATGAGATTCCACAATAATATTCAATTTTCAATCATCAATAATGATTGTATTTTAATGTCAAAAACTTAAAATCTAGTTTTGTTTTACATGATTGTGGATCCAAATCCCAATGATGGTGTATTTGAGATCCGTTCTCCATTTCTTTTCTTAAAAACTTTCCTTTATTCCTTTTTCTAATTTTTTTTTTTAAAGTCTAAATTTTTTGTTTTATATATTTTTATCTTTTAAAATTTGTTTGAAAAAAATATAATTAAAAGTTTTTTATTGGCATTTTTATATAATTTATTTTATTTTAAGGGGAACAAAATAAAGTATGAATAAGTAAATAAGGGTATTTTAGACTTTTATTATTAAAAATAGGGGTAATTGCACAAACATCCCCTGACGTTTGATATACTTACAAATATATGTCAGTTTTGGCCATATTAACACAAACATCCCTTGACCTTTGAAAAATATTGCACTAACATCCCCTACCGTTAATTTTCTACAGTTAGCACTTAATGGTTAGGGGTAATATGGTCATTTTCACTAAAATTAAAACAAATTGAAAAACAATGATTATTTTAAAATTTTTTGAATTTTTTAAATAAAGAAAAAAATAATAATGGTACCACACTTGAACTGGTAAGATGAAGATCTGGACATCTCCGGCCTAACCGAAGATGGAGGAATAGACCCCATGTCCCCATCTCTTACCTAAATTATTAAAAGTATTCCAAATCTAAAGCCCCCATCTTTCCTCACTTTTTCCGTTTTCACACACTCCCATCTTTCCTCTTTTCTCTCTCTCTGAAGACAAAACACTTTCTTTTTCACTTGTTTCCCTCTCTAGTTGCAGAGAGCTCATACAGAGAAAACCTATAGAACTCATACACATTTACTAAGAGAGATGGAGACCTGCTCTTTCTTTTTCACTTTATTTCTTTCTGTTAATAGTGTATCGAATTTTATCTGCTACACTACTTTATTTTTGTTTTATTTATATTATCTTATTTTTCATCCAACCAAACAATAAGTAGTGAAATCAAAGGTTCTATGTGGAAGAGAAAGCTTTTTGTCTGCACTAAAATATATTTATTAAAATAATAATTAAGAACACATGTTCCACCAATCCAATTAATTAAGGAGAAGTACATTTAAATTTAAACATCTATCAATAAAAATACACAAACTGTTTACTTACCAGCAAATATTTCATTTATTTCTCAAAACCCTGGCTAAAATATAAATAGATGATATTGAAGCTATGGTTTCTATCTCTAGCTAGGGAGAAGTTGTTGGATGCAGTGACAGAGCAATCAGGATCCTACTTTGTCATCGATCTAATCCCTACGTCTCTTTGTATCTATCAATCATATACATAAGAAGAGAGCTTCAAGAGAAATGGTGGGCAGGTTTTGGTTTGACAAGGGATGGCTCCATCTTCGGTCAAATCGGGGCTCCGCCTCTCAAATCTGCTTCATCTCTATTAATCAGAGCTTTTTTTTTTTTTTTTTTTTTTTTAGTTTTTGTAAAATTTATGAAGGTTAGGAGGATTTGTGTATAATGATTGTGGGATTGTAGTGTTTGTTTTGTTGGATTTTGTTGAGGATGGAAAGAGATGGAGAAATGGAAAATTTTACTTTTTTTGGATTTGATGAAGATGAAGAGGTTATGGCATTGAACATCAAAAATTTTCAAATGTCTTAGTAAAGATCTGGAAGAAGCATGCACGAGTTGCTATTTTAAATTTTATTTATTTTATTTATTTATTTTTTTGTGGATTGATGAAGTTGGTTGGGTGATGTTTGATGATTTGGAGGTGTTATATTTGATTTTTTCCATTTGGCTAAGCAAGATGAAGAATTTTTTGTTTGATGATTGAGAGATCGTGTTGTTTGATTATGTGAATATGATATTTTTCGAATTTTTTTTCCGAGAGCAGATGAGGAAGATGAAGATTTGTTTTTATTAATATTTTAATTTTAAAATGTAAATTAGGGGCATTTTAGTTATTTCGCTCCTTTGACCATTGTTTAACTGTTAAAAGTTAACGGTAGGGGATGTTAGTGCAATATTTCTCAAAGATCAGGGAATGTTTGTGTTAATATGACCAAAACTGCCATATATATGTAATTATATCAAATGTCAGGGGATGTTTGTGCAATATTTCTCAAAGATCAGGGAATGTTTGTGTTAATATGACCACAACTGCCATATATATGTAATTATATAAAATGTCAGGGGATGTTTGTGCAATTACCCCTTAAAAATATGGTCAACAGTTAGTTTGGATGGAAGTCAACTGACAGTAAGAGATGTTTGTGTAATATTTGGTAAAAAGTCCATATACATGTAATTAAGCCTAAACTCAGGGGATGTTTGTGCAATTACTCCTTTATTTTATTTTATTTTTGAAAAAGAATGTTTGTTATTTTTAAAAATTACACTGGAAGTATTTTTTAAAAAAATTTGTTCTTTGTTTTTTGGCCACCATCCATATGATAGGTGGAAACAAAGAACAAATAAAAATAAATTAATGTCACATTATTATTATTTTTTTTAAAATTTATTTCTATTTTTTTTAACAGTGGAAAGACAAAACTGCCCTTTGTACTTATGCACGTGAGGCGCACGTGCAAGGAAAATCAAACGGAATAAGGGTTTCATCCCTATTCCGTCAGTTTTTGCCAATTTCCAATAGTTCGAGGGGTTTATCGTAAAAAAATAATAATTTAGGGGGTAATTTGCAAATTTACGTATAATTCAGGGGTGCAGTGCTATTAAGTCTAAATTTTAAGAATGAAGTGTTTTTAGAAAAGAAGTGTAAAAAGAAAAAATTGAATTGTCAAAAGAAGCTCTCATAAAATTTTACTTCAGCTTATAACTAGAAAAATTACCGAAATACCCTTTGACTCACTTAAACCTCCTCCCTTTTTTGAGATATTTCACATTTTTATGAGGTTTTTTTTGGATATGTCACGTTTTTCAAATTTTTCTTTGTTTGAAAAAAATAAATAATGGTTGTGCGTTTGGATGAAGGTGGAAGCAACTTTGTTTAATTGAAGGGTATATGAGTGATTTCTCACGGCATATGGTTATAAATAATTACAATTTTGCATGTTAAAACAATGTTAATATGTTGTAATTTTGATGCTACTATCCTTCATACTCACTACCATGTTAGTGGCAATTGAATTTAATAAAATTGATAAGAATTGTTATTGTCAATAATTAAGATGAGGTTGCCGGTTCGTATTCTCCTCTAAAAAAAATCTCGAATTTATGTAATATTTAAAAAAAATAATAATAATTGACACTATCAGTACACCTTTCAAAAATATATGTACATAAAAATTGACCTTATTTGCATAAAATTTCTAAAGTAACAATAGCAAAGCACATTGTTAATTGTTATACCATTAAATGGGCTGAGATCAAGTGTCTGTCTTAAAGGTGTTGGGCTTCAATAAAAGCCCAGTAAAATGCCACAAAGCCCAAGATCCACTATTGACCTAACAGTGTTGGGCCTAGAGCTTAATCATTCGGTCCAATCATAGTTGAAAACACTTCCTTTAAATGGAAGGTCCATGTTTCAAACCATTGATTAGACCAGTAAGACCAAGTTCGACCTATCTGGCAAACTAAACCTCTCGAGTTTTGCCTAACTAGGTTAACAATAATGCTAAACATCCCACCTTTTTCATCCCACTATATGTGGCATGTGAGGTGTCAAATTGTGAGTGGATACACATTAATGACACCTACCCCATGTATCCACTCACAATTTGACACCTCATATGCCACATATAGTGGGATGAAAAAGGTGGGATGTGTAGCATTACTGTTAGGTTAAACCAAGCGCACCAATCTAAGCCATATGAGGTCAAAACATGATTATCGGACCAAGGAAGCCGCTCGAGTCTTGCAAACCTCTTTGGCTAAGTTATAAGTGTTGTGTCAATCAGGCATAAGATTGACCACGATCACATTGAAGGTAAATATTCGAGTGTTAACAATCGGGACACACTACCTCCCCTATAAATAGACAAGTCATGTTCACTTAACTTTGTCTCTCTATAAAGTTTAGGCTAAACCAAGCGCACCAATCTAAGTTATGTTTATATTCGAGTGTCAATTTCGGATTTGTTATATCATCCATCTAGACTTTATCTCTCTATAATTGATACCGACTTGAGTATTGAAGTACTCACTTTAAAAAGCCCGTCTAGTCAACATTTCTTCGTAATTGACTTTTAATATTAACCCTTCGACTAATTGTTGACCAATTTTAAGGGAACTGTCGGCAATAATAATAATATTCCCATTCCCCACAAAGAAAACCTTGGTTTGAGGAGTCCAATTTGTATTCTAGCACTCACCACTTGCTTTTCTTAATAAAAGCATCTTACGTCCCTATCAAATTCAATATATAGCCATCTTACTTCCAAATCACATTGATTTCCATCTAATTTTGTCTTGTATTGTAGGGTTTATTTTTGTCTTTAATAGTTTAATCATATGTCCAACAAGTCATATTGAACGGGGAAATATGCTAGGTGTGTATTGATTTCATCTTCTATTGTATCGTTTATTTTTGTATTTAGTCAAATGTCCACAATACTTGAAGCCTCCACCATCTTGCTATTAATAAATGAAAAATAAAATAAAAATGAGTGTCGATAGAAAGTTGAGGAATGAGGACCCACCTCACTTATTTTATTTTATTTTATTTTATTTTATTTTTATTTTTTTAACTAACGAAAAGGTTACAAAGAAACAGAAACATTAGAGGGGCTGAAATCCAGCCAAAGGCTCACTGTGTTATGCTCTTCCTTTCCTTCGATTCTTTGCACTTTTTGGACGATTTGGGTTGTTGGGATTTGCATTTTTATGAAGAATAATGTTTGGGCATTGAAAATACCAACCTCACCAATAAGAGTGTAGCACGTTGTATTTTTTATTTTACTTTTAATATTTATCTTATAAATTGGGTCACGTGCTACCCTCTTATTGGTGAGGTCAGTATTTTATGTATTGACCGGTCAGTATTCAAATATTATTCTTTTATGAGTACGGTTCATGAATCATGAATTTCGTGTGAAGATCTTATTTTGACCCATTTTAAGATATTTGCAGCAAGTTGGTTCAAATAATAATAGTTTTTATTTATTTATTATTTATTTTTTTAAGGTTTCTTCAATTATATTTTCAATAATATAATTATAAGTGTCGATGACAAAAAATCCAAGAGCATCTCCAATGCTAATGTGGGTTGTGAAAAATTAGATGCAACATAGGATGAACAATCGTTTTGTTAAAAATTTATCATGACTCTCTGATTTCAGAGTGTCTGTTGAACAACCATCTTATTGGCTTAATCAGCAACCACTCTGTCTTCTATTTTATTTTATTCAACAATTATAAAGTATATTTAAAGAGACCAATAATAAATTGACATGTCATTAAAAACATGTATTTTATAAGTGAAACATTGAATACCACTTTTTCATTTGGATGCCTATCAAATTTAGTTACATACCACATATGAAGCAATTCACTTGACAATCTTAACATATCACTTTTACTTTTTTTTTTTTTTTTTTTTTTTTTTTTTTTTTTTAAAATGCAAACCATATTACCGGTGTTTGAGAAATTTAGATATATTGGGGCAACACTTTCTTTTAAACCAAATAAAAAATTGGCATTACAATATGGTCTTTTAGACCAAATATAAGTGGGGACGGACGGCGCACACCAGACACCAGTACACCACAAAAGGAAAGGAAGGCGCAGCAAATTCAAATTAAAATAAAAATTAAAAAAATTAAAAAAACACTTGGGTGTGGCGCCTCGGAAATGTGTAGATTTCTCTCTTCTCCTTCTCTATTCACCACTCCTTTTTTCTCTCTCTTAACCCCTTCTCTTCCTACAATTCCTTTTCATTTATTCTTTGAAGTTCGAATCTCTCCCCATTTGTTCCCTTTTTTTCTTTCTTTCTCTCCACTCTTTACAACCTTACTTTTGTAAGTTTTTGATGTGGTTTTTGTTTTATATTTGGTTTTTACATTTTCTCTATGTTTGTTTTGTTCTCTCTTTCGATTTCATTTTGTTGTTTTATATATATTGTATTTTGGTTAATATGGAAGCTTCAATGTATTTGTGCCTAGATTTATCACGGTTGTTATAGTCTGTACAAAATGATAGTTACTTGGAAATTACAGGGGAAGAGGCATGAAGCTACCTATTTTGCCAAATTGTGGTGCCTTTTGACTTTGTTGTTGATTATTTGCTTTTGACTTTCTTGACTCTGTTTGCATGGCCAAAGTTTTCTTTTTCTATGTGGAAAATGTGAGAAGTTTTTTGTAGAATAAACTTTTTTGTATTGGTTTTAATCTCTCGTCCTTGTATCTAGCAGAAAGCAAAAAAGATTGCAATGGCAACTAGTATAGCTGCTGGGGGTGGCAGTCTGAATTATGGACTGATAAAGGGACAAGGTTGCCGACAAGCTTCTCGGATTCCCAGTGTGACATTCAATGGATGCCTGCAGAGGGAGCTCTCATGGTATTTGATTTAAAATTTAATTTTCAGTATTGCAATTGTGCATATAAATTCATTTGGATATCTTGATCATATTGAACACATTTACATATCGATTTTTGATCTTCTATATGAAAAAGGTTCCTTGTAGCTATAATGAGTTCTTGGTTGGAGGTTTGATTGATTTTACTTTTTAATTCATGAAGCCAACCTTTTAGCATTGGATATATTTTTACTTTTGGGAACAAGACATGATGCTTGGTGACTATTAGGAATCTCATAATCAATGTTACATGCACATACTTCCCCAAAATTCGAGAGAAAAGCCATGAGATGATATGGTTGTTGCCCTAAAATTTGTACTTTTATCACAATGATGGACATTTTTTGACTGTATGTGTAGATGAGGGAATGTTATCTTGTGGAAAATAGGTTGTTAGTCCATTCTTCATTTATTTTTTTCCTCAAATTATAGAAACATACTTATTTTCCAGCATGAGATTTGCAGTTTTATGGTTATGGGACTAAGTTCATTATTTGATTATAGATTATCTCAGCAACTCTTAGCGTCAGGAATTGAATAGAAACAGAAGTTTCATAGATTCTCATGTCATGAAAGAAAATAAATTTAAATTCTTACGTTAAGAGTTGTTTTTAAAGTTTGCCCTTAGGGCACTGGTTAAAAGGGTCCTTTGATTATAAGTAAGTTGAAGAAGCAGGAATTATCATTCATTATCTCATATTTTTACTTATAATATTTTTCTAAAATCTTCCAGGTCATATGGAGTATCTGAGTATTTGCGGTTGCACAGGTGTAATTTCTCTCCATCTCTGGTGAGTGAGAATTGGAAATCCCTTAAAACAGTTTCTGTATCATCTTGCTTGAGAGATGGATCCACAAAGTATTTTGATTTTTCCGTCATTGGGAGTGGAGTTGCTGGCCTCCGCTATGCTCTTGAAGTTGCAAAACATGGATCTGTTGCTGTGATTACGAAAGCAGAGCCTCATGAGAGCAACACAAACTATGCTCAGGGTGGTGTTAGTGCCGTTCTGTGCCCGTCAGATTCTGTAGAGAGTCACATGCAGGACACCATTGTGGCAGGGGCTCATCTATGTGATGAGGAGACTGTCAGAGTGAGTTTCTGAATTGATAAATTTTCCATATAACATAATTTAGTTATCAGCCTGATTTGGCATTACATTTTTAGCTGCAACTAGAAAGTGAGTTTGGATGGCAAGCAATTGATAAACATAATCTGCCTTGTCGTGCTATGTGTGTGCTGGTCCGGCAGTAATTTGAGGAGATAAGACTAATTCATTATATCCAAATAGTTGATGAACTAGAGTAATGTCATGTGCCCTCATGTCCCTCAACCACTTTTTGAATGGTTTCACATAATAAATGTGAATGCCCTTATTATAAATAAACTGACAATCACATATTCTATTAGCAAAAAGTATTTCATCAGTAAATTCCGAGTTGTGAAATTACAACATGTGAGGCTGTTGCACATGTGGTTCTTATATTGTATTATCATATTAATTATTTCATAGTCAATTGCATTTCTCTCTTGCTAAATAATTGAGCTTTTGCATGAATTTGGTTATTTTGTCCAGGTTGTCTGTACAGAAGGACCTGACAGAATAAGAGAACTGATTGCTATGGGTGCATCATTTGATCATGGGGAGGATGGAAACTTGCACCTAGCAAGAGAGGGGGGCCACTCTCATCGCAGAATTGTTCATGCTGCTGATATGACTGGAAGGGAGATTGAACGGGCTCTATTGGAGGCAGTTATTAATGATCCTAATATCTGTGTGTTCAAAAATCACTTTGCAATAGATCTGCTAACTTCTCAGGTTTGTCTTCTTGTTTTGAAGAGTTTCACTTTGCATCTTCCATACTCTTGTATGCCTAGGCTTTTGATGATGATCTTTTAGATTTGGATATAATAAAGTCTTCATTGCTTCGTGCTATATTTTATTTTGGCATTGTGACTTTAACCCTCAGAGCAATTTGGATACTGAAATGAACTTTGTGTTTGGGACTGCAGGATGGTCTTGATACAGTTTGTCATGGTGTTGACACTTTGAATACAGAAACACAAGAGGTGACAATGAGGATTACCTTACTATTTTTTTTTCTTTTGAATTTACTCTACCAACAGTTTGAACAAATTGAGTTTTTGTTGTTTTTGTTGTTTTATTCATCTCCATATGGAGGAAATATATAGGAAAATACATGAGTAGGCATCAAGAAAACAATCTCCTATAATCAATCTAAATCCCCTACAATCAGGATAATTAATGTAATCAATCATACAATTGTCAACTATATAAATCAATTACAATTGTCAACTATATGAGTGAGAATCAAGGAATAGATATCCTATAATTAAGATAGTCAACTATAGGAGATTAATGACAAATCCTTTACATTAATGACAAATATTTTAACACAGTTTGCCAAAGCAATTTCATATCTGTGCCCTGATGTTTTCCTTTTTCACACTGGCAGGTGGTACGATTTATTTCAAAGGTCACTTTACTTGCATCTGGTGGGGCTGGGCATATCTACCCCTCAACAACAAATTCTCCGGTAATTTGTGTGTTCTAATTTCGACAAAAATTCCTGTTTTTCCCAATATGTTCTAAACAGTTTTTCCTGTGAATTGTTAGAGGAAGTTTTATCAGCCACATCATTATTACCATTGAATCCAGAATTTGACTGTTTTAGCCCATCTAATGAGACCCCAGTCAGCTAGCGATCAAGTTATAAGTGAATAATAAATTTGTATTGAACAAGCGAATATGTAAATAAGAAGTTATATTCTCTTAATCTCTTTTATGTTCTCTTGTTTACTTATGATTGCTTTCATTCTGTCATACTCTCATTCACAAAAATTCATTTATTTATTTTTATGTAATTATAGCACATGTTGATCATTGATGATTCATCCATGACTAATTATTATATTGTGTTGCATTCATATAGGTAGCCACCGGGGATGGAACGGCTATGGCCCATCGAGCTCAAGCAGTGATTTCCAACATGGAGTAGGTCAATTGAATACCCTTTTGTTCCCATTGAGTTATCCTTTCTTTTTTTCCAAGCCGGTTTTTATAATTTGGGGCACTATTTTTCACAGATTTGTGCAGTTTCACCCAACCGCCTTAGCTGATGAAGGCCTTCCAGTTAAACCAAGAAAAACTCGAGCAAATGCATTTCTCATCACAGAAGCTGTCAGGGGTGATGGAGGCATCCTCTTTAATTTAAGCAAGGAGCGATTCATGCTCATGTATGATGAGAGAGCTGAGCTTGCTCCGAGGGATGTGGTGGCAAGAGGTATAGATGACCAGCTTAAAAAGCGTAAGGAGAAGTATGTGTTACTGGATATAAGTCACAAACCCAGAGAAAAGATCCTCTCTCACTTTCCCAATATAGCTGCTGAATGCCTCAAGTATGGACTAGACATAACCTCTCAGCCAATTCCAGTGGTTCCTGCTGCTCATTACATGTGTGGGGGAGTTCGTGCTGGGCTTCAGGGGGAGACAAATGTCCAGGGCCTGTACGTAGCAGGGGAAGTTGCATGCACAGGTTTACATGGAGCCAACCGACTAGCAAGCAATTCATTGCTTGAGGCATTAGTTTTTGCGCGAAGAGCTGTCCCGCCCTCAGTTGATCACATGAAAAGCTCCAGCCTTGACCTCAGTGCTTCAAATTGCTGGACGCGGCCAGTTGTGCCAAAGTCACTTGGGAGTAATGTAGTGTGTGATATTTTGAGGACGACGAAGGAAGTGAGGAAAGAACTTCAATCAGTCATGTGGAAGTATGTGGGGATTGTTCGGTCTACAACGAGGCTAAAAACTGCAGAGCAAAGTATTGGTGAGTTGGAGGCCAAGTGGGAAACATACTTGTTTGAGCAAGGGTGGGAGCAGACAATGGTAGGGCTTGAGGCCTGTGAAATGAGGAATCTTTTTTGTTTTGCAAAGTTGGTAGTGAGCAGTGCACTTGCTAGGCATGAAAGTCGCGGGCTTCACTACACAATTGATTTTCCACATTTGGAGGAAAGTAAAAGGCTACCAACAATTATTTTCCCAGCATCACCTGTGAATAGCACATGGAGTTCACGACAGCTACACAAACACAAGCTGCCTGTGTGTTAGGGTCTGTTTCTAAATACTTCCTGCCAAAACTTTGTTTATAGAATACCCTGTTATCATTTATACATGAAAATTTGCAATGCATGGCTCACAGTAGTCGTAGCCTTTGGAGAAACTCCATATAGTTTCCTTATTGTTTTTGAATAATCACTTTATATTTCATCCAATTTCAATTCTGTAAATCATTTCTGATTCATTGTTTGGAACATAGAAAGATACCACTTTGTCCAAATCAAAGCGATTCCTGCAGTGCTATGTTGCTTGATGTTAATGTAAATTAGTCCCTCCGTACTTTTTGTACCATTGGATGTTGAGAGAAATGTATATAGTTGCAAACACAACTGCAGTTTGAATTGTTATCAGGGTAGTTATATTGTTAATGGACATCTATCATCCCATTTTGCTATCTTATTTACCCAGGTTCAGTGTTCAACTTGTCGAGTTTCATCTTCAGAATACTGATTTTTGAACCAAATATAAGGTTGAATGCTTTCCAACTTTTCTATGTTTATCTTCAAAATTCCTTTTACCACAAGCCACATTAGAAGAAGCTGATTTAGGTCATATCTGGGTGGTGATCCTCTTTTATGCTGCCATTCTGCATTTAACCTTGATTAGATTGCTACCATTCTCTTGGAAAAATCACAGATTTCAACATTGTGATCACACAGAATTGTTATTGATGACTGCAGTTATTAGATTTTTACAGTTTATAAAAAAAGTGAAAGCTAGTTAGTGTCCTCATTGAACAACTAACTAGGACACTGCATATTTCTCATTATAATTTTCACCCACATATTTTTCTAATATCTATGAATCACTACGAAATTTCCAAAAGTCGTATTGAGGCGCGCCTCACTAAGTTTTTTAAGACAATGTCTGTCACCATTAAAAAATTACAACCATCAAAATAAAATTTATAACCAATGCAATTAAAGCCAAAAAAAATTGAGCAAGCATACAAAGGACCATAACAAAGCATACAAGGGTGAGAAAATGGTAATTAAGAGCACCCAAATTGCCGTTGCACTCGATAATACACTGGCCAAGATCTTCTTGTTCCTCCATAACAAAACATCAGCAGCTATACATTTAAGAAAAAAGGAAAATATTGTTATTGCAAGAATGATTGTGATTACAAGAAAAGAATCAAAATGAACTTGCATTTTCCACCCCCTAAAAGATGGTGGACAGGTTTCTGGGGTCCAAACAGCCGATTGTAACGAGAAGTGACTGAGCTTTTATCTTCCTCAAAAGATGACACAGACTTCTGCTTCGGAATATTATCAGCAATGGTTTCCACAATGTTGTACGAAAGGTTCTCCACTGACATTTTCTCAGGCATATTTCCTATGTTTCAAGTAAATAGAAACAACAATAAAAGAAATCCCAGATTATTAGTTGGCGAAAATCAGCAATATCAGCAGGATTTCTGGAAATCAAACGCTATCAACTCAGATTATTAGTTGGCGAAAATCACAGGACTGGCCAATAATCAGCGATAAGAGCACTATATGAAATCCCAGTCTTTTCCATCTGAATACAGAAAAAGGGAAGTCCAATAACCTTCACCATCTGAAAAAGAAAGTAGCCAGATGTTATAAATAAAATGCCTATTTGGTACGCATGGACAGGAATAGCTCGCCGTACAGTACTAAATTAGTATTGTACGGCGTTTGGTAACATTTTATAGTTGTACTGAGCTGTATGACATACTGATTTTATACGTTCTGAACCGTATTAAGCTATACAGTTGGAAGGGGTGTTTCACAACCGGATTGGATTTGAATAATTTTTTTAAGAAATAATACTTACAAAAAATAATAATAATAATAAGGTGAGGTCAGACAGCCTCCATAGTAGAAGCTGTCTGACCCCCCTCCTTCAAGAAGCCGCCGGACTTCATTCTGGAGAAGACCGGCCGGCAACCTGATCGATGGCCAACAGCCTCCCTAAAAAAGGTGGAGGCAGTGCCTCGTCCATTGAAGAGGAGGCGAGCCTCCTCCTTTGTGGGGCGCCAGCGGCAACCTTCATCGAGGATGCCACTTTCAATCAATTTCGGAGGAGGATGCCTCCTCAGCTGCAAATGACTAGGCTGCACCTCCTCTATCGTGGAGGAGGTGTGGCCTCCTCCATGAAGAAAAGCTCAAATAAATAAGGTTGTTGAAATATAGATCAATCACTCACGACCACAATAGCAAAAATTCGATAAATCAAGAGAACAAATTCTCAAAATATAAATAATAGCCATGAAAAAAAAAAAAATACACCAATCAATTGAGCACAACTGAGATACAAACACAACTCGCAGCAACCATTGCTGACATTAAAAATGTAAACCCAAAAACTTACTTTCTTTTCCCAGCAACCAAACAGAACTAAATCAAGGAAAAACAGTTAAAAGTCTCGGTTTTGACAGAAGTCTACCAAACTAAAAAGCACAAAACCCAAATGAATGAAACCCCAAATATCAAATCTCAAATCTTCATTTAAATGTTCAAAGTTCACTTACACTATATGGGGGTTTCCTATTATTAACCTGTGCAAAAATAAAAATAAAAACAGAATTAATGAAACCATTTATTAAAGACAGAAAATTATTTCAGCTTTTCACACAATGAGAAAACATTCCACACACAGACCATCTGCATCCATACATTTCACGGGAGTAGCAGCTCTTGTTTAGGCCAGACAGAACTTCTACTGCGAGACAAACCACTTTCCCAGTCATACAACCTCTACATTATGCCCATCAATCCCTTTCTAACTCCATGAACCCTAAACCATGTCCCAATTCCAAGAACCCCGGATGCCAAATAAGTCAAAATTGAGGACCAAATTCAGCGCAACCTACCTTCAATGGAATGAGCATGCACAAGAAATTGTTGTTTCTGCAACTATTGAGTTCTGAGTTTTCAAAATATGCAATCATTTCAGATTATTCTTTAATTGTCAAAAGTTGTATGTTCCAGGACTCCAATACAATAATCAGAGAAGTTCAATAGGATCACTTACCATAACTTTTGATTTAGAAGCCCTCCTTTTCTTGGAGTGTCTCTCCAAAAGCAAAAATGACTGGACTTGTTTTCACCACCTCTGTTGGAACATTTGATGAACCGGTGAAGCCAAAACTTAAAATGTTAGTCCTCCGAGTTATTAAACAGCCACAAAAAATATATTCAATTTCAGAAACATAATCACATTGCATGAAAAATTAATAACAATCCACTTACAAAAATGAACCAATAAACCAGGTGAGTGAAGTAGTCGGTGTTAAAAAGTAATGCTTCACTACGTGACAATTAAACAATTAAAGCAATAATCAATAAACAAAGCATCAAACACAAAATTAACTTGTGAATCCCCATAAACATGAGGCCAATCTTGCTTGATATCAATTCATCAAGATACATAGAACAATAAGAGAAAATGAAACCGGGTATTGCATGAAATGACTAATACTAAGTAATGCTTCACTATGAAACAATTAAACATCACATAAATTAACACAATGTGAAGAAAACCTCATAGTATAAACTTAATATCCATTTGTCTCCTTCGCTGAATGTACATACATATAGGTCATAATAACTTTAAGGACAATTTAGAGAAGCCATGTTCCTTTGATACTAAATTAAAGGAAATCAATGCATCAAAGCTGCTAAAAAAGAAGTGAATGTCACCAAAAATATATATCATCAACATCATCAACGCCTTGAAACAAATGGGGCTGCAAAAGAGACATACAAAAAGAACTGTAAAACAAAAGTAATAAGTATAATTATGAACTTGCAACACATGATACCTGAAAAAGAAGAGCAAGACGAGAACAGGCTGGTGAAGGTGAACCTAAGCAAATTGGTCCAGCCTCCATTAAAGATATTACCATAAAATGGAAGCTTATGTTCCTCCAACAAATTGTGCATATTACTGCGTCTTATGGGAAAATGTAATTCAAAATTATATATGCATTGTATAATCCTTCCGTAGTCCTTTTACTGTAAGACTTCTTCTTTTTTTCTCTCTTTTTTTTTTTATTTAACTATTAATGTATAAAATACTATATTTTTCAATAACAACTAAAAAATAAATGTTATTTTGCTTAAATTAATTTTAAATACTAAAACAAGAGACAATACTATTTTTAGTACAATCCAAACCGCACCAAGCACATTACGTACAAATTTAGTCATATCCAATCCAATCCTACACACCAAACAAAGGTCCTTACAAGGTATTCATCAGGTGTAATGCTAGCCTCTATCATCTCATCATACAATCTCAAAGCTCCATCGGGTCTACCATGCTTGGACAAACCCAAAATTAATATTGTGTAGATGAAAAGATCTGGTATCATACCCCTTTGCTTCATTTCACTAAACAATTTCAATGCCACATCTAACTTCCCAAATGAGAATT
This sequence comes from Acer yangbiense, assembly GCA_008009225.1. Classification (NCBI taxonomy): domain Eukaryota; kingdom Viridiplantae; phylum Streptophyta; class Magnoliopsida; order Sapindales; family Sapindaceae; genus Acer; species Acer yangbiense. Next base: position 34,337,863 of record CM017769.1, on the reverse strand, counting down.
CACCATTTATGAGTGATGCATACATGTATAAATCTGGTATAATCCCCATTGCTTCCATCACAACTCTTAGCTTATGGGCTTTGGTCAAATTCCCTCTCTTACAATACATATCAATCATAATAGTGTAAGTAACTTTGTTAGCTCTCACATCATTTTTCTCCATCTCTTCAAATAACCTCTCTGCTTCCTTAAAGTATCCTTTCTTGCAAAACGCATCAATCAAAATGTTGTAAGTAACAGTGTTAACTCTCAATCCCCTAGCTTACATAACAGTGTAAGTAACTTCGTTAGCTCTCACATCATCTTTCTCCATCTCTTCAAATAACCTCTCTACTTCTTTAAAGTATCCTTTCTTGCAAAACGCATCAATCAAAATGTTGTAAGTAACAGTGTCAACTCTCAATCCCATAGCTTCCATATGACCTCTTAGCTTATAAGATTGCTCCAACTTTTCTTCCTTACAGTATGCATCAATCAAAGTATTGTAAGTAAAAGTGTCAAGTCTCACTCCACCTTTCTCCAACTCTCCAAGTAGCAGCTCTGCTTCCTCTAATTTAGCATTCTTGCAATAACCACGAATCAAAGTACAGTAAGTAATAGTGTCAGGTCTCACTGTACCTTTTTCCATCTCTTCAATTAGTCGCTCTGCTTCCTTTAATTTAGCATTCTTACAGTAACCATCGATCAAAGTGCTATAAGTAACACTGTCAGGTCTCACTGCACCTTTTTCCATCTCTTCAAAAAGTCGTTTTGCTTCATCTAAGTTATTTTTCCTGCAGTACCACTTGATCAAAATATTGTAAGTAACAGTGTCGGGTCTCACTCCACCTTTCTTCATCTTTTCAAATATTCGCTCTGCTTCCTCTAAGTTTTCTGTCTCGCAGCACCAATTAATCAAGATATTGTATACAAACATGTTAGGACTCACTCTACCTTTCTCCATTTCCTCAAATAGCCACATCATCTCCTGTAAACTCCCTTTCTTCGAGTACCCATCAATCAAAGTACTGTAAGTAACATTGTCAGGTCTCACTCCACCTTCCTACATTTCCTCTAACAGTCGGTGTGCTTCGTTTAAGTTTCCCATCTTCGAATATATGTTAATCAAAATATTGAAGGTCACTAGATTATGAGTAAACCCCCTTTTAATCATAGCTAACAACCACATCTTTGCTTCTTCATACCGTTTCAATTTACACATGCCACTAGCAATTGTACTATAAGTAACCACATTGGGCACAAATCCTTTATGTTCCATGATAGCTTTCATTTTTATAGCTTCTTCTAACATACCTTTAATGCAATACCCATTTATGAGGGAATTATAAGCTAAAACATCAGGTTCTATCCCTTTAGTGACCATTACTTCCATCAAACCCTTAGCCCTTTCAACCTCTCCTCTTACACACAATCCACTAACCACAATTGCCACAGATTTAGCTGTAATCTCCACATTGGCCCCAACCATTCTTTGAAAGAAACTAAAACACGTATCCATTTTATCACAACTCTTCAAAGCAAGCAAAAGCACCATACAACACCTCTCATGAATCTCGATGTCACTTTTCTCCATATAATCAAAAACCCCAATGGCCTCTTCGAACATCCCATTATCAGCATACACCATAAACAACATATCACACAACTTTTGAACAAAAATAGGGTCAACAGTGCAATGTTCAACAAAAGAAACTATATTTGAAACCGGGGTTCGAAGATTAACGTCATTTGCAATGCAATTCAATACAAATTGAATATCAATTAACTTTCTCACATCGTATAGTCTACAAATGAGGGTCAAATGAGCAGCAAGATCGGGTTTATGAGCCGGGTTTTCACGGAGGAAGTTGAAAAATTGTAAGCAAGAACGAAGAGAGAGTCTCGGGTTTGACAAAACAAGTTGGACTACGTGAGAGTTGAGAGTGGAGCGTATCAAAGGGCTGTGCTTTAAGGGTTCAATACTTGTATAGCTCAAGGCTTGAACGATGTTCGAAGCGGTTTCTTGGTGTTGATTGCTTGGTATGTGGGTTCTGGAGAAGGCTCGTATTAATTTCTGGGTTGACATTGTTGGTCAACAAGCAAATAACATCTGCGTGCTCTTTTTTATTTAAAGATAGAAAAAATGGGAGACGCTTACAAGTCAGTCGTGTGATCAGCTGGTTATCTGTAGACCCAATAAAATGCAGCAATTGCAGCAGCCGTCGACAGTACTAGAGTTATCGGAAATGGAGGTTCCAAGAAGGTAAAAAGCAGCGTCAACCGGACGGCGATGAGTGCTGGGCTGCTGGCTTGCTGGTTGCTGCTGACTGAAACTGATGAGTGATGACGGCAATGAAAGTTGAAATCGGGGAGGAAGAGAACAAGGGCGTGTATGGAATCGGAATTAAGTTCCACCGGAAAGGGAATGGAGGGGATTCGGAATCAAGTGACTAAATTACATTTTAGAGTTTACCAACAATAGGAACCGGAAACAAAATCAAATTTATTCCATTTCTAATGTTTGCTTAAACCAATGAATCAGAATAATACATAGTTGATTACAAAAATACTTTGTGTATAAAACATGATATTATAAAAATATATATTTTATATAAATATAATAATTAACATTTTTATATTGTATTTTTTGAACTAATTAGATAAAGAACTATTGAGATAACTTGGTTAAGAAAAACAAAACCGCAACCGTATACATAAGAGATATGAATATGCCATAGTTATTATTATTATTATTATTTTGAAAAGTGCAATAATTATTTTTAGTTCATAAATTGTATTGTAATATGTATATATAAAGATGATTTTTTTTATAAATCACACGTCTAGAATAATATAAATTATTAATTATGTAAACCAATATTAAGATTTAAAAAAAAAAAGTAAACTAATATGATTTACGTAAATTAAAAACAAAAGTCAATAATCATGAAGAAAGCGGTTGTTTTTTTTTTTTTAAAGTGAGGATATTTTAGTAAATAAATCATGAATTTCTTTTTCAATCAGGAAAGGGAACTTGATTCCTCCTTCCATCAGGAACTTCATTCCTGATTTATGAGTGGGGTCAACGGAATTTAATTCCTTAAAAATTTAATAAACAGTGGAATTCAGAAATCAAGAACTTAGGAGGGTGTATTCAATTAGGATTTCAAATGACTTTTAAAGACTTTTTTCAAGTGAATGACTTTTGTAGACTTTAAGAATTTTTAATGACTTTTATAGACTTTATAAAAGTATGAAAGACTTTCATAGACTTTTATATACATTCATTTTAAAGACTTTCAAAGACATCGATAGACTTTCAAAGACAATTGATAGACTTTCATTGACTTTTTTACATCTAAAAATAATATTTACTTTGTTGTAATGGAAAAGAAGGTCGTACTATGGAGAATATGTTTCTAAGATACCAAACAACTTCTCACATGTTTGCGTAGTTGACAGCTTTTTAAGACAACAAATTCATACGAATCATTCCAAAATTATTCTTAAATTTTGGTATGATTCAAAATAGTAATTTTGGTGCAGTTAAAAAAAAAAACAAAAACAAAAACAAAAACCAAAGCATAACCTTCAAGTTTGGTTGCTTGTATCTCTTAAAAATCATACACTGTCAAGCAGTGTAGACAAAGAAAGTTCTGAAGACACATTACTATTTGGATTATCTTCATAAAATTTGATGCACTTTAAACGTATTAATAAATAAATACAATCAATTAACAACTAAAAAACAGAATTCATTGCTTTGAAAAATAGTAAAAAAAAAAATCATTGTTAATAACAATTCAAAAACCACATTGATTTTACTCGAAACACAACAAGCAAAGCTGAGTTGTGCACAGAAGATCAAAAGAGTCTCCTATTGGCAACCTCTCATTAGAAGAAATCCTAGCAGTGAGTCAAATTCAATAGATAAGCTAAAACAATAAGGAACAAGACTACAAGAGAAACACTTATTCCATATTAGAATCAATAAACCTTTTTTATATAATTTGATATATAATATGTACCAATATAACTTACAAAAACATACAATACACATCAACAAAAAAACACTTAAAAAAGAAAAAAGAAAAAGAAAACGAGTCGATACAGGTCGAAAAAGAAACTGGATCTCTCTTTCTGGACATCTATAATCTGCATGGTAGTTAGGCAAATTGAAGAAGACCATTCCACCACTTAAAAGAATTGAAAATAGAGATAAAAATAAAAAATAAAAAAAACTCTCGTCCTTAATTGACTGATGGAGAGTTGTTTATATTATTTTTTAGTTTTTTTTTTTTTTTTTTTTTTTTGGTTATAAATGAATGTGCTTTTATTTGAAAATAGAACATATGTTCGGTGGTTGATGTTTTTCCAAAGAGTTTTATGTTTTTCTTCTAAAGTGAAATTCTTTTTAATTTTTTTTTTTTTAAAAAAGTCATTCAAAGTCTTTGGTAGGAATGGAAGATAAATTGTGAGATTTGTTATAACTAAAAATCATTAAAAGTCATTGATATTTTAAAGTCATTAAAAGTCATTGAGATTTTGAATACCTCCTTACTTTCATAGACTGTTAAAAAGTCTTGATTGAATACCACATGATTTTTAAAGACTTTTTTAAAGTCTATAAAAGTCTGTATTGAATACCTCATGACTTTTATAGAGTTGTTAAAAGTCTACATTGAATACACCTAAACTTTTTAATTTCATAAAAGTCATTAAAAGTCTTTTAAAATCCTAATTGAATACACCCTCCTTAATTCCCTTTCCTAAGCAGGAACGTCAAGAGGGTATTATGTTAGGACTACATCATTTTGATGATTTGAAGGCCTGATTTTGAAAGTACGCGGGTTCCAAGTTGGACAGGGTTTTTATTTCATTTGCTTAACTAAAGAGTCCGGCCCACGTATTGGAAAACAAGATGGTCCATTTCTCTTTTGGGGTTGGATCCACAGCTTTTCATTCAAGGGTTACATATGAGTTTCTATTGGAAATGGAGGTTCCCAGAAGGTAAAAACCGCCTGGATATTTCTAAGTGTTAGTTTTACTTTAGTACAACTTTGTATGCCTGTGCAAGTTGGGCCGGACTTATATTTCATTTGCTTCACTAAAACATCCGAACCGCTTACAGTTTACTGTTCAAATATTTTTGTGAGTTTCGCTATTTACACTCCTGAAAAACCGTACGTGTACTCTTTTTTTTATATACACCCCATTAAAAATTTTAAAATGTTATAAAGAGAGTTTCTACTTACAATCCAATGTTTTTCGTTTTACACTTCATTTCTAAGGTACTCCATTCTAAAAATTTTAATTTAAAAAAAATTCTAGAGGCACTTACTTTTTTCCAAAATTATCCTTTTTATCTTTTGACACTCCTATTCTAAAGACACTCAATTTAAAAGAAAAAAAAAAAACTTCTAAAGACAGTCCATTTTATTTTAATATTACCCATTTTAAATACCTTTCTTTAGAAAATTTGAAACAGGAAATGTAAAAGAGATATGAAGTAATCAAATAAAAATAAAGTAGAGAATAAAAATGAACAAAAGTGATGAGATCGAAACAATAAGAAAACTGTTTTGGAGATCAAACTGTGAAAATAAGAAAACAATATTTGTTTTTCTATTTTGGATTTGAAGTTAAGTAAAAAAAATTCTATTGAGTAAAAAAATAATTTTAAATATATTTTCTTGATTTATATATATATATATATTTTCTAATGATGGTGATGATTGAACTTTGGGTGGTATTTGAGAAAAAAAAAAAAAAAAAAAACTGATTTCAAAATTGGTTGAACCGGAAAATAGGAAAATTGATGATGATAATGATGGAGGGTTTGATGCCTTGATGGTGTGTGAGAGAAAAAAAATATTTTGATAAAATATATATATATATATATATATATATATATATATATATATATATGGGTTTGTATATAGTCATGACGCCGGTTCTGGTTCAGAACCGGCAGTTTGGAACCGGTTTTTTTTTTCTTTTCTTTTTTCTATTTAATCTTATTTAATAAAAAAAAATTAGACATGTAAAATTGTAAATGCATTTTATTGGGTCACCCGAAAATAAAATGAAATAAATAAATGACATATTAAAAAATTAAATTAAAATAAAACTAAAAAAATGTAAAATTGGTCTTACACTTTATTGTTACCACAATTAAGTTGCATATGTATCATCTTGGGGTTTAAAGGAATCAAAGACCATGTAGTTCTCTTACCTTCTATTACAGGTTTGGTGATGACGTGGAGAGTATGGACTAATCATTGTCATGATCATCCGTTCCATTTTCAGGTTGGTCATCTTTAAAGAAATCGTACGATTCGTCTTGATCGATTTATTGTTGTCTGTTTTGCGCATTTGTCCAATCATCAACACAAGCCTACATCTGTATTGATTTTGGACTCAAAAGTGAACGTCTTTCGTCCAAAATATTCCCACCGGCGCTGAACTGTTGTTCCACTACCACTGTCGAAACTGGTGTTAAAAGAATTTGTTTGGCTATCATAGCCAATATTGGAAAGTATCTTTCATACTCTTTCATACTTTTTCCACCATTGTAGGACATCAAATTTTTTAGTTTCAGTGTCCTCTATATACTCAAAAGAGGTACTTAGATAAGATTTAAGCTCGGAATACGTGGTGGAGTTTGATGAAGAAGATTCTCGTAATTTTTTAGTTTTTTTGGATAACAGATTATACCATAAACTCATAAATCCAGAGGATGATGAGGAATGAGATACATTTTGAGTTTGTGGAACATCTATGTTCAATGATGGACCATAAACTCTAAGATATTCATCATATAACTCATACAATAATATCTTAACATTATCACAACACATATCAGCATCATACTTTATTTGTAAACCTTGTGAATAATAAGCAGTTAGATAATCAGACAAATTTTATAATCTACAACGTGGATCAAAACAGATGGCAATCAAATAAATATTTTGAAACTCTTTATAATATTATAACCATTTTTCCTTCATAGCAGTAACGGACTCCAGTAATTATGGGTCAGATGAACAATAAGCAAAGGCACCAGTAATATTAAGACTCTCAATAATAAATAAATTAGTTGTAGGGTAATAAACACCAGATAAATTGTTAGTAGCATTATGAAAGATTTTTAACAAATTACAAACTTTGTGACAAACATCCCAATGACTTGGATAAAGATTAATGTGACTAACATGATATTGCATAAAAGTAACTAATAAATCCCTATAATCATAACTTCAAGCAATCAATTTATAAGTAGAATTCCAACGTGTTGGAACATCACGAGGAAATATAACGATACGCCTACCATTTTGTTTACAATATGTTGCCTATGCTTTCATTGCAGAAGGATGTTTCCACAAAAAATAGAGGGCATCTCTAATAGGTTTAATAAACCGTTGAAGAGTTTGTAATCCTTTTTGAACACATAAATTTAAAACATGGCATGCACATCTTTGATGAAAAAATTTACTACCGAGATAAGGTTTATATAAATCAATTAAAGCAGGAATAGTAGCGGTATTGTTAGAAGCATTATCAAAACTAATTGCAAAAATTTTGTTTTCAATTTGATACTCTGCAAAAATAATTCTAACCAGTCTAAAATTATTAGGAGCAGCGTGTGCATCATCAAAAACTCTAAATGCAAGAATTCTTTTTTGAAGGGTCCATGCATTATCCATATAATGGCAAGTGACACCCAAGTATGAATGCATTTGCTAATGGTCACTCCATATGTCGGCACATACGGAAACACGACCATTATATTTTTCGAAATATTTTTCCAACTTTCCTTTTTCTTTGATATAAATCCCGACATACAGAAACATGACCATTATATTTTTCAAAATATTTTTCCAACTTTCCTTTTTCTTTGATATAAATCTTTTCAAGTGTTTATGTGAGCGTGGCTAGAAACACAACATGCAGCAGGATTTAATGTTTGTCGACAACAATTAATAAAACCAACCTTTTCACCAAAACTAAAAGGTAAGTGTTATACTGCAACCATTCTAGCTAATTCTTCCCTATTTTTTTCATCACTATAGTTAAATAATTGTTGGTTAGGGGTAGCATACCTGGGAATTTAGGTTTGTGTACTCGATCTCGCCATTGCGTCTGTATGTTTGTTCGTTATATGCTTCCGATATGAGCCATATCCTCTAGATTTATGCCACTTATATACATTTTTGCATTAATTGCAAACCACTATAGTGCTTCCATATTCTTGCGTAACTTTCTTCATATGGAATACGAAGATATCAGATTTGACCTGATTTTATAACTTCTCTTCCATATCATCAGTATATAGATCAAATTCAAACTTTGGAGAGGGATTAGGGCCATCAGGCATATTTTCTGATTGGCTTGTCAAATGGTGGGTGGGTGGCATTGGGATCAGGTTCAGAAATTGTTCGAGAGGGTTGAGGAGAGTTTAAGCCTAAGTCTTCAATATAGACTCAGCGTTGTAGATACTCGTGATAGGCAGGGTCGTCATGATCGAGATTATCCGTCATACGACCCTTACCTTTCATCGAAATGGAACGCCTAGGACCGTCACCCCTTCCACTCCCACTTGCCATTTAAAAAATTGAATTGTAAAATTCCTTGAACCAAAAATGTTAAAAAATTGATGCAAATAAATTTGGGAGAGAATTGGAAACTTAGTAGTTAGTAATTGCAAATAAAATAAATTGCAAATAAATGAAATTGAAAACATAGTAATTGACTAATTGCAAATTAAATAAACTGGAAATAAGATAAATTGCAAATAAAATAAATATTAATAACTTGGAAATAAAACAATTGCAAATAAAATAAATATTAATAACTTAATAGTTGAGAGAGAATTGGAAACTTGGAGAGTTGAGAATTGGGAGAGAAATGAGAATTAGAGAGAATTGGGAGGAAATTGGAGTGGGGAAAAGTGATTTTTTTTTTTTTTTTTTGGGGGGGGGGGGGGGGGGGGGGGGGGCGCGGGAAGAAAGAAAAAGAAAAAGAAAAAAAACTGATCCGTTGGAGGTCCAACGTCTTGCTGACGTCAACAGACTGTTGTGCCTCCAACGGCCCAACCAATTAAAAAAAAAATTAATTAAAAATAATAATAATGTAGGAACCGCCTAGAACCAAAACCACCGGTTCCAGTCCGGTTTGAACCGGGCGGTTCATAATATTTTGGAACCAATTCTTGAACCACCCTTGGGTCGATTTCGGTCCAGTTCCTGAACCGAAATCGGAAAAACCAATTATGGTTCTGATTTTTCGATTCTAGTCCGGTTTGAACCGGGCAGTTCCTAATATTTTGGAACTGGAATCGGAACCACCCTTGGGTCGGGTCGGGTAGGTTCGGTTCGGTTCGATTCGATTTCGTTCCTGAATCAAAACAGAAAAAATCAGTTCCTGTTCGGTTCGCCAGTTAGAAGTTTTGAACCGAACCGGTGCCAAGTCTAGTTTGTATTGTATAACAGGGAAAAAAAAAAAAACACAAAAATGGAAAAAAAAAAAAAAATCTAAAGATGGAAAAAAACTTGCTTCCTAAAAAAATTTGTTTGGATTGTTTTTATAACTTTTTTGTCTTGTTTAGTAATTTTAATTCAGGTTAAAAATTTTATTAATAAAAAAATTTAAATGGATTGTAAACAGATAATTGATGGATTGTCAAAAGCATTTCTCGTTATAAATTGTAAACACATCCCGTGTATTACCAAATATTCCATTTATCTCCTTCAGAAAAATGTCATTTATCTTAATTTTTGGAATCAAATATTATAAATAAATAAGTTATAAAATTATTAAAATGAAATTGAAAAAAAAAAAAAGAATAATAATAGTATGGAGGACCCGTACCTTCTCCTAAGTCCTAAGAGCATCCATAATAGTTTCTAAAAGAGACACATTTGTACAAGACCTATTTTGCTTTCCATCAAATTGTGCCACAATGGCAAGAAAGTAGATTAAAAAAAAGAGACCCAAAAGTGGGCTCCACCCAACTAGACCCAAATTGGGTTCCAAATTTGGAACTCAATTTGGGTCTTGCCTAATGATTGGGTTGGGTTCCCAACACCTCCCAATCATTGGGTTGGGCTTATATATATATATATATATATATATATATATATATATATATATATATATATACAGTCTTTCTATTATCAGTTCGAACTGACAATAAATATATCAGGACGAAGAATGTGGACCACAGATTATGGAGAAGTTTTGACAAGTGCATACATTTTGAGTCAAAGTATGTAAATCTAGTGGTCCACATTTTTCGTCCTGATATATTTATTGTCAGTTCGAACTGATAATAGAATTTCTGTATATATATATATATATAATTTAAATTAAAATATATAATTATTAATTTTAATAATTATATATATAATGAAAAAATATAAATAAATTTAATATATATATATATATTTCAATTATTTAAATTTAAATATATTATTATTAATTTCAATAATTATATATATAATGAAAAAAATATAAATAATTTTAATTTCAATTATAAAATTTTATTTCAATGAAATTAAAATAATTTGAATGAAAACATTAATTTTTTGAAGGTTTGGAACCGGAACCTTCAAAACCGGAATCGAAACTGAACCTTCAAAACCGGAACCAAAACCGATTTTGAAGGTTCGGAATCAAAACCGGTTTTGAAGGTTTGGAATCAAAACCGGTCTGGAACCGAAACTGAACAGTCGGAACATCTAGAACCGAATCGGAACCGAGGAAGCGGAATCGAAACCGAAATCTCTCTGAGGGAGGTTCCGGTTCCGGAACCGCCACTTTCAAAACGGAAACGGAACTAAAACCAAACAGTCGAAACATCCAAAACCGAACCGGAATCGAAATCGGAACCAAGGAACCGAAATCTCTTCGAGGGAGGTTTCGGTTCCGGAACCGCGACTTTTGAAACGGAATAGGAACCGAACCGGAACCGACGCCATGTCTAATCGTAGACAATATTTTGTTTTAAATATTTATTTTTGTTGTTAATGAAAAAATATAAATAAATTTAATATATATATATATTTCAATTATTTAAATTTAAATATATTATTATTAATTTCAATAATAATATATATAGTGACAAAATATAAATAAATTTAATATATATATATATATTTATATTTATATAATATTTTTAAGAAAAGTAATGATTTTTGGAAAAAAGTTAAAAAAGTGGATCCACTTTTACTTTTCCAATTTAGTCTCATTGTAGAAAAATAAGACCCAAATTAAGTGGATCCAAATGCAAAACCCATTCTTTAAAAACAAGACCCATTATTGATGATGTGGCAACAAATGGGTCTTGTTTTTGGGTGCAACAAATGGGTCTTGTTTTTGGGTGCAACCATTGTGGATGCTCTAACGGAGCTTTTTCTGTTTCTTTTTTTTCCCCCCTATATTTTCTTTTCTTTTATTCTATCTTTAGAAGGAATGTTCTACAAAAGTTTTTTTCATCAATGGTTATGGAATTCATTAAAACTTATTAATACAACCATATTTTATTAAAAACTTTAATAGCAAAAATATTCCAATAGAAATTTACAAATAAGGACAAGTTACTTTAATTAAAAATAAACCAAATACTATATACACTCATTAATTACACCCATATCTTCAACTATATTTATTTATTAAAAAAAACTTACCTTTAAAAAAAAAAACTTATGATAAACCGTAATTAAACTCTAATTTATTTCAAGTATCAAACTTTCTCATTATCACATGATTATCATATTGTTTTTATCTTTCATTTATGTATAGTTATGAACTCTATCAAATGATAATTGTAGATATCAACAAGGTTTATTTTATTTATTTATTTATTAAAGATAGCCATAGATATCAATAAGATTTTTAAATTTTTTTTTATTTTTTTAAAAGATAGATGTATAAATAAGAGAAATCCATATTGAATATTTCTTGACCTCGTATACGGTTCCACATATTCCCTTTTATAAGGCTCTTACATTTGAGATATTTCCAAAAGTATTAAAAATGGTTTGATTCCAAAAATAATATGATTTTTTTTATAAATTGGGTGTGATAATAATTTAAGAGTGTTTATAAATAATATGTATTAAAATGAATATATTTATTTCAATGAGGGTACTACTAGCATTAGGATGGGTGTTTATAGTAATATTTATTTTTTAAATTTTAGATATGGGTGTACTAATAAGTTTTATGAGTGTCAATATCCGTACCCTTTTAAATATGAATGTCAGAATATACTTATAAAGTAGGTATGTCAATCATATTATTGATGGGTGTCAACATCGACACCCTACATCAAAATATCAAATGGATGTCAATGTCCATATTCACTACGTTTTCCTTGGTTATCACTAATTGTTGTACATGCTACATTCATACAACCATGTGTTGGGTGTGCTGTGTCACACGTACACTAAGGGGACAAACGACCTATATATCTTGATCTTTGTACAATTATTGTTATTTTCTATTCTTCAACCTAGTGATGTCTTATTATTGTTATTGCATAACAAATTCACAATAATTCTGGTGTAGACATTGGTAGACACTTTGGCCAAGTTTGGTGGGCCGGACAAGAGAGGATGGGAGAAAGATTTGGTGCCTCAGATTAAATGATCGGTCATACATTGAAAAGACTCAAGTTGAGATCCAACACACAATCAACCTTTTTAATAGTCACTATGCTTTCAATATCAGTATCCATTCAGGTTGTTTGTATGAAATGCAATTGTTGGCTGGTTCACTTTACACCTAATTACTAGCTGCTGTTTAGATCACAATATTGATTTTGGTGTGGACAATTTCAAGATTCGGTACTCGAAAATATTCAAAAATTTACAAGTTTTGGCCAACATTACAATATGGAATGTGATATACTGAACATATACTCTGCTCAAACATCAATATCATAGAATCATTAATGATATGGATTTCAGACAATAACTCATGGAAAATCTAGTAGAAATTCTTTATGTTTCCTTATATATCATACAATTACAAAGCATCATCATCATATGTCCATTTGGAGTATTGTTACATTCACCATTATATATATATGTATTGATATTTTGACACAAATGTAGCTCATACCTAAGGCTGGCCCATAAGGGCAGCCAACCCAGCAAAATGCTGGGGCCCCCAACTGATGTAATTTTCTTCTTCTCCTTTGGGGCCTCATGATCCAATATTTGTTAATGATCTTTTGGGGCCTCAATTAATAAAATATGATTTTGAGACCATGACATTACTGCACTATTAAATATATATTTATATATATATATAACACCCGCTAAACGAATTATGAATCAAAATTCAAAACCTTCACTTTGCTCTCTCTTTACTTCTCTTTGCCTCTCTGTTTTCTTCTTGAAGTTGTTGCCGTTTGAAGAATCAAACTTATCGAAGGTATAATTTTTGTTTTCAATTAATTTCTACATGTTGATTTTGACTCGAATTATTATTAATATTATTTTATGTTAATGATAATAATTTTATATACGGTCTCGAATTTTGTTAATGTCATAAAATCGCTCGGGCCCCAAAATGTCTGGAGACGGCCCTGCTCATACCTCACTTTCGAATCTTAGCTCAGTCATACCTCACAAAACAAATTCTTAGTTATTCTCTTCTTCATTCTCATGGAGCTGCAAAATTTTTCTTTAATCATCATCATCATCTTTGCCTTCTTTGTCTTTTTGTTCATGATGTCAATCAAAATAGTAAAAGGACTAGCCAATAAATCGAATCCGAAGATGCCTCCAGGACCACGGAAATTACCCTTCATAGGAAACCTGCACCAGCTGGTCTGTTCACTGCCCCATCACCGCCTTAGAGACTTGTCGAAGAAATATGGACCGTTGATGCACTTACAGATTGGTGAACTCTCCACCATTGTAGTTTCTTCACCAGAGCTTGCAAAAGAGGTAATGAAAACTCATGACCTCAACTTTGCTCAGAGGCCCTTTCTTCTTTCTGCCAAGTATGTATCATACAATTACACAGATATTGCCTTAGCACCATATGGCAATTACTGGAGACAGCTGCGGAAAATCTGCACCGTAGAGCTTTTGAGTGCAAAACGAGTCCAATCATTCCGATCAATCAGGGAAGAGGAGGTGTTGAATCTCGTCAAATCAATATATTCTAATGAAGGAGGATCAATAATCAATCTTAGCGAGAATATTTTCGTGTTGACCTATGGAATAACGGCGAGGGTGGCCTTTGGAAGAAAATGCAAATACCAAGGAGAATTCATTTCATTTGTCACAGAAATGGTGAAGATAGCTGGAGGTTTCGGCGTTATCGCTGATCTGTACCCTTCCATCAAAGTGCTTCAATTTATCAGTGGAGCTAAGCTTGAGAAGCTGCATCAAGTGAGTGATCAAATACTTGAACACATCCTTGATGAGCACAAAGAGAGAAAGAAAACAAAAATTGGCCTAGGAGAAGAAGTACAGCAGGAAGATTTAGTTGATGTCTTTTTGAGACTCCAGCAGGATGGTGACCATGAATTCTCCCTAACTGACAGCAACATCAAAGCAGTCATCTGGGTCAGTAAATATGTTAACTATAAGTTTCAAAAGCGGGATTCTGCACTTAATTCTCGTGCGTGATCACTGCGACAATCAGTTTTATAGAACTACAGACCAATTGTCACATGATCCCGCACGAAAATTAGGTGTAGGATCGGATCCTGCTCCTGCATCTGAAAATTTAATTTCTTATATGTTAACTACTAATGATCAGCAATTGAAAAATGTTCCCCTTAGACATTTTTTTTAGAAAGGAAATATATGTTATCAAACATATGTGGAAAAACGCGAGTGATTTTTTTTAACAAGACGTAGGAATCCCACACGTTTTTTTGTGTGGGATCCTATACTTGATCAGTGCTGTTGTCCAACATTTGTGAAAAACATCAGTGACCATATATTGGCTAAACTAATTTTTATTGTTTGTATTTTATCAGGATATTTTTAGTGCTGGGAGTGAGACATCATCAGCAACCGTAGGGTGGATAATGGCAGAGCTGTTGAAAAATCCTAGAGTGATGAAAAAAGCACAAGCTGAAGTAAGACAAGTGTTTGATGGCAGAGAAAATTTTGTTGTTGATGAAACTCTCCTTCATGAACTGAAATTCTTGAAATCAGTCATCAAAGAGACCCTGAGGCTGCACCCTCCTGGACCTCTTTTGCTTCCAAGAGAAAGCCGTGAGAGATGTGAGATCAACGGGTACGAAATTCCTGCCAAAACTAGAGTTCTAGTTAATGCCTGGGCAATGGGAAGAGATTCGCAGTACTGGACTGAAGCTGAAACGTTTTATCCAGAGAGATTTCTCAATAGCTCAATTGATATAAGGGAACGAATTTTGAATACATCCCATTTGCATTGCCTAATATTGAGCTTCCACTTGCACAGCTATTGTACCATTTTGATTGGAAGCTGCCTACTGGGATGAGGCTAGACCGCTAGAAGATCTTGACATGACCGAGGTCTTTGGTGTGTCTGTTCGAAAGAAAGAAAACATGTTCATAGTTCCCAACCCGTACCGTCCTTCCTCCGTTGAATGATACTATCACGTGATAAGTTATCTCCTATTTCTTCTATTGATATGATGTAATAAACGATAGAGAGTATTGTATTTTGATATGTGTGTGCACGTACGCACATGCCCATGCTAGCACGTTGGCACGTGACAGTGCATGATTATGTTATGATATGTTGAGATCATTACTTCAATCATTAATGGAATTACGGATTTGAATTATCTCTCTATCGGACTCTCTTCTCTACATCTCAAATTCGCAATAATTCAAATAAATAAATATAACCTGGTTTGTGTTGTAATGGATGGCTTGCCACCATATTCTCAAACCTTCTACTATACTCCATATGCATGTGAAGATACACTACTCAGAAGCAGCCAACCTCTGGGTTACTAACCACATTCTCGACGGCTCCTTCTCTGACTCACCACTTCCGATTCACAAGGCTCGTCATTGTCACCCAGGAACATGTGATCATAATGCAATATAATTTGATCACTGTACGGTCAAAACAAGCTCCAGTACGTAATTATATGTATCTCAACCAATTTGAATATCTGACTTATGAATTCCTTAGATGTATTATGTGAAATCTATGCATTGAAGAAGCAACCAATTTTTTCGTAATGGTTGACTTTGAATCATATTTTCTTCAACCAAAACGATTTTGATACTATAAAGTACAGTATTATTTTCTGCCAAACATGTAAATTGTGTCAGGCTGACTTAGATACGATCCGATACAGCATGATTTTGTATAAACACGGCACGACACAACCCACTTTTTATAGTATGCTGGATTGAGTTACGTGGCCCACTTTGTGTAGTGTCCTTGAACAACTAGGACACTGCTTCTTTCATTTTAATTTTCATCCACCTATATTTTGTAATACTATGAAACCACTTTTAAGGACCGATCAATCAATAATTCAATATCATGTCCTATGACCAGCTGTTTATTTCTTCAACAAAAACTCTTTTTTTTTTTTTATTCGGAACCATGGGAATTATTTGTTTTGATCTCTATTCTTCTACCCATATATTTGGTATTGGTATTTATTTGGATTTCTTTCTTTCACTATCGGTGAACAAGGTCGAAGCTATTCAATCTGATTTTTTTATAGAGAATTTTTATAAAATAAATAAATAAATAATTGAAGCACTTTTATCATTAGACACAATCATAACCATACAAATTTGATTCCCATGAAGAATTGACACTTTGGGAAAGAAAGAATCAATTAGACAAAGTAAAAAGGCAAGCAGTTTATTATGACTCTTTTCCATTTTGAAGAAAAAACTACCAACACAAGTTACACAATACACGTTACAAGCCAATTTAAATTTTTAATAGCGAAAGATTTAAAAAAAAAAAATATCTGATCCCGAATTAATAGATATTTTTAAGTTAGTTTAAATTTCTAATTATTAATAATGTATGGCACGAGAAATCTTTTTTTTTTTTTTTTTTCTTTTTTTGAGGGACCATGTAACTTCAAACTTGTCGGTGCACTGTTGTTTTCGGTAGTCTCCAATCCGTACAAAGTCATGAGTCATGACTCACAATGTGGATCACTTCACTTCTCTGACTCACAATCAAGACAATAGTCAATGCACCCACTTAATTGTCCAACATTTGTCTCTTTTTGTCTGTGCTTTAAAAAAAAAATAAAAAAAAATCAGGCAACCATGGACTCTGTAAGGCCATTTTGTGTGTTGATTATGGTTTTGGTTCTGGGATCGACAGGAATATCAATGGTGGTGATATGTGATGCCAGTACTGAGAGATGTAAGTTCCCAGCTCTATATAATTTTGGGGACTCAAATTCCGATACCGGTGGAATATCAGCTGCAATAACAGAGGTTCCTCCACCAAATGGTGAAACTTTCTTTGGACATCCCTCCGGAAGATTCTCTGATGGCCGTCTTATCATAGATTTTATAGGTAATAATCACCCCCAACTGTTGTTTTTTTTTTTTCTTTTCTTTAACAAACAATAATATTCTTACTATGTCATTATGTGTCCATGCATACCACAGCTGAGAATTTGAAGTTACGGTATCTGAACGCATACCTGGACTCAATTGGGACAAATTTCAGACAAGGTGCAAATTTTGCTACTGGAGGATCATCTATTCGACCTCCTGGTTACAGCCCATTTCATCTTGCCATTCAAATTTCACAATTTGTGCAATTCAAGTCTCGCACCATGGCTCTCTATGATAAACTCACCCCCAACAGTTGAGTCTCTGTTTATTTTTGTTCATTTGACATCTGTTGATGCAATTTTCTAGTCTAAATTTAGTATTTTTGTTTGGTGAATTTTTTGCTCCAGGAAAAACCCCACCTTTCAAAAGTGGTCTTCCAAGGCCTAAGGACTTTTCCAGAGCATTGTATACATTTGACATTGGACAAAATGATCTTTCCTATGGTTTTCAACACTCGAGTGAGGAACAAGTTCGAGCATCCATTCCAGATATCCTAGACCAGTTTTCCCAAGCAGTGCAGGTAAAGCAACAAACACCACCTGATCGTTTGTGGTAATTCTATCACTTATATAGTAATTTTGATTATGCTTTCTCCTGATTAATTTCTCAGAAACTATACAAGGAAGGGGCAAGATTCTTTTGGATACATAACACAGGCCCAGTTGGGTGCTTGCCATATGGTTTCATATATCACCAATCACAGCCTAATAATCTGGATCAAAACAGGTGTGTAAAGTCTCACAATGAAGTTGCTCAAGAATTCAACAAGCAGCTCAAGGACAGAATAATGTCCCAACTAAAAGTGCAACTTCCACAGGCAGCTTTCACATATGTTGATGTGTATGCTGTTAAATATGCACTGATTAGCAATGCAAAGAATCAGGGTAAAATCTAGTCACTTTTAGTACCTAGTTTGTATTTTTATGTGGGACATCTAGTCATTATTATAAGAGCATCATGGCAGGTTTCGTTGATCCGATGAATTTCTGCTGCGGTAGTTACTACGGATACCACATTGATTGCGGAAAGAGAGCTGTAGTGAATGGAACAGCTTATGGTAACCCATGTGATCATCCATCAATGCACATCAGCTGGGATGGTATACACTACACAGAAGCAGCCAACTTCTGGGTTGCTAACCACATTCTCAATGGCTCCTTCTCTGACCCACCAATTTCAATTCACAAGGCTTGTCATTATCCCACCAACAAGTGATCATAATGCAATACAATTGCTCACTTTTCATATGTCTACAAGTTGGTTGGATAGAAAAAGTTATAATAATGATGCTTCAGGCTTTTTTTGTACGATCGAAACAAGCTCCAGTACGTAATTGTATCTCAACCAATTCGAATATCATTGGATCTATTACGTGAAATCTATGCACTGAATACTATAATTGGTTCCTCTGCCTCTAGTTTATTTAAAATGCCCCTTGTGCTGCTCCAAGTCAGCTTCTCTTGCATTGCGCAAAACTCACCATCCAACTCCTTCCATGTATAGACCAAAAGCTGAAATAGAAAAATAGATAAGAACCTCTCATCTACTGATGATGTTTTTGTTCAAAACAGACCCTTTCAATGCTAGTTTCAGAATTGACATTCAAACTTGAAGAAGTAGGCAATTTGGTGTACCAAGAAATTAAGAAAACGAAATCCCACCATTTTCTTATTAGAATTCAAGATATACAAAGAACAATGTAGTATAAAATGCGACTTTTCTTTCCAACTCACTAAGACATTATAAACTTTTTTTACCACCCGTGCAGACTCTGCTTGTTATTTAATTTTCAACTCTGCCAAACAGGAATGATCCAATCAACAACCTAGTACACTTCGGATATATTTTTTTATTTTACAAACGCGATTATGTACATTACCAACATTATGATACCTCAATGGCATCATCTCTTAGAATTTGAGTGTTGCTGTCAAGGAGAGTTACTAGTGATCTTGATTTTCTGCTTCGAACTCTGCCTGCTTCTTTCAACAACTCAGCCAGCCTCCTCTTCTCATCATCCACATCAGGATTCGCTGTTCCAAGTTTCTCCTCTCTCATGCCAACAACATATTCCAAAATTTCAATGGCATCACCTATCCTGTGAAGTCACAATTCAAAAGCACATTACATGCTTATAAAACTAAACAAAGAATTTGTAAACATATAAGAAGAAAAGATCATAAAATAGTACCTGCCCATTGCATCATAGGTACCAGCCAGATTGCTGTAAACTCCTAAAGTGTCATGGTGATATGGTCCATATTCCTTCTCCAAAATAGTCCTTGCTTCTTCAAATGAATCAGCTGCCTCATTTATAACGTAAAGCTGCACACAGGCAAGTCCCATTTGGTTCAAAGCAATCCCAAACAAGGCGGTTTTTTTCTCTCCGCTAGCACGAAACTTGGAAATGGCAGATTTGAAGGTGTTGTAGGAGTCTGAATAATTCCCCATCATATAATACATAACCCCCATCTGAGCCTCAATTCCTGCAATTGTGCTCTGCTGACCCGGGGCATCACCGTATATTTTCAATGCCTTTTTAAGCAACCTGAGTGCCTTATCCAGTTCATTCATAGACTGATATATAGCAGCAATGTCAATCAAACCACTGGCAATCTCTTCTGATGGGATCGCATGGTTTGGCTTTCCGTAAATCTTAAGTGCATTTTCACAATAAGACTTGGAATCCCTTAATTTTCCTATCTTGTGGTACAAATCAGCCAAACGAACGAAAACTGAAGCAACGGTAGGATGGTATTCTCCTTTAGCTGACTTGAACACAGTGAGTGCTTTCTGATAGGAAAAAACTGCCTCATCAAATCGAGCCAAGGATAAATATGCATCTCCAATGCTGCAATCAATCGAAGCTACATCTACTTCATGGCCATTGGCAGCCATGGACATGCTTGCTAAAACATAATGCTCAAGAGCTGCCTCATAGTCTCCTTTTGACTCACATATAAGTCCGAAGAGTCTCCTATCCGCTGCTTCTTCGATGGAAGCAAGTGAGCCATTCTCTTTATGGATGTCAAGAGCCATTTGACAAAGTTTCTCAGCCTCATCAAATTGCAATGCTTGAACATTAGCCTCAGCCAGATAACGACATGTCTCTCCAACACGAAGGTCAGTTTCTCCGAGGACTTGTCTTTGGATCTCCAAACCTGCAGTGTAACAAAGTATTGAATTCTCAATCTGACCCAACATTGCATAAGTATCACCCAACTGCATACACCCAGCAAATTTAGCAAGTGCATGGTCTTGGCCATCTTCAATAACTGGAATCTCAATCGAACGTTCAAGAACGGGAATTGCCTCATTGTATTGGCCTAAACTGCAGTGTACTGCTGCCTGAACATGCAAGCACATAACCATCTCCAAATTTGGTTTCCCATTTGCACAAACCTCAAATGACTTCATCGCTCGCTTGATCAATTCAAGAGATTTCTGGGGTTTTTCGCCACAAGAAATCATCTCTCTAGCTTGTTTGAGTAAAAAGGGTCCAAGATCAGGATTATCTAATCCAGCCTCTGGAGAATCCTCCACTCCATTCTGAAATTTTGCTGTTAGTGAAGCGAAATTTCGATGCTTCTTCATGGAGTAAACACTGTTTGGTCTTCTTGCATTCCTCTTATCAGTTGGAGGTCTCTCACGAGGAGAAGATTTTCCCTTTGGACTCAATTGAGAGTGACCATTTGCAGACTGGCTCTTGCCCTTCTTCGCATACTTTTTGTCAGCAAACTCATCTACTTTCTTGGGAGTGAAGTCACCACCATTATTACTCTCCTCTTCGTTCTCCACCGCCACAACCTTCTTTTTTATCTCCTCAACCCCTACTATATCACCAGCTAAATGGCACAATTCTGAATCAATCCTTGATTCCTCACCATACGATATAAAGCTAGCCCTCGACGGGGATTGATCAGAGCTCTGCATCTCACAGACATTGTGGTACAACTGCTCAATGGAGTTCTCAACAATGTCATCCATGGCCAGATCAAACGAGTCACTTTGGGGACTCTGCGGACTCAATGGACTTCTAGGAGACCTTTGCTGCATAAAACTCTCCTTGTAAGCCATGTAACTTCCATTAGGTTCATGTAGTCCTCCACTGTCTCCATTAATTGCTTCCATTGCTAATCCAGGCATTTAGTACTGAGAAGGAAACAAATTTTTGAACAAGGTAAGACCAAAAAAACAATTATTGAAAAGGAAACTGCACAATCAAAGTTTTGTCATACTTGTACCAACCATATGCAGTTCAATGGAAAAAAACAATCACAATTCACAAATGACAATTTCAAACTTCCAACATGAACTAAAACTAAAATATCATCATATTGTAATCAATATATCAAGAAAAAGAACTTTTAGCTCTTGGGGTTGCAATATTAAGTTTCATTTTCAAGCTGTGCACTTGCATATATAATTGTGTTATCATCAGCATCTTCAACTAAAATGTTAAAGAAGTTTTCTTGCTCTTCAACTTGTTCATTCATTTCTCAAAAAACAGAAGAGAATGACACCCACAATATCAAAATAAAGAATTTACAGTTAGCAAGAAAAAAAAAAAAAACAGTTCTCATTCAATGATCAAGATTGAAAACAGAGCCAAAACAAGCATCAAGCAACAACAGAAAATTCAACAAAAGAATGCTTTGAATGATAAACAAGCCATACCTTATTGTTTTGTTGAAGAAAAACAATGCTGTCTTCTGGGTGTTGAGTCCAACTGTCCAAATATAGCGAGAAAGAGAGAGAGAGAGAGAGCTATAGAGGGTGGTGACTGGTGAGGAGCATTTATCTAACTTGCTTTGCTTTTTATGTAAGTGTTGAACTTGAAGAACAGAGACTTTGGAATTATGTGATCATGGTAAGGGCAAAATCGGAAATCAGACAGAGTATAATTAAAAATAAAATAAAATGAAAATACAGATAATATATATATGTATAGGTGTGGGGTTGCACAGAAGAGAAGTGGATTGTTGAAGCAATGAGGAAGACGACTTCTCTCCCACTCGTCAACATCCACATTTTTACTTTTGTTTTATTTAATTATTTATAGATTTTATTTTCTGGGTTTCCAAGTTTTATCGCTGTGAGTCTGTGACGTTGAAATTTGGCGCCATTAACGGCTTTTCGACGCCAAAAGATGTCAGTGGACATTATCTGGTGACAGCGGGTTGATGTTAAGATTGTGTGAAACTTTATTTAGATTTTACACGTGTCAAGAAAAGGTTCTGATTTCGAAGAGGCTTTTTGATATGATGATGATTGGAGGGATCCACGTGGACCATGTCCCAAAGCAATTCCAGCCGCGTCTTGGCTGTTTTTTTGTCGGAGTTTTCTTTTTCAATTAGCAAAAGTGGTCCTGTAGCGGCCCAATTATATGTGGGCCAGTACAGCAGTCACTGGCCCACAACCATCTAAAAGGAAATAAAGTAAAAATTAATTTTTTTTAATTTTTTTATTTATTTTTTTTATTTTTAAGCTAACATCGGTACATCACCTCTTAATATACATGGAATTACTCCATGTTAGTGGTTGAGATTCGAGTTCCACTATGCTTTTTTTATAAACATGTGTAAAAAGCTTTTTCCTTGGTAATCAGTATTATGTGTTTTTAATAATATTTGATCTCGATAGATTCCAATAAGCTCCTAATTCGTTCAATGTTAGAATTTTTTATAATCTAAAAAAAAAAAAAAAAAAAAACAATTGGGTATGGGTTGTTCTACTTAGATCTGGGCCATCTGGCAATATCAACTACTAATTGTGTGGTTCTAATAGTAATTCCCTCAACAAGAGAGACATGTATTTTAAAATTGATTTGGACACATTTTCATTCAATTATAAAATTGTCTTCTCATTTGATTAAATAAGAATACTTTATCACTTCATTATTATATAAAGAGTAATGCTACTTTGCCCAAATTTGGTGTCCAAATCTGGTGCCCAAATGACGTGGCAGCACTCTCGTCCATTCATTTAGATTGTATTAGATTTGCTTGATTTAAATGAATGGATGAGAATGTTGCCACGTCATTTGGGCACCAGATTTGGACACCAAATTTGGACAAAGTAGCATTACTCTTATATAAAATGTCATAAAGTAGGACACATATAAACAAAAAAACAGAGTATAAGTTTTGTTTAAACGGGCAACTGTTAATGGTATCTCTATTTGAAATTTTAAAACCTAAACCTTCAATTATAAAACATAAATTAGGTTTTGAACATGTAGTAATAGAAGAAACATATCTTACACCATGTGTTGTTTAGATTAGCACCACATTGCTAAACTTTCAAGTCAATTCATTGATAACATTTTCGTTGAAAAATATTGTCGCATTCAATGTCAATCAGCTTCCAAAAACAAAATGTACAACCCAGATTTGGGAATTAAATTAGTGGAGATGTGTAAATTGCTATGGAGAATTGCTAGACTCAGTCGTCAGATATCACTCTTCAAATATATTTGTTGTTCTCCATGTGACAACTGGAGATATTTTTTTTTTTTTGTCTTAAATCATGAGCCATCATAATCAAGAGACATGCTATTGCTTTTATTTATAAAATAACCAGCCATCCATTTATAATATAAACCTTAATTTATCTTTTATTTTACAAAAATGCCATCAAAAACCAAAATCTACATCAATTCTTTTCAACAACTTTTTTTTTCTCATCGCTTAAACTTCTCAACAATATTGTCTCTGTTTAAATTTCTATTCAAAGAAAGATAAATGCAAGAAGAGAATTTGTAGTAAAATTTACAGGTATTATTATTTTATTTTATTTAATAAATATATATAATATTATCAAAAATTTACAGTTTTTTTTTTCCTTATGGAGTTTATGAATAGTTTCATAGTTTTTTACTAGGGTAAATTGCAATCATACCCTTAAGGTTTGAGGCAAAGACACTTAGATGGAAAAGTTTAGTTATTCTACACTAACACCCCTGTATTGTCGAAAATGCCCTTATATAATAATAAAATATAAAAGTATTTTTACACTAACACCCAAGGGCATTTTGGACCTTACCATGGTCAAATAGGGGTGTGAGTGTAGAATAATTAAACTTTTCCATCTAAGTGTCTTTGCCTCAAACCTTAAGGGTGTGAGTGTAATTTACCCTTTTTACTATTGTTTATTTAGACTACTTTTTTGTATGTTTTGTGTTGAGTTGTGATTTTTTTTTTCCAATTATCTAGTGACATATTTTCATTTACTTAAATGGAATCTATAGTTTTTTTTTTTTGTTTTTTTTTTGTTTTTGTTTTTTTATGTAGTGCAGTAACCATGAATACTTTCTTAAAATTATTATGTTTGTCATATATCAGTAAACAAATTATATAATGATGTTGTAATTTGTGTATTTTTTTTTAGGAAATCATGAACTTAGACATTGATTTAAACTTAAATTTTGAAGAATGCAATATGGAGATTGGTCAACATGAAAGTGGTAACCTGAGTGATGCTGAGTGTCTCAAACCCTACATTGGAATGCAATTTAATTCTCAACTGTGCAAGTTATGGAAGATGGTAGGTCTAACAATGTTATAATTTATTAAAGTATTAAACTATAGTTTTTAAATTTTTAAATTTTTATTGGTCTATTAATTTTATATATATATATATATATATATATATATATATATATATATATATATAATCCGGTCTTTGAAGGAATTTTCAATTGAGGTATAAGATTGTTAAATTTATATGTACACGTCTACTTTGTATTATCATTGATAATATATATATATATATGTATGTATGTATTGTGTACTAACTCAATATACATATATATTTTGCAGGTGTGCAAAATGAGAAGTTTTGTTTGGTGAATTTGATTCGAAAGAGCAGAACATTCTTGTTCTGATTTTTTTCTTGGCTCATTGATTTTGGACTTATGTATGCTTTTATATATATATATTTGTCATGTTTAAAAAAAAAATTATGATGGGATTTTATGCTTCATGTTTGGTAAATTTTATTTGAAAGAGCTGCACATTCATGTTCGTTTTTTTTTGGTTCATTGGTTTTGGACTTGTGTATTTTTTATTTTTTTTATTTCCCCTGTTTCTCCAAATATTAGATGAGATTTTATGCTTTTTGTTCTGTGAATTTGATTCAAAAGAGCTACACATTCTCGGTTTTTTTAGCTCACTGGTTTTAGACTTGTGTAGTTTTTGTTATTTCCTATGTTTAAAAAAAAAAAAAAAACAAGTTGAGAAGTTAAAGCGATGAGAAGAAAAAAAAATAGTTGAAAAGAATTATTGAAGATTTTGGTCTTTGATTACATTTTTGTAAAATAAAAGATAAATTAAAGTTTATGTTATAAATGGATGACCGGTTATTTTTATAAATAAAAGCAATACCATATCTCTTGATTATAGTTCATTATTTAAGATAGAAAAAGCAAATATCTCCAGGTGTCACATGGAGAACAGCAAGTGGATTTGGAGAGTGATATCTGAGGACTGAGTCTAGCAATTCTCATTGCTATGATTTTATCGTAAATCAATTAGACAAGTTGGACCAAATTAATTAATCATTAATGAGGTTTTTTTGGAACTTTTTTGTTTCAATTATTTCGATATTTCTGTCAAAACCAATGCCAGACACCTGAGGAATTTTTGTAGACAACTAAGATTTGACCCATTGTGGACTGAGTGAAGTCCCTTGTAATTAATTACTCTTTTTGTTAAATTGAGTGAAAAGAATTTGTAATAAAAACAACAACCTGGACTTTGAATGTAGAAAAACTATAGTCAGATTCCAATAATAAATTATAGGTTAGGAACTCATGACATTATTATAATTAGAAAATAAAAGAAGAATCAAGAGTAGGGTCACAAAACAAATCCATGATTAATACTGCTAAATGGACAAATAGTTGCAACTCATAGTCACAGACATGGAGAGACAAGAAGACATGACAAGCTTGTTGATTTTGAATTTTTTTGATTAACCAACCACAGCATATTCTTCTGGTGCACCGCAACGCAACTCATGGTGGTTTTTTTGGCTCATTCTAAATCTTGTTCGGTGAAGCGGAGGCACCAATTTGATTAATATATACTATATACTTTTTGTTGGACTATTTTTAAAAGAATTGAGTTTGAAAGAAACAATTGTTTGCATTTAACCATGTTAATATGATATTATTTATGTTTATATGTTAATAGACTAGTGTCAAATGGTCTAGGCCAAGTTGTCATTTTTAGGCCCAATTGGACATAAGTTTTCATTTTTTTCAATCCGGCCATGCCCTCAAGCTTGGCTATTTAGGCTCACGATACTCAATACAGAAATTGGACACATGCTAGGCCCTTAATTTGAGGGATGGGCGTGCTGCGTGGGTTACTCGACTCATTTGATACCTCTAGAAAAATCTTAGTAAAAAGTTCGATCATGAGAGAATCGGAACTCTAAAAGTCGTAAAAGTCCAATAGAATTTCAGAAAAAAGAAAAAAAAAATAGTCCTTACGTATGCAAGACATCAAGTTTATGTTTATGATTTTGAAAATTTATCAAAAAAAAAAAAAAAAAACCTTTGTATCCATTATTTCCAGAAATAAATAACTGTATTTTAATAGAAGGAATCAAACTATTCTCAGCAGGTTTCATTACTTTATACAATCATATTCAAAAATGTAAACAAGAAATACGATCGAGATGCATTTGAATTTGAGTCCATTGTAATTATTGAGAGACTACACAATCAAAGTATTTAGTAGGTGCTCCACCAAATTCACAAGTAATTATCTAATAAGGATACAGCACCAACCAACTCTTATTATTATTATTTTTATTTAATTTTGATTCACATCAATTTAAGAAGAAGTGTCTCATCTTCAACAGCAATAAAAACGACAGTACCCACTCAATTTCTAGAAAATAAAAATTAATATAAAAAAGTTGTACAGATAGTTCAATCATATGATACTCAAATCCCAACCACTTGAACTATTTATAAAAGTGAAAATGATACTTACTTTTTAGATAAGGTATACGGCGCCAACCTTTTTAAGGGAATAAGTTTTTACAAATAGGATGTTTACTAGTCAGTAATCCTACTTGGAAAAGAGAATTAAGTTCATAATTTTCGAATTCATGTATTTACTAAATTTTAGGAGAATTAAGTTCCGTGCACTCCATACACATATCAGGAATTAAGTTGTTGATTAAAAGGGGACTTGATTCCCCTCACTCACCCTAAGAATCAAGTTCTCTTTCCTGATTGTAAGGGGAATTCAAATCTTTTTAATAAAATATCCCCACTTATTTTACTTTATATATACATACATACATATATATATATATATATATATATATATATATATATATATATATATGTGTGTGTGTGTGAATTAAAAAAAAAAAAGTTTGATGAAAATCAAAACACTATACTACGACCAAAAAAAAAAAAAAAAAAACTTAAAAATTGTGAATTGACATGAATTACATGTTGCTTTTGCTTTGGATTTTTTTAAAAAATATAATAATAATAATAATTATTATTAGCTTCAGTCATACATCTCTCATATATATATATATATATTATATACAAGGGTATTTTTTGTAACCGACTTTGTATAAATTTGATTTCATCTCTAATTCTAAGAAATTTAGTAAACACAGTAATAGAATTTAGTGATTTAATTATAATTCCCTTTCATTCCCTTTTCAGTAGAACTTTTTTTTGATTATTTTCATTCCCAATTAGTAAATGCGTCAGGAATGAAAATGATACCTACTTTTTAGATAAGGTATACGGTGCCAACCTTTTTAAGGGAATAAGTTTTTACTTATGATATGTTTACTAATCAGTAATCTTACATGAGAAAGGGAATTAAGTTCATGATTTTCGAATTCATGTGTTTACTAATTTTTTGGGAATTAAGTTCTGTGGACCCCACACTCAGGAATTGAGTTCCTGATTGAATTCCTAATTGAAAGGGAACTTGATTCCCCTCACTCATCCTAGAAATCAAGTTCCATTTCCTGATTGAAAAGGGAATTCAAATCTTTTTACTAAAATATCCCTACTTATTTTACTTTATATATATATATATGTTGAATTCCTGATTGAAAGGGAACTTGATTCCCCTAATTCACCCTAGAAATCAAGTTCCATTTCTTGATTGAAAAGAGAATTCAAATCTTCAAATCTTATTTGTGTGTGTGTGTGTTGAATTAAAAAAAAAAAAAGTTTGATGAAAATGAAAACACTATACTAGGACCCAAAAAAAAAAAAATTGTGAATTGACATGAATTACGTGTTGCTTTTGCTTTGGATTTCTTTTGTGTTGAGTTAAAAAAAAAGTTTGATGAAAATCAAAACACTATATTAGGACCAAAATTTTTTTTTTTTGTGAATTGACATGAATTACATGTTGCTTTTGCTTTGGATTTTTTTTTTTAATATAAACTTTTTATTTATTTATTAGCTTCAGTCATACATCTCTCATATATATATATATATATATATATATATATATATATATATATATATATATTATACACAAGGGTATTTTTGTAATCGACTTTGTATAAATTTGATTCCATCTCTAATTCTAAGAAAGTTAGTAAACACAGTAATAGAATTTAGTAACTTAATTCCGATTCCCTTCCATTCCCTTTCTAGTGGAATTTGTTTCTGATTATTTTCATTCCCGATTAATAAACGCGTCCTTAACTTCTCAATTAATTGATTCCTTCCAACCAAATTCCGAGTAATTTATTTAAATATATCTTAACTAACGTACAGGGCCAGTCCTGAGATTTTGGGGGCCCAAGACAAAATGTTAAAATGAGGTCATCGATCCTCCATGTATGTTTCCTTTTTTTTTTTGTTGTTGTTGTTGTTGTCTTTAGTAAATACTTATAAAAATCAATAGAATAACCCAAAATCAAGACTGCAACACAATAAAATAGCAAATAAAAAATAACAAAAATAAAATTTTTATAATTGCATCAAATAATATATCACTTAAACCTTACTCGTCTCACATTTTAGAAAATAAAACAAACCAGAATTCTTTGGGATTCAGGACTCCTAACTTGATTGAAAATAAAAAGATCAAATTTTACTTGAAAAGGTAAGTTTGATCTATTTCCAAAACCTAAACTTTATTCCTAATCAAACTAAAAAAAAAAAAAAAAATCTTCCTAAATTGAAAAAAAAAAATCAAAATCCCAAATAAAACAGAAAACCAGCAACATGGAGGTCAAAATGGTATTTTTTGGCAAAACAACAGTCATAACAAATGTAGGGCTCGTCGATACAGTTCCAACGACATATTATAGGTCCAAAACGGACATCGTTTGACCCTTCAACAGCCTACCAAAAATTGTCATACATCAGTTTGATAAAGGGATTTGATGTGTTGTTGTCTTTTGTAATAAATAGAAATTGCGTTTCCAATGGACCTTTTTTTAAAAGAAAAAAATATGTGTAAATTGTGGGTCAGTGGGCCTTTAATTATAATTGTTATATAGACCTCCAGCCTTATATTTATGAAATCACAAAGTTTTTTTTTTTTTAAACTGAAATTTAGAAATTTGGGGCCTATTACAATTGGGGGCCCTAGGCGATTGCCTCTTGAGCCTACCCTCAGGGTCGGTCCTGCTAATGTATATACTTGAGTATTAAGATGAGCATATAATTCAGTCATGAATGCATTAGAAGTCAGATGGATGACTTTCTCTCCCTCTTGAGTTTTCTCTCACTTTTGTAGCCTTGTCCATGGATCCTTCAAAAGTATGTCCGTGAAATTTTCTTGCCCCTCTCTCAAATATTCCCGATACTTTACCACAACCATCATCAAAACCGAAAACTTTTGCAACTTTTTTTAAAACCGATGAAGCGCATATTCAACCAAATCTTGTCCCGGTGCTAGTTGTGAAAGGGAACATCACGTGTGTTCGCATCAACCAAAGATATGTCCAAGAGAGACTGGAATATTGTCAGAAAAATCTTTTCGGACATTTGCTTTTAAGAAAAGGTTCAGTACTTTTAAAGCCTAGTGAGTTAAAATCCGTATTGCAATCGATTTGGCAACTTAGAAATCCTTGGAAGCTTACTCCGTTTCCAAAGGAATATTTTTATATTCATTTTTCTAGTGAAGAAGATTTAAAGAGGGTTTGGAGTGGAGGTTCTTGCTCAATTTCAATATGTATTTTTTGTATTTTTCAATGGCAACCGGATTTTAGTCCATATAATCAACAATTATAGCATGCTCAAGTTTGGGTGAGGTTTTATGGTCTATGCTCGGAATACTCACATCCAACCACAATCATGGAGATTGCACGAGGAGTTGGCATCCCTCTACAACTAGATCATGCTACAAGGGATCAAACATATGGGTTTTATGCCTGAGTTCTTGTAGGTATTGATTTAACTTAGAATCAACCATCCTTTTTGAATGTAGAGAGAGATGACCATAAAGGTTTCTCTGTAGATGTTATATATGAAAATCTTCCAGAGAGATGTAAGAATTGTAAAGCTTTTGGTCATGACTCTGCTAGATGCTACCAAAATAACAAGGAGATTATTTCTAATAGAGGTCGATCGTGATTAAGAAATCCAAGGCAAACCTATCGGCCTATAACAAAAAACAACACCACTGACCACCATAATGAGCAGGTTGCAATGGAGGAATTCAAAACAGTCCCCATAAAATCAGGAAACGATAGAGGAAGAGGAAATTTTGCAGATTCAAAATTTTGAAAATCTCGTAATTAATGTGGAAGACAAAAATGGTAGAATCCAATTATCTCCACATTTATTTAAATTAAATGCAAATGATACTCAGAAAGTGAATCAGGAAACAACGGCCAGTTTTGAAGTTGACAAATTTGGATTTCAAGAAGTTGACCCAATCCGTGAAGGGCAGTTTCCAGTTATGACCGTCACATTTAATACACTTGCGGAAGATCAGGATTTAACTGAGAGTTTTTCTCCAATTAAAATTCAAACAGTTGAACAATTTCCTAATCAAGACGCGGGAATTAATGTTAATATCTCCAACGATTTGAATACTAAGTATGGAAGATAATAATGAGAATTCTCAATGTTCTCTAGAGAATATTTGCATTAATAATAGGGTGACTCTTGACAATCCAAGGATTGATCATCAAGTTTTGGATGAGATTTCAAGAGATAAAAGAGGAAAGATTAATTTGGAGAATATATTAGAATACCAAGATATTCATGCTTCAAATTTTAATCATGGTCCAGTAGATCCTGTGTTTGACAATAATTGGATTCCCGTGGTGACCAAATCAAAAAGAAAAGTGAAGCCAACTTTTTAAAGGGAAGTTTTAAGCGCCTCCCTGTAACTGAGACTAAGGTTGTGTTTGATTTTTTGTCTGAAAACTGAACAGTGCTGAATTGTACTGCAGACTGAATAGTGATTGAAAATTGAAAACTGAAAAACATGTTTATTTATTTTTTTTCACTAAAAACTGAATATAAGTGATAAGTTGTTTGTTTTTTTAAGTTACAAATATCTGATAATAAATACTTTTACATCTATACCATTTCAAATGTTATTTGTTATATATTTACATTTTAATATATTAAAATATTATATATATATATATATATATAATAGGCAGTCTTTATATTGTCAGTTCGTCCTGACAATAAATATATCAGGACGAAGAATGTGGACCATAGATTATAGAGAAGTTTGACAAGTGCATACACTTTGAGTCAAGGTATGTAAATCTAGTGGTCAACATTCTTCGTCCTGATATATTTATTGTCAGTACGAACTGATAATAGAAAATCTGATATAATAGGTAATTTAAATAGTTAAAAAAACAAGTAATTTTTTTAAAAAAATTTATTTAAAACATTTATAGTTTGAGGCCCTCAAATCAATTTTGCTGTGTAGAACTTCGATAATTTTAATGATTGGTCTCATCCCAAATTGTACAAGTAAAAGAAATGTCAAACTCTAAAATAAAATTAATAAAACTTATCAAATTATGAAAAAAGAAGAAGTCATTAACATAATAAAGCTGGAAATCTGGATTCCAATGAAGTTGTTTGAGTCCTAAAGCAACTAGGTTTTATGGTTGCTATTTTTTTTTTTTTTTTAAATGTGAGAAGAAAAAAATATATTAATATTGTTAGGGTCATGAGAGAATGAAAAATTGTAAATATATTTTGTTTGTGACTTATGAGGATAGTTTTGGGAATATAAAGGGCCGTTCGGTAACGTTTTTGTTTTTCATTTTTCGTTTTCTGTTTTCTCTTTTTCATTTGTTTTCAAAAAATTGATTTTTGTATTTTTTGGATTCGAAAATGTATCTGGTAGCAATTGTTGAAAATGATATTCGGAGAATAAAAACATAAAAAACGCATTTGGTAGTAATACTTGAAAATGGGAAAACAGTGAAAACGTGTCTAGTATAATATTTTCAAAATCATTTTCAACTAACTGTAATAATAGAATAAAACTTTCTATTAGATTTAATTCAATTTATCTTCCATAATTGTTTTGTGGCAAAATAGAGTTTATTAGTAATAATATATATATAAAAAAGGGGTTATTATTAATAACCACCCTATAGTTTGAGTTATTGGTCAAAAACCACCCTCCTTTTTAATTTATTATCCAAAAACAACATTCTGTTAACATTTCCAACAAAATATACCATTTTACCCTTATATTTAAATATAAACAAAACAAAAAAAAAAAAACCCATTAGAAATCTTAAAAAAAAGATTAAAAATCTTTAAAAATTTTGACAAACAAAATAATTGTTATTTATAATAATAATAATAATAATAATAATAATAATAATAATAATAATAATAATTGAAACAAAAAAACATACTTGGATATCCATGGTTTTAAAGATTAAAAATATTTTAAAAATAAATTTATTTTATGAAAAACAAAATAATTGGAAAAAAAAAGCATCCTAGATCTCCATGGAGATTAAAAATATTTACGAAATAAATTTATTTTTTGATAAACAAATAATTGAAAGAAAAAAAAAAAAAAAAAATCCTTGGATCACCATTTTTTATTTACAATTTTTTTTTCTTTCTAATAAACAAAATAATTGAAAAAAAAAAAAAAAAACCATCCCTGGATCTCCATTTCTATAGAGTTCCAGGGATTGAGAATCTCCACCACGACATGAAATTGGCACCACCACATAGACCCAAACCC
Source organism: Acer yangbiense (assembly GCA_008009225.1). Lineage (NCBI taxonomy): Eukaryota > Viridiplantae > Streptophyta > Magnoliopsida > Sapindales > Sapindaceae > Acer > Acer yangbiense. The sequence goes on along the minus strand of CM017769.1, from coordinate 34,304,112 downwards.
AAACAAAAAATCACACCACCAACCAAACCCGAAATCGCACTAGTCAAACCACCACCAAAATCCAAAATATACATCAGTCTAACCACCACCAAAATCCAAACACGAAATTGACACCACCACCAACCCTAAAATCCAAGCCAGTCAAACCACCACCCAAATCCAAACACACAAGCCACCATCCGTTGCCATCCCTAAACCACATCGAATCCAAACCACCCAGGTCTCCTTTTCACTACGAACGAAGCCCCTTTTCATGGCGAATGGGGATGTGAACTTCTCAACAAACAGATGAGATGAGAGGGAGAGCGGTTGCCATTAGGGGTGGGCACCAACCTGCCAACCCAAACCAACTCGACTAGATTGGGTTGGGTTATATAACCCAACCCAACCCGACAACCCAGCATAAAAGATTAAAAATAAAATGAATAATTTTATTTATTATGAAATCTCTTTTTTTTTTTTTAATATTTAAAATTTTTACTCATGCACCATTTATAATATTATAAAAATGAAAAATATAAATACATAATTTTAAATATTTTTATACCATAAATATATGATACATTTATTAAAAATATGCAATTATATTGTTTTCATCTTTTGTATTAATTGGCACATCCTTGATTATATTTTAAAATACTTGTGAGGGAGAGATTTTTTTGATTGACTTTTGAGGGAGAGATTTTTTTTGATTTTTTTTTTTTATATTTAATATTAAATGAATTTTTTTATTTGATTTAATAGTATTTTGAATATCTTAATGGAAAACTAACGACAGTGGCTATTTTAGCTAATAAATCAAAAGGTATGGTGGTTTTTAGCCAATAATGAAACTAGAGGGTGGTTTTTGACCAAAAACTCAAACCAGAGGGTTTTTTTATTTTTTATTTTTTTAATAATATCCCTAAAAAAAATTACAACAACAATGATAATAAAATATAATGTCATTATTTTGACATTGAAAATAGTTGTTATAACACCTAATATATTATGCTAACAATAACCATACAAAGTTTGATTAACCATAATATTATTCCCACATTCTCAAATCTCAATCACACTTGAGATATAGCATAGATATATCATAATGGTGTCAACAAATTCTATATCCAGCAACAAGATCAGCCTAACTATCATGATATGCTGTGCAAGCTTGTAATGATCATTCTGCTACTTCACTAGAGTTTTTAGATAGGATTGGAGAACTTCTCATGGCAAGTGTGGAACAGTTTCAGTATTAGAATTGAACCACCTCGCAGTGGTGGACATAGGAGACCCACTTCCCAACATTAGAACCACAAATGACCTGTTTGGCTTGTCTTTTGGTCATTGTTGCACACATAGTAGACCACATGAATACATCTTAACACCTCAAACAGTAGACCAGAGTTGCCAAAATTGTTATAGATTAGTTCCATTGGCATCTCTCCTTTCCAAATAACCATGCTTGGAAGATTAGAAACACAAATGAACATATCTGTTTCAAAATAATAACATAAAATGTTAATCTCTATTTTTACATGTCAAAGAAGATTGTATTATATTAATACAAATAGCCACTGCAATTGTATTGAAACAAATGTTTACATCTTATTATTGTTATCCATTAAAATTATTCAGCAAAAGTGTTATACGTACATGAATATCTTAGACCTGATATGAGTTGGAATCACACCTCCCAACTTCACAACAAAAAAGTAGAAATCTTACCACACAAATCCTAATCGTGGTGTTAGTCAAAGACCACACCTGACATTATAACTACTAGAAAAACAAGCATAGATGACAGAAAATAACGACTATATATGATGGCTTAATCCTAACTACCTCAAACATTATTCTTTCAAATATCGTAGGGCATATTTGGCTATATGTGCTTTTATTATAGTCTAAACAAGCAAAATAATAATCCCCCAGAAACATTCGAGCACAAAATTTATATCACAGATTCACAGCTACCAAAAGTATCTTCATTTGAGAAAATTTGTATACTTATCTATTCATTTATCTTTCAAAGTCAATGGAGAAAAGACTTCAAAATTCATTCGGTTATAATCTCTCTCTATAGAGAGAGATTATTCTTCAGCAGAACACTATGCAACACATGTCAAGGTTTTATGTTTAACAGTTTTTTCTTAAAGATACAAGATTGGTTTCATTTTTCATATTCTAATTTAGTCAATGTAGTATATCATTAATTAAAATTTAAAAGTAAACAAGGATGCATAACTACAACTCAATTACTCATACCATTAGATTGGTTTCATTCTCCATTTGTCTTTTAACTAATCCCATTAATTGATTAAAAAAAAAAAAAAAACTCCCATTAATTGATCATACCTACAACTCAATTAATCACAATCACATATTCAACAACAATTGAAACATACAACTGAATAGCAACCAAGTTACTAAGCATAAACTGAGAAGAGTAGAAGAGAGGAGAGGAGAGGAGAAGAGTAGGGATCTTAACTCCTTCCGGGCTCACTAAAATCAATCCTTCTATCATTGGACAGATGAGAAGAGAAGGGATCTCATAGGCGGGAAATGACAACATTACCCTCCCATTTTTATTACCCTCTAATTTATAAAAGAGTAATATAGTAAATTTATAATTATATATCAATCCATCAATTCAACTCTCTTTTCATTACTAAACAATATGAAAGATAACTTTTTTTTTTTTTGAACAACATCAATATATTCATCGGTCGAAAGACCGGCAAAGGAGAACACAAACAACAACCAAATCCCACACCCAAAGGCAACAAAGACAGCAGCCAACAACAAAAGGAGAACAGGAACACGCACAACAAAACAGCAACAGCCAACAAAGACACAAAACAGAAGCAGCTACACAACAGACGAAAAAACAGAGAAAGAACAGAACACTTAAAAATCACTCCACTGGATAAAGTCACCATCCCCCCTTGATCCCATCTTGGCAAGGTTATCCGCAAAAGAATTCGAAGCTCTCAAACTGAAGGAAACAACTGTGCCCCCTAAACCTTTCAGACTCCCCCGAATGTCATAGATCTTCTCCACAAAATTGATGTTACCAAACCCATCATCATTAACCCAAGAGACCGCGACTTTTGAATCGCTAACAATAACGATCTCACGACCCACCAAAATAGGATTTGCTGCACACAACTGAACAGCCTTCTTAATGGCCATCAGCTCAGCCTCATTGGAGTCCCAAATACCAATAGACAACGAAAAAAGGCACAAGACTTTACCCTTATTATCTCGCAGAACCCCTCCGATACCTACCGGACCAGGCTTACCCCGAGTAGACCTGGCAAGGTTCCGGTTCGAACCGTGGAACCGAACCGTAAAAATCAGAACCGAAACCGGATTTTATGGTTCCGGTTCCAAAATCAAAATCAAAATCAAAATCAAAATCAAAACCGAAACCGAAACCGAAACCGAAACCGAAGGAGGGCGATTTCGGTTTCGGTTCCAGTTTTTATAGAACCGGCCGGTTCGAACCGGAATGGAACCGGCGGTTCCAGTTCCGGTTCGAACCGGTGGTTTATGTTTTTTTTTTTTAATATATATATATATATTAAAAAATCCTAAACCTAAATCCCAATTTCCTGATCTCTCTCTATCTTCGTTTCTTCTTTTTCTTCTTCAGTTCATCGAATCTTCTTCTTCTTTTTCATCGATTTCTTCTTCTTCTTCGTCTTCGATTCTTCTTCTTCTTCTTCTTCTTCTTCTTCTTCTTCTTCGATTCTTCTAATGTTCTTCTTCTTCTTCGATTCTTGTTTAATTCTTCTTCGATTCGATCTCTTCTTCTTCGATTCTAATCTTCATCTTTGATTCACGAAGTTGATTGGTGGTGCAGCGGTGGTTTGGGCGTTTGGGGTTGATTTGGGGGTGATTTGGGATTTGTGAGAGAGAAACGAGAGCCTTGGCTTGGATTGAATCGATTGATGACTGATCTAGAGAGATCTAATTTGGGTTTAAAAAAAAAAAAAAAAAAAAAAGGTTTAAAACCGCTGGTTATGCCGGAGCCGGATCCGGAACCGACGGTTCTAGAATTGGAATTGGAATCGGAATCGGCCGGAACTGGAACCGTGTCAGGTCTAACCCCGAGCAGAGCCATCGACATTAAATTTCAACCCATTGTTAACAGGGGGAGTCCACGACTGAACCGAACTCCGCTTACTAATAATAGCATCAGTGCATCTGTCTCTGATGTTCAGGAGGATATGAATTATGGGATCGGACGTACCTTTACCATAAAACTTGAACCACCAAGCTACTTTAAGCTTCACGCTGTCCGCCACTACGCTAATAGGCGTCTCAACATTGCTAAAAACCTTCCGGTTACTAGCCTCCCAAACATCCCAAACAACCACAAAAAACAAAGAGTCCCACGCTCTTTTATGGCTACTGGAAGGACTTAAAGCAATGAAAGATAACTATTATCCTCTCCATCCCTCCTACTCTCTCCTTCTTAGTTCATCCATCCCTCCTACTCTCTCTCCCTCTTGCCAAACATAGTGTTAAAGTAAAAAACTGATTTCAATTTAAAAAAAAAAAAAAAAAAACAACAGGTGGAAAACATCTGCTGAACGTGTTTTGTTTATTTTTTTTTTATTTAAAAAAAAAACGCGTTTCGGAAACAATACCAAACGTGCCCTAAAATTGCTTTAAATTTAAGTTGTTTTTAGTTAATTGAAAAGTTGAAAATTTTCACTTTTATTAAAAAGTGATTTTAAGAGTTATTTAGTGATTTTATCGCTTAAAAAAAACAAACAAAACAACTTAATGGAACACATTAAAGTGTTAAGTGGAAAAATCAAATAGGCCATAAGATTCGCTCTGATTCTGCTGCTTCAACAACTTCAATGGCCGAAGCAGAATTAAGCCTTGTCGCTAATTTGGCCACACAGGTTGAGGTAAAAAAGAATGATTCTGCTAATCTAATTAATTAGAGTGGCGATATTCACACCCCTCGGAAATCGTATGTACACCCCAAATTATATTTTTTCCAAAATTCCAACATTACCCTTAAATAGAACTATTTAAATGATTAAAATAATAATAAATGCATCATATTACCTATATATCAAATAAATATAATAATTAATATTTTGAATGGATATAAAATCTTTTCTTAGAACCAATAAAATCTTTTTATTTAAATATAACTATTTATTAATTAAATTTAGATAGTGATTATTTAAATTAATATATTAAATATCCATTATAAAATAATTTTAAAACATAAACGATAGTTACAAGTACAACTGGAAGAAAACAACGAAAATATCCACAGTGTTTTTAAATTTAAACTATGAATTGAAAAAAAAAATCTTTACAAAAAAATAAAAAAAAACAACAACAAAAACAAAAAGAATTGAAAACAAAAATAAAGATTACAAATGATGGGTTTGGACTTTGGACTTTGGACTCAAGCTGTGCCTGCTATTTTTTCCTGATGAAGAAAATCCATGGTTGATGTTGGTAGAGGAAGCGGATGTTAAAGCGATGGTAGAAGCTGCCACCATTAAAGCCGCCACCAAAGAATCAGATCCTCTCATTTTTTTTTCGTGAAAAAAGTCTGAATTAGAAAAAATGCAGAACGAAATCCGACAACAACTACTCCCCATCCTGGATCTCATGTTTTACATTTTGTTTTTATTTTTTTTAATTTTTAATTTTATAATATTTAATCAAAAACTAAAAGTAAGGATATTTTTGACAATATATGGGGTGTGTTTACGAATTATAACCATTTAAAATTTTTAATGGGGTGTAGATACAAAAAGGGGTGTACAAACGATTTTTCAGGGGTGCAAAAATCGTTACTCATTAATTAAGTTCATGTTTTTTTTAGGCCCGCGTGCCTTTTTAGATTAATATGTTTTAGGGCCTACGCATCTTTTTTTTTTTTTTTTTTTTTTTTTTTTAATAAAGATTGTGTTTAGACTAAAAACGAGCATATAATTCATTCAAACTCAAAAAAGTTATTTTTTATATATAAATATTTTACCATGCATTAATGCATTCATACACGGTAGTTACACCATTAGAATTTGGTTTTGTTTTAATACGGTTACTTATAGTTCAAATGAGTGAACCCATATAACTATATAACTATATATATAATTTTTAAAGTAATGCTACTATGTCCAAATTTGGTGCCTAAATGATGTGCAACACTTAAAATGTTAAGTGGAAAAATCAATTTAAATTGTATTAGATTTACATTATTTAAATGAATGACTCAAAATGTTGCCATATCATTTGGGTACTATATATATTTTTTTTAAGGGAATTTGGGCACTAAATTTCGGCAGATTAGCATCACTCATATATTTATAGTGCTTGGTATTTTTTAAAATTTTATTTATAGGTAGATTTTATTAAACTTATCATTCATACAAATCTAGATCAAAATTCATACAAATCAATGAGTTTTCATCAAGATCCTTATCGAAATTATAATAAGAGACCCCTGAGAACCAATATATATATATATATATATATAGTAACTTTCAAGTGATGGATCTCTTATTTTAATTTCGGTCCACACATTGATGAAATCACATCGATTTATATGAATTTTTTTTGTGAATGATAAATTCATTGAAATCTACATATATAAAAAATTTGAGAATTTTTCAAATACTAGAACTATTTATCCCGATTTTGTTAAATATAAAGGCATCAGAAAAATTGGAGATATATAAGAAAATTCAAAAAAATAGTTCTAGTGTTTGAAAATTTTCAAAAATTTATTTATATGTAGATTTCAATGAACTTATCATCCACACAAAAATTCGTACAAATCGATGTGATTTTCATCAAGGTGTGGACCGAAATTAAAGTAAAGGATCTCTCACTTGAAAGTCTCTCTCTCTCTCTCTCTCTCTCTCTCTCTCTCTCTCTCTCTCTCTCTCTCTCTCTCTCTCTATATATATATATATATATATATATATATATATATATATTTATAGGGTAGTGTTAACCTATGCCCTTAGGGCAAATGTTAACAACTACAAAAATACTATAAAAGGAAAATATTTATTGCATTTATTGTCTTAATCAATGTAATAAATATATTTTATAATAAATGTTTTTCTCTTTTAGTATTTTTGTAGTTGTTAACATGTGCCCAATGACACATGTTAACACTACCCATATATATATGAGAAATTGTTTATGAGAACCACAATGTGGTTGCCTTCATGGTCCAAGGAATTGGGATTTTCTACTCTTGGCAGGTCAGCTATTTGAATCCTACCCAGGTGAAGATAAGTTCTAATTTACCCGCTTGCTTCTTTGTGTGGCCGGGGGTGTGGGCAGGGGTTTCCTATCTGTCCTACTCTACTATCCAATATACAGGCCACGGCGAGTCACGCAATTGGAGAGGACATGCTGATGGGTGCCTGAACGAAGTTCGGGATCCTCGATACCAATAAAATAAAATAAAATAAATAATTGGTTTATGAGATGGGTCAAGAGTCATGAATCCCCTGTCCTAGTGACTAGTGTGTATATAATATAAAATATTTGTTAATTATGTCTACACGTTTACGTTCAAAGGCGATCCATAGGATGATTCAATTGATCGCGAAGGGAGGGGGCGTGTGGGCTAGATGGGTCAAGAGTCATGAATCCCCCTGTCCTTGTGTATTTGTATATAATGTTATAATATAAAATATTTGTTAATTTTGTCTACACGTTTACGTTCAACGATGGTCCATAGGATAGAACCAATTGATCGCAAGGGAGGGGGCGTGTGGCTAGCTATGAGTCTATGACTGTAAAAGAAAATAAAACAAGTAATTGCTCATATTTATCCTTACGGTGGTCCATAGGATGATTCAATTGATCGCGAAGGGAGAGGGCGTGAATATGACTCAAAAAGAAAATAAAACAAGTAATTGCTCATATTTATCCTTTGGTGTTAATGCATATTTTTCTTCAATCTTTTTGGAAAAAGTTTCTTCCTTTTCAGTTGACTTTTGGTGGTCACTAATCAAACAAATGGATATTAAAGTTCGATCATGTGATCATCAAATAGAAAGAGTCGTGTAGGAATTGATTGAACGATATCATATATATGATACATGGATACATTTCAGAAATGTTCAAGTCAGTACGTACTGATATAAATTCATCATTGCGTAGGATGTGGCCATTAGATTTACATATTTTAATTCAAAGTCTATGCACTTATCAAAGTTTCTCCATAATCAGTGATCCACATGCATTGGTACTGATGTAGTTACATCAGTGTGCACTGACCAGAACGGAACCGTGAGATATATATATATATATATATATATATATATATATACTTTTTCTCTTATCAGGACCGAACTAAACTTTTAAAATTAGGACGAGACTTGTGAGTCATTGATTAAGTTTAAGAAGACTTTGATTAAGCTAAAGTATGTGAATCCAATGGTTAATAGTTGTGAAACTGATATAAATAAAATCAGTTCGTCAGAGAAAAACTGGTATATATATATATATATATAAATGCTCAAGTCAGTGCGCACTAATATAACTTCGTCAGTGCGCACTAATATAACTTCATCAGTGCGTTGGATGAGAACCATTAGATTTATATACTTTAACTTAAAGTGACTTGTCAAAGCTTCTTCATAATCAGCGGTCCACATGCATTGGTACTGATGTAGTTACATCAGTGCGCACTGACCAGAACGGGACCGTGTATATATATATATATATATATATATATATATATATATATATATATGAGTGACCCTCTTCCAAGGGATCCCTTATTTTAATTTTGGTAAAGACCACCATAAAATCACATCAATTTGAATGAATTTTGATCTAAATTTTTTTGTCGATGGTAAGTTTATTGAAATCTAACTATGAATAAAATTTAAAAAAATTTCAAGTAGTAAAACTATTTATCCCGATTATTTTAAATATGAAGGTATCGGAAAAATGGGCGAATTATAGGAAATTCAAGAAAAATAGTTTTAGTGCTTGAAAAATTCTTAAATTTATTCATAGGTAGATTTCAATGAATTTATCATCCACAAAAAAATTCAGATTAAAATTCATTCAAATCGATGTGATTTTACGATGGTCATTACCGAAATTAAAATAAGGGATCTCTTATGAGAGACTCACTATATACATCTCTCCATGAGTCGTGACCAAGTTGAAACTAGTACTCAATCAAGTCTGGGAAAGGTACGTTGGAGATGATAACTAAACATACCTAATGGTTTTATATGGTGAAATTATATCCTATCGTCCTTAAATTAATTAGCTAGTAACTAATTCTAAATTGAGTAATGCTATACAACCCAAATAATTAACTCAAATTTTAACCCAAATGATGTGGTAAGTGAGTTGTTATCACCACACACAACATGAGATGATGAGATTAATGAAAAAAAACCACTTACCACATTATTTGGGTTAAAATTTAAACTAAATTTTTAGGTTGTCTAGCATTAGTGTTCTAAATTAGTCACCCCTGGAAGTTTTTATTTTCTTGTTAGTAAGGTCTAAGTTAACCAAAATGCCTCTAAATAACATGTATATTGACTGAGTTATTCATCTATTACTTTTTAAACATTTTCCCTCTTAAACAAAAGCTAAGCTTAGTTAATTTTTGGTTTCTCTCTCTAGGTTTCATGTTTCTCTATCTATTATTTTTGTTTCTCCTTCTACAGTTTTGCTACTCTCTCTACATTTTTAGTTTCTCTGGGCAGAAATGAAAATTTACAAGTTAAGTTGAGATGATGTGGTAAGTGAGTTGTTATCACCACACACAACATGAGATGATGAGATTAATGAAAAAAAACCACTTACCACATTATTTGGGTTAAAATTTAAACTAAATTTTTAGGTTGTCTAGCATTAGTGTTCTAAATTAGTCACCCCTGGAAGTTTTTATTTTCTTGTTAATTAGTAAGGTCTAAGTTAACCAAAATGCCTCTAAATAACATGTATATTGACTGAGTTATTCATCTATTACTTTTTAAACATTTTCCCTCTTAAACAAAAGCTAAGCTTAGTTAATTTTTGGTTTCTCTCTCTAGGTTTCATGTTTCTCTATCTATTATTTTTGTTTCTCCATCTACAGTTTTGCTACTCTCTCTACATTTTTGGTTTCTCTCGGCTAGAAATGAAAATTTACAAGTTAAGTTGAGATGTATGGGTTACTAAAGCCTGAGAGTATTTTTGGCTAAAAAAAGGATAAAAAAAATCGGGAGTGGATATTTTCGGATTTTCATTAATTTCACGGATATTTTAAAAGTTTGGCCTTTTATATATAACAAACGCTAGATGCATGGACTGTTATTCTACATTATCTCACATTTTATAATGAGTTCTCTTAACATGTTTGAGGATCCAAATGTTGGATATATCGTAAAATTAACAATAATTGTAAAGTGAGAGAATTGATCTGTACAGAATTAATTTGTTAGTACTAAGTTACTAACATTAAAGTCAGACACGTGAAAGTGTATGGGTGTTTTATTTTTATTTTTATTTTTATTGGATAAATAAGTATTTGTTTTAAAACTTATTTTCAAACATAATAAACCTTATCTCTAATATCTCTATCTATCTCAGATCTATTTATCTCTGGTTTCGTTTTTCTCTCACCTTCTATGAACGATTTTTTTTTCTTCTTATTTCTTTTTTAGTGTTTTTATTTTTTATTTTTTATTTTTTACATCAAGCTTTATAGAAAAGGCCAGGAAGTCACAAGACAATGAACAAGCAAACAGCCCCAAGAAAAGTGCAAAGAACAGATCAATCCAAGACAAAACATACAGAGAGAAAAAAACAAAACAGCCCACAAACAAAACGAAACAAGAAGCAAAGTGCAATATTTGTTTTAGTAATCATCATTTCACTTTCAGATTATAAAAGAGTAATGAGATTAAATAATGATCAATATCTCATCTGTTTAATGCACCCCAAGTGTTTGATTTATTGTTTAAATAGGATCCAGTACAAGTATTTTTAGGGTTTAAGAGTTATGAAAAAAAAAATCAAGAAAAAGATTAAAAGAAGTATAGATCAGTAGGGGGTGTGCCAATAGCACCACTCTTACATAAATTCAGGTTTTTTTTTTTTTGGAGGAGAGGACTCGAACCCGCAATCTCGTGGTGCAGGTGTGATTGATTTACCACCAGACCAACCTCATCTTGTCGATAAGAACTTTGACTTATGAAAGTAATTTGATGAAGAATATATATATAATTGCGTGTTCTTCATCTCAACGCATTGGATAAGTCAAATTTTTATCTAAATTTGGACCAATCTAAGGGGAAAAAACATCACAAAAGATCATAGGCCGAAAGAAAATTACTTTACTTAATTAATTATTTGTGTGTAGATCTATATAATTTGATCCCTACAAATTTTAATAAACATTGTAATCACAAATAATGAATTAAATTTTCTACCTTTTATTGATATTCCTGGTAAGTAATCATGTCATTGTGTCAAATGTAAAGTGAATTTAGTTTATATGAATTGACAGACTAATTTGACACAATGACATGTTTACTTAATAGGAATATTAATGAAAGGTAGAAAATTTAATTCATTATTTATGACTTCAATGTTTATTAAAATATTTGGGGATCAGATTATATAGACCCACACACAAATCATTAATTAAGTTCTTGTCTGGAAATGAAACTTAATTCCCTCCTCCCATCTAAAAAACTTAAATCTCTTTCTTATATTATGTTTCTGTCAACGAAACTTAATTTCCTTTCATTTTGATTTCCAATTAATAAGTAAAGGCATCCATGGTGTCTTAGGTTTTGACAAAGAAAAAAAATAGTATTATAAGTTCAAGTAAGAATATCCAATTAATACAGAATACAATTTAATTAACAAAATGAATTAGCTAGATTCTTATATCTTGTACAAATTTATTTATTTATTTATTTATTTGAGTAAGAATCATTATAAGAATTAAGAACACATATATATTACCATATATAGTACGAAGACTTGCATTACCAATAAAATCCGAACAGCTAATAAACATACATATACAAACAGCGTATCACCTTTTAGCATATGTGGTAATGCACCTTCCTTATAGCTTCCACATGCATTAGTGTTAAAAGGTTCAAATCCCACCATTTGCATTTTACAAATGTACATATGTGGGGAGTTTTCTTCCCGATTTGTGGGAGTAATTATCTCCCGTTATGTGAGTAAATATCCGAACCGCAGATATATTGTTTGATCTCGACAGGACTCAGCTATTCTATTGTAATAGTTCTTGTAATACTTAAAAAAAAATACATATACTAACAAGTTGTAAAAAGAAAATATATAAAGTTATAAACATAATAAGAGCTGGAAGCTTTTCTTGTTTTGATTTGGAAATTAAGCATCAAAATCTTTTCGTTTGACCATTTCTATTTTGAAATTAAAGCATCTCCAATGCAAATATGCATTTTTAGGTTATCAGCATATATATTGAATATGGATCCACTTTGTCAAATTTTTTTTAAGAAAAACATATTCTCATCTCCAATTCTATCTAAAATCAAATATGTATCCATTTTTTACCAATCATCTTAAACATTTATTTCACTCTCTCTCCTCTTTTATTTTAAATCAAATATGTATCCATTTTTGATCAATCATCTTATAACATTTATCTCATTCTCTCTCCTCTTTTATTTTATAATTAAATGAGGTGTGTAATATTATTGGTGGGAAAAAGTTAGAAATATCCTAGTCTCATTTCTAGGAGAGTTTCTAAGAGCATCTCCAATGCAAATATACATTTGGAGAAAATTGAGTGCCACATAGGATAAATAGTTAAAAAGCTAGAAAAACTATCTCTAATGCAATTATCTAACTTCAATATGGAGATGATGTGGCAAAAAAAAAAGAGTTAGAGAATATGGGGTTGAGTTTCTAATTTTAGAAACTCTCCTAGAAATGCTGATTAGGATTTTTAACTCTTTTCACCAATAATATTAAAACTCATTTAATTGTAAAATAAAAGAGGAGAGAGAGTAGAATAATTGTTTTATTATGATTGGTCGTAAAATGGATGTATATTTGACTTTAGATAATTGCATTAGAGATGTGAATATGCATTTCTCTAAAAAAAAAATTTTAAAAGTGGGCCCATAATGAATATAAATGCTAATGTGGCACTAATTAGAAACTCAAAAATACATATTTGCATTGGAGATGCTCTAAAGTTAGAAACTCAACTCCATATTCTCTTAAAAAAAAAAAAAAAAGTTTGCCACATCATCTCCATAATCAAGTTAGATAATTGCACTGAAGAGGTTTTTTCTACCTCATTATCTAACTATCTTATGTGGCACTCAATTTTCCCTAAATGCATAATAGGATTAATAGCATTGAAGATGCTCATAAGCATCAAAATCTCTTCTTGTTTTCTTTTTCTTTCACAAAATGTGTGTGTGAGAGGGAGAGAGAGAGAGACTCAGAAAACCAGTCAACTTCAATTCCCACCTCAAGTATCTGTTTCCAACATATATAAAGAAAGAGAGGGAATTTTTCTGGTCAAAGAAACAGTGCAGAAATAGGAACAAATGCGCCGATTGAATAATATTCAATGAATATGCATAATGCCTGATGACCACCACGCTCCATCCGTAGAGCCAATAATTTATTTTCCTTTATAGAATCATCTCCATCGATGCTTACCTGTAAGTGTAACATGTGAAATTATATATGGACCACTATATCAAGGACAGAGTTGGGAATTTTTGTTTGAATGGCCATTACGCTATAAAAAAAATAATAATAATAATAAATAAAAAAAGTAAGAAAAAAAATGAGCGGTAAAGTGAGAATGTTTCAAAATTCAATGGTGAACTTAAAATTTTAAAGAAATTTGTTAATTTTAAAGATAATATCAGCAGAAAATCTATACTATATATGCTAATATTATATCATATGATAAGCATCTTTTATATGATTAAATACACATATAACACATAGTATGATTCGGTGGACAAAACATATACACCTGGCTCACTAAAGCATCCCTCGCAAACTAGCTATAGAGAATGATTTTTCTAGATATAACAAAAATAAATAAATGCGTGTTCTTCCTTCCTCCATTATTAACATCTAATTACAAATATTAATGCACGTCTAAACCATAATATGGTTTAGCTAGGGAGTTATCAAACTATCTTGTGATGGATGTATCACATGATGGTATGTTTACTCAATGAAATCGTGCCACTTATAAGAGAGATGATCTAGAGAGAAAACTTGTTGACGTCGATCTGGTACAATGCATGTTTGACTTTTGAATCAATAAAGACGTTTTTGGAAGAAGATGAGGCTGGAAACCATGCATGGTAGTGGACCAGAATCAATGCGATCGAGAAAGAAACATGACCTTTTTCATCGTCTGCAACTTTCTTCTGCATTGGGTATCTTCAAAGCACGAATGGAGAGAATCACTGCTGGGACCTCTTCTACATTCAACAAAAGAGTCATCATCAAAAGTCAAACCCCTCTCTCTCTCTCTCTATACACGATATATACTAATGAGATCGAGATCGAGATCGACAACAGACAAACTAGAGAGATAAACTTGAGGTGCCATTACCGAGGTTGAAATTAAAATCTTATCTACTATACTTTTATATATGCCCCTCTGCCGAAAGTAAAGAGATATTAACCTTTGATGATATGAATTTTTACTGCTTTTTATCTCGCAGCCCACTCCCTTCCCATCGCATGCATTTGTTGACCATTAATATATATATATAGTCACATCTCTCAACCAAGTTGCATGACACACTTTTTTACAATTTTTCCCTAGTAAACATGATATCACCACACTTTTGATATATGTATTATTATGATTGAAGTTATGTTGCTTACATGGTAAAAGTGTGATGATGTGTATTAGTATAGTATAAATATACATATAATGTGTGTCTATAAGGGAAAAATTGTTATTTTTTATCCAAAAATAAACACAAAATTACAACTCTCTATATATATATATATAATATTTCAAACAGTACTCAACCAGGTAACTTAGTTGGTGAATGGTGATACTCAAGAAAAATAAATTAAATAAACATAACAATCTCAGCTGGTAAAGTTGTTTACAGTTGC
The DNA here is from genome assembly GCA_008009225.1 of Acer yangbiense. Taxonomy (NCBI): domain Eukaryota; kingdom Viridiplantae; phylum Streptophyta; class Magnoliopsida; order Sapindales; family Sapindaceae; genus Acer; species Acer yangbiense. The sequence goes on along the minus strand of CM017769.1, from coordinate 34,288,989 downwards.
TCTGATTAAGCTGTGATATATTGATTATGCAATGTGTTACACTGGAATCTCTATCGACTTATATTGATATCCTTATCTATAGTTGAGTACACTAGCTAGAATCTCCTGAAATAATTAAATTAAAAACTAGACAAGCTAGGAAAATTATCGACACATTCTTAAATATGCACAATCTGTAACCAGTCACGGAGCAGAATTGTTATCAAGAGAGAAACAATATGTCATATGTGGAATATATGTATACATGAAACAGTCGTTAAAGCTATATATGACTCTATCATGCACAATTCACAGAGAGAAATATTCTGGTAAAACATAGTGGGCCCAAAAGAATACCTGGGATTACTACGAATGTGCTATATATGTTAAGAGGAAGATAGAACAGGGCATACTGTACAAATATGTAAGAGCATTTCCAATAGCCCCCTTTCAAGACATCCCTTAACTTAATTAAGGGAGTAGGTGTATTTTTGTAGCTCCAACAGGTCCCTAAATGACTCCCTTAATTAAGGGTGTTTTCAGACCCTCCTTAAAGTGGGCTCCACCTATTTAAGATTATTTTAAAGTAGGCTTTACTATCATAATTGACAAACAATATCTAATATTTATTAAACACAATATCTAACATTTAAATAATAATAAAAAATTATTAAAACGGCCATTTAAGGGAGTATTGTTAGAGCATGTACTCCCTTAATAGTCCCTTGCAATAACATACACCTTTAAATAAATGAGTCTTCTAGGGAGACTTTTGGAGATACTTTAATAGAAAAATACAAAACTCAAGTAATTAATAGTCTCAGGGAATCATCCCTACATCAACTTGGAACCCATTGTCATCCTCTTTTACCTATATAAATACCTCCCAATACTCTCCTTATTCCCCAAGTTCCTTCTACTTCTTCTCCGGAGATCGCGTTCTATAGTTCAATTAACAACTTTCATGGACTATAGAATGGAGACTTCTGAAACCCTAAGGTACTCTCTCTCTCTCTCTCTCTCATATTCTTGGGGCCAACTTCATGGTAGGAGGAAATTTATTATGTACAGAGTCTAATCCACTCACTCTAAACAAGTTTAGCTTTAAGAACATTTACTATTGTGTACAATAAATTTGTTTTTTTTTTTTAATTTTTTGCAAATTTATATTCTTTTACGGAGGGAAACACACACACAAACCTCTCTCTCTCTCATATTCTTGGGGCCAACTTCATGGTAGGAGGAAATTTATTATGTATAGAGTCTAATCCACTCACTCTAAACAAGTTTAGCTTTAAGAACATTTACTATTGTGTACAATAAATTTGTTTTTTATTTTATTTTAATTTTTGCAAATTTATATTCTTTTACGGAGGGAAACACACACACACAAATATATATATATATTGAGTCTCTCATAAGGGATCCTTATTTTAATTTCGGTAAGGACCACCATGAAATCACATTGATTTGAATGAATTTTGATCTGATTTTTTTGTGGATAATAAGTTCATTGAAATCTATCTATGAATAAAATTTGAGAATTTTTCAAGCACTAGATCGAACTATTTTTCTTGAATTTTCCTATATTTTACCCATTTTTCCGATGCCTTCATGGTGGTCCTTAACGAAATTAAAATAAGGGATCCCTTATGAGAACTCACTATATATATATTTACAATTTAATAAAAATAATGTTGCTTTGGAAAGCAGGAACAAGTGTGCAGCATGCTTCAGGCAATTCAACAAAATAGAGCATCTAGTCGAGCACATGAGAACTTCATATCATTCGTTTCATGAACCCATGTGTGGAATTTGTAAGAAACATTGCAGATCTTTTGAATCTCTAAGGGAACATCTTATAGGTAATTAATCCATTATTAATTAATGTGTGCAACTTCCAATATTTTCTTAATTATCAGGACATATATGTGATTGATATTAATTAAATATACCTTTCATTGATCTAAAGGGCCATTGCCAAAACAAGAGTGCAAGAATATATTCAACCTCCGAGGTTGCAAATTCTGCTTAACCATCCTTGATAGCCCTAATGCCTGTAGGATTCATCAAGAACGATGCCAGTTCTCGAGCGTAAATGTTCGCATAATTCTTCTTTTTTTCTTTCATATTTTATATTATTTTTAGATCAAATAAAAGTTTGAAACTATGTTAATTATTGATGATTTTTTTGTTGCAGGGACTAATCGGTCGGTTTGCTAACCTAGGCTTTCGTGACAATTTGACAATGGATGGTTATACAAGAGAGCCACAAGTAGTAGCACTTGCTTGCAAAATGGTTGGTGGGGGCAGTGATGGCTCTCTAGATCTCTGTGGAAAAGTTTGCATTATTGATGAACATGAAAATATTATCTTCCATACTTATGTCAAACCACAAATTCCAGTCACAAATTGCAGGTACACCAAGATGCTCATAATGATCTATTGTTAATTACTTGGGTAGTACTATTAATCTGTACCCTCTAGATCACACGCAAAAACGTGCAGGATCTCTGAATCAATGAATGTTGTTGAATATTTTAGGTATGAAACAACAGGAATTCGACCAGAATTCCTGAGGGATGCCATGCCATCGAAGCAAGTGCAAAAGAAGATTCAGGATTTTCTGTGCAATGGAGAACCAATGTGGAAGATTCGACCTAGAGCTGGGAGAGCCAGGATTCTTGTGGGCCATGGTTTGGATCATGACCTTGACCGTCTTCAAGTAGAATACCCAGCAATAATGATCAGGTAATTGAAGTTCTTCAACATCACTCATCATCATCAATATCACAATGACTAGATCAATAGTGTACAATATTATGTTAAATTAATGTAAATATAACACTCTGATGGGTATATATGCAATTGTAATTACTATCTGCAGGGATACAGCCAAATATCCTCCATTGATGAAAACAAGCAAGCTGAGCAATTCACTGAAATACTTGACCCAAGCATATCTTGGGTATGACATTCAAACTGGTATACAAGACCCGTACGAGGATTGCGTGGCGACTATGAGGCTGTACAATAGAATGAGATCCCAAGTTCATAGGAGAGAGGACTGTCCATTGGCCTCCGACCCACAAAACAGAAATAACTTTGCATCATGGAGGCAAAATGAGCTTGAGAGGATGTCTCCACAAGAAATGATGGCCCTCTCCAGGTCCGATTATTACTGCTGGTGCTTCGACTAATTAATTAAGTAATTAACCATGGAATAATTAATATAGCCTATACCATGCATATGGCTGCCTTTTTATATATTATATATACCAATAACATGCATATAGTTGCATGCTATAATTGTGTCTTTGATTAAAGTGAATTCATCTTATATAATTAAGCATTTAGTACTCTAGTTATATGTATTATGATTATAAGCTCTTCAATAAAAAGGTAATTTATAAGTACTGCATGTGTTGATTTTGTCGTCCAAGAAGTTACTTCCCTTTTATTGTTTTTTTAATTGGGTCTCTAATTTACTTTCTCTAGCATTCTCTTCACTTTAAGTAGCATATTTATTAATTATTTAAGCCACTTGAAAGAAAAGCTAGCTGTACATAATTAGCTGTTTGAATATATATATTAGACTTGGCAATGGGTCGTGTTATTATGAATTCGTGTCGTTTCGTATTTGGATCGTGTTAAAATTGTCCCACCCGAACACGACCCGTTAGCTTAATGGGTTTAAATATAAAACCCGAAACCATTTGTTAAATTAATGGGTAACTTGATCCGACCCATTGTAAATTGTTATATTTGAAATTTATTAAAAAGTTGTAAATAAATAGTATTGAAGCATGATCAAACTCATGCAATCAAGTCCACCATATGCTCCAACATTCTATCGAAAACATATTATTTTAAGAAAAACAAAAATAAACAACTTGAAAAAATGAAATCTAACATGGCTTACAAAATTTTCATTATATTGTGATTGTGAATCTCAATCCTCACTTATGCTTACAAATGTTAAATTGCTTGTGTTAGAAGACGATTACTTTTAGGGCTATCAACTTTTGCCACCACTATCAAAATGGCCACCAAATGGGGGAATTGATGGAAAATGACCATTTTTGGCAAACATTGTTACACTAATGGCCATTCCATCCAATTCCATCCAATGAATGGCATTTTAGTAAATAAGGGGATGACATTAATTTATTTTAGATTTTTTTGGAAATTAATTTTTTCTTTTGTTTTTTGAAACAAATAATTATATTTAGTTTGTATATACATATAGCATATCTCAAACATATATATATATATATATATATATATACAATGTATTTTTTTTTTGAGAAGATTAAGGCTACAAAATCTAAAAATTCTAAAAAATATATTTGAGATAAGTTGAAAAGAAATATATATATATATATATTCTTTTTTTGAGAAGATTAAGGCTATAAAATCAAAAAATTCTAAAAAACATATTTGAGATAAGTTGAAAGGATATATATATATATATATATATATATTCTTTTTTTTTTTTTTGAAAAGATTAAGGTTACAAAATCTAAAAATTCTAAAAAATATATTTGAGATAAGTTGAAAAGAAATATATATATATATATATATATATATGTATATATATACATATATATATGTATATATATAGTCCCAATCTGGTCAGTGCATCCTGATATAACTTTATCAGGATATTGAATGTGAGCCACTAGTTTTGACAAGTGCATACACACTTGAGTCAAAGTATGTAAAACGAGTGGCTTACGTTCAATATCCTCACGAAGTTATATCAGGATGCACTGACTTGAAAATTTCTGTATATATATATATATATATATATATATATATATATGTTTGAGATATGCTATATGCTATATGTACACACTAAATATAATTATTTGTTTCAAAAAACAAAAGAATTCCAAAAAATATAATAAATTAATGTCATCCTCATATTTACCAAAATGCCACTTATTGGATGGAATTGGATGGAATGGCCATTAGTGTAACAATGTTTGCCAAAAATGACCATTTTCCATCCATTTCCCCATCTAGTGGCTATTTTGATAGTGGTGACATAAGTTAATGGCCACCGGGGTAATTATCCCTAAAAACAATTTGATTTAGATAGATGAATAGTTAGATACTGTCAAACAAAATTTTTTTTTTTTGAGACAATAGTTAAATTTACATTCTAGCTATTTACTTTCTACCGGATTATAAGAAATATCTGATCGAATGCAAAGTCATAAACTTAATTAAAAACATTTTAAGTTAAAATATCATTCCCAATTAGTAAAAGGGTGCCAATATTGCCACCCATAAATATGATAAGTACATTCATATTTTAATAAAAAAAAATTAATTACAAAAATATCCCAATAGAAATTTACCAATAAGGACAAATTAGTTTAATTAAAAATAAACCAAATACTATATACACCAATTGATTACATCCATATCTTCAACTATATCTTTTTATTAAAAATATATTTAAAAAAAAAAAAAAAAAACTAAACCCTAATTAAACCCTATTTCTATTTCAAGTATCAAAATCTCCCATTATCATATAATAATGTAATTGAAAAAAAATATTCAAAGGACTCTGATCATACAGACGTATTTTATTTATTTATTTATTTTTTTTGGTTATGAACTCTATCAATAAACAAAAAGTAATAAGTAATTTTAAAAAAAAATAGTTGTATATATCGTTGTGTATCCAAGAGATCAACGGTGGTATGAGGATGTGAAATATGTTATAATAGATATCAGCAATTTGACATAGTTGAGTTCTCTCTATTTTCATTTCCCTAAAGTAGAGCTTCTCGAATTGTTCCTTCAAAAAAGCATAGCATGGAATTCCCAGCGTTTAACTGAGTTCAAATTTGTGATTGGCCATTATGTCAAGAGCATCACCTCTCATGCCCCAAACCTTGTGGAATGTGATTATTATCAATATGGACGATGCTTGATATTTGTATATGTTGAAAAGATATCTGATGCAGTTGTTGATGGCAAAGAACTTATTACGACTTTACTGTGTTTTTGAGCCTGGAGAACTTAAGAATTTATCATTTATGAAATTGGGTGTGTTAATAACTTAAGAGGGTTTATAAATAAATTGTATTAAAATGAATACATAAATTTATTTAAATAAGGGTACTATTGGCATTAAGATGGGTACTTATAGTAATGATTTAATTTTAAAATTTAGACATGAGTGTACTTATAAATATGAGTGTGCTTATCATATTTATAGGTGGCAATATCCACACCCTTAGTAAAAATGCATAGAAATAACACATTTTTTTTTAACTAATCTCGTAGAGTTAGCACTGGTTAACAACTTAAGTATACCGATGTATATTAACCAAAAACAATACTCCCTAGACTTATCTGTTTAAGTAGACCATTTTAATTTCACATTTTTTATTGGGATAATTACCCCGGTGGCCACCCATTTGGTTGGGCACTACTAAAATGGCTAGTAGATGGGGATTTCATTTCAAAATGGCTATTTTTTATGAAGGGTGTACCAGTAATAGCCATTCCATTAATTTTGGTTAGAATTACCGTTAAATGGCTAGACATTTTGGTAAATAAGATTGAAAGGAAAAACTTGGGTGCAACCAATGCACCACCCTAGAATTTGATAGTGGTGCATCGGTTCCACTCAGTGAGTGACACGTGTCACTCACTTAAAGTTAAAAAATTGTCATTTTTTTAATTTTCCCTGTTCATCTTCTTCCTTACATCTCTGACATCAACTTGCCGAGAGTTCGTGACCATCGTCATTTCAGATCATCGCCATTTTCCGTTAACCACAGTTTCATTTAGGTGATTATTGTATTAGTTTGTGTAAGTTCTACATATTTTGATTGGCTTATTTCGTTGACAAACCACATTGAGATTATTTGTAATGGGTAGCTTAGGTTTCTTATGTGATTCTTCATCAACAAGCTTCTAAGATCCCAAAGAGCTTCAAGAAAGGTAGTTCACTTGTTCTTGACTTCTTGAAGAGACTAGTTGCACACACACACATTTATGCATTTAGAATTTCTCATGCATTGTGCTCTTTCTTCTTAGTGTTGTGCATTCACTACACAAACACACTTGCAATTCATTTCTAGCTCTAAGTGTGGTGTAATTTGTTTCTGTTTATGTAATCGAAAATGTCCTCGCTCGCACGGTGGTTTGTTTGTATAAGCGTGATGATCGATCGCTTGAGAAGTTGTCACTTCTCTTTGGTTCCTTCTTTTTGGGAATCGGTGGTTAGTGATCGATGGTCAAGGCCACCGTTTGGAAACCGTTGTTTGAAACCAGAAACCTCTGGTTACATTCTGTGGTTGATGATCGGCAATCGGGACCGCCGTTGGAAACCACCATTTGAAACCAAAAATCTTTGGTTACATTCTACGGTTGGTGATCGACGGTTGGTGATCGGCGGTTGGTGGCCGCCGAACACAAATCGCCGTTCCATTCCAAAGATTTTCTGGAGCTGTTCGGTGATTGGAATTCAGCGGCCATGATCGCTGAATGGCCTATTTTCTGGGAATTTTTTGTTTTTCACAACAACTCGTTTTTGGACCATATAAATACATCATCTTCTTTCTTTGGCTTTTTAAGAACTCCCAAATACAAAACCCTAGAGTGTCTCTTTGAGTTCTATTGAGAGAGAGGTTCCAAGATTGGATTTTTAACTCTCCAAATCCCAAACCCACATACATTCAAGCTTTAATTAGGCATGGGTCTTCATTGCATCTTGACTTGGTAAGTTAGATTCTTCACTCTCATCATCTAGTGTCTTATCTACCAAGATATCTCATTGATTGCATTTATTAATGGCAAAGTTATTGTTTTTATTTTATCTTGTGACAACATGAGTTGATTGGGATTTGTTTGATGACTTGGGTTTAGATTTGCATATCTTTATCTGGTTAGGTTTTTATGAATATTCATATAGACATATTGATATATAGAATTGTTTGATTGCCATCATAAATCTCTAGATAAGCATTTAGTGTTGCCTAGCATTATTTGCATGTTTGAATATTGTTATATATTTACTTAAGTTGTTTATCTCTTCATTGAGTGTCAAGACTTGTGACTACGTGGTGTAGTACACAAGCAAGGTCTAGAATCACTATAAAAGGCTTGTGGGTAGTAATATTGTGTTATGTTCCGGGAATGGTGTGACTAGAGGTCAACTGATGTAGTAAAAATTACTTTCAATTTAAATTAAGTTCGTTCACTGGGATCGGTGATTCAAATGGTTGAAACTACTTAGTCTAGGGAAAAATTAAAATTAATCTAAGTGCGTAAAATTAAATTGCATAATGCTTTTGAGTTGGAAAAGTGATTTTGGTTCTGGAAAATGCTTAAAGATGCAAATTTGTAAGCTAAAAATGTAAACTTGGCACTAAAGATGCAAACTTGAGAAATAAAAATGCAATCTTGTGACTAAAAACTATGTTAAACACAACAACAACACACAACGTATGGATGTATGGGAGAAAAAACACTAGGGAATTGATACAACCTTCTTAGACCACTCTATGTTCTTAATTAGTCTCATTAAGCACTTCAATCCAATTTTAGGGCTTGTTTATCATTAAGAGCTAGGTTCTTCCCATTACTCCCACAAGGTCATGTGCCGAGCAATGGTCATCACCCATTAATTGTATAAACTCTAAACCAAAACAACATGGCATGGTCATGCACATATTGTCTTTCTCAATTACCAAGCTCATAATTAGTATTAAGGTGGAAAGGTCTTTCACACCAAAACCCAATTTCATAGATAGTCTACACTACACACCCACATCAATTGTGGTCACAAAATAATATGAGTAGTAGACAAACTCAAATTAATCAAGTAAAAGAGACTAAAATTGAATTGAATTAAGAAATAGACTAATTAGTTCATAAAGTGGTCCAATACGGTTACATCAATCCCCTAGCTAAGAAATTAGTTACACATCAATGGAGAAATGAAAGAGAAAGCATAAGAGTAGAGAAAACCCATTGTCTTGAAAGCTTCCTTTTCCTTGCAAAACCTCCGAAGATGGATGGAATGGTGGTGGAGAAGGAGAAAATGTGAAAAGGTGATGAAAATGGTGAAGAAAGGTGGGAACTTTGGTGATTTTTGTGAGGTTGAAGGTGATGGAAGATGAGAGGAATTTTGGGTGAGTATTTTAGTTGGATCTAGGGTTTTTAGAGAATGAGAGAGTGTTTTTAGTTGAAGAGAATATGATATTTATATAGTGGGAGCCAAAAAACTGAGTCTGAACCGTCACTTGTTGAGCTGGCACGCTAAAGTCGCTGCCAAGTTGGCTGGTGGGGGGCGACCAGTTAGGGGGCGAAGATCTCTGCCGCTGATGATAAAAATATTGGGTCGCCCCCAAGTTTGCTGTCAGGGGGCGAACACCTTGGGGGCGAACTTCACTGGTTTGCTGCAAAAATATTTGGTCGCCCCCACATTCGCTGTCTGGGGGCGAACGTGGCAGCGACCTTGGCTGGGAACGATTTCTTCGCAGCCTACTCACACCATCTTGACTCCATAATTGCACAACTTTGCACACTTGCCTCCGAACAACTGCAAACCTGCGAAACGACTAATTTCGAGCCATTAGACACTTGATTTTACCCGAGAACCAACAAAAGCGACGGAAATGGGGGCCAAAATCTAGTACAGAAATGGCTCGATCATCAACCTAGGTTGTAAGCAACATTACATATAGTGGATTTTAAGACTAGAGTGGTTAGGTGGCTAGCCCGTGAGTTTTGCCCAGTTTGAGGGTTTCTCACGTAAATCAATTCAATGGGGGGGGGGGGGGGGGGGGGTGTTGGTTTGAAGACAAAGGGGTCTTCATAGAAGATTGGATTCAAATTTTTTTAATTTATTTTTTTTATTTTAATATCTGTACTTCTGATTTCTTCTAATGCATTACATAACAAACAAACCCAAACTAGGAATTTCTGCTCCTAACTCCATGCCTAAAATCAAAAGGCACATCTTAAACAATTTTTGCTTTAATGTTTGCTCTTTTTGTTTCTTCATTTTCTGAACAAATGAAAAAAAAAAAAAAAAACGAGGTCAATGGAAATCTCAAATTTACAGAATTTCAACATGTTTTATACCTCTCAAGCAATAAAATTTCTGAGTACGTTGTGTTTTAATGGAAGGGAATTTGGGGAAGAAAGTGTTGTCTGTGAATAACGGACGAAAGAGAAAAATAATAATAAAATAAACATTTGTTTTAAATTTTAGGGCGAATTGCACAAACTTACCCTAAGGTATGGATTAAAGGCTTAATGTTCAATTTTTGACGATAATTACAAAAACTTACCCTCACATTAGTCAATGACTGTTACATTTAATTGTTGACCAAAGTTGTGGAGAGTAAAACCGTCAATTTATCAGCCAATTTTTTTTATTTATGAGTAGGTTAATCAAATTGTTTTAAATCACTCTAAAATAATTAAATGTATAACATATAATGCTAACACAATAAATAATTAATTATTAAAAATTAAAAATTCATAAAAATATCAAATTTGGAGGACATATTCGGCCTCCATGGTTTAAGTTGAAGGCTGATGGAAGTCCATGGGAGGATGCTCATGCCAGTCTTCAAGGTCTCATCCTCTCATCTTTCCTTTTCTAATATTGTCATCCACTTCTACCCGATTTCAAGCTCTCAAAACTCCGACGGTGGTGGTGTTTGTTTTATTTGGGTGTTGTTGATGTCTCAAACTCCAATGGTGTGGTATTTGTTTGATTTGGGTATTGATTTAATTAATTGGTTTGGCTTTTGGTGTAATTGATTGTTTTGGGTGAAAAAAAATCGTTCTATTGTTGATTGATTTGGGTGGTGTGATTGTGCTTTTGTTTATCGATTTGGATTGGGTTTTGGTTTGAGATTGTAATTTGGATAGTTGCTCTAATATATGTTCTTCGCAGATTTATGGGTGATAAAACTGGAAATAAAAATTATGATATTGCTGCACTGAGAGTGTGAGACATGGAAACCAACCATAGCTAGTATGTTTGTTGTAGCTTTATGAGTTTATTGTAGCGTGTTTTTTTTTTTTTTTTTTTCGAAATATCTTCCTCTTCGTTTTTTTGGTAAGGTAAAATTCATCATTTTTTAGTTTGACTTTTATTATAATTTTTATATATTTATTTTAAACCAAAATCGATATTATTATAAATTTATTACTGTTTAATATTCTTAAATTGATTAGTTTAAGATTAATTTATTAGTCTTTGAAGTAAGTATGACTTTTTATTAATAAAGAGTAGGGGTATTATAGACCTTTAACCAACCAAACTCAATCAACCATTAAATCTAACGGCCGTTGATTTTTTGAGGAAGCATGGCAGCCTTTTGGTCTCCTTTAGATCGAGATCGTCAAATTCTGTCGTAGATAATCTTGCTAAGAGGGGTTCTAAGAAGGAGGGGGATTTCATCTGGTGGGGAAATATTTGATCTTTCAGGGGTTGTTGGCTGCTTTTGGTGCTTCTCTGCGTGTTTTTTGTTTCCCCTCTTGTTTTTTGGGTCTGCTTTGGTGTGTCTTTGGGTCTTGTTTCGTTTTTTCTGCTGTGTTTCTTGTGGCTGGTGTGCTGTTTTGTGCCTTGTTTGGCTGTTTTTTATAAAGTTGCAGTTTCAAAAAAAAAAAATCTAACCGGCGTTGACTGACATGAGGGTAGGTTTTTGTAATTAACATCAAAAGTTGAATATTAAGCCTTTATACTATACCCTAGAGCATGATTGTGCAATTTGCCCCAAATTTTAAAACATGTCCACCCTAGTTTACATATATAATGGTCATTTTGATACCAATTAATGAAATGAATGGCAACTAGAGTAAGTAATTCTAGTGAAAGTTAACAGAGTGTGATGGAATGACTTTTTTTTTTTTTGTTGAAAGAAGCGATGGAATGACTTTTAATGTCACACGTACTATTCGCCAAAAATGATTATTTTGAAACGAAATCCACATTTAATGGCAGTTTTGATAGTGTCTAACTAAATGGGTGACCACCGAAGTAATTATCCCTTTTTTATTTTCTTCCTCTCTTGTCAGACAACACTCTCTCACCAATTGAAGAGTAAACACTCTCATTTCACTTGATCTCTCTATGAAATTGAATTCTACTCACCTTAAAAGAGTAGATTCACTTCTCAAACACAATAAACTCGTCTTTCTCACTCATCTCTCTCAAGTTAATTTTTGTCTTTTTTAATGTGTACGTTTTAGTTATTTAGGTTTTAGGGTTGAATTGTGTTTTTTGTTGCCCAAACTTCAATGAATTGCATTATATTGCTTGCGATTGTTTTGTGAAAAAAATTGGGTTTTGTAACAATGAAAATAACAATTATAATAATAATAACAATAACAACAACAACAACAACAATAATAATAATAATAATATGAACCTCAGAAGATTTAGACTTCAGTAATACAGTTCAATATGACGTAACAAAGATGCCATTATGTAATTCCATTATAAAGACACTTTTCCATTAGTTGACCGTTAGTTGATTTTAATTATTTTAATTATTTTATATATAATTGGAAGTAAAAATTAATGAAAAAAACACCAAAATATACTAAAGCGTTTTAGAAAATAATATGTATATATATATAATTTCTTTTAATAAAAAACCAAAAAAATATATTTAAAAATATAATATAACTACACAATAAAATCATAAAAAAAAAAAAAAAAAATGAAATTACTTTATATGTAGGAGATGCTCACAAATCTTCATAGTTTTTTGGCTTTATTCTTAATTTTTGTAGATTTTATTTTTTATTCATAATATATTTTATAACTTTTAAACAAGTTAATTTTATTATTATTATATTTTATTTTCTTATTCAGTTTTATCTAAATATCTATATTCCATTAGAGTTAAATAAAGTCAATTAACAGTAAAATAACCGTAATGGGTTTTTGCTGATTTGTCAAATCAAAAGATTTATTCGACATTCTCTAAAAAAAAAGGTGTGAAAAGTTATGGTAGGAATTGACCAAGAAGGGATTGGAGGATGGTTAGTGGTATTAGAATTATGAGTAGGGATATCAATTTGACCTGCATCGCAGGCACCCTCCCGAACTCAACCCGTGACGGATGGGCTTGGATCTTGCAAGTCAAACCCCAAGCAGGATTGGGTGTAAAACTTAAACCCAATCAAGTTCAGGTGTGGGATTGAAAAAAATCTACATGTGAACCAACGAAACCTTTAGAATTATTTAATATATGTTTTAAAAAATATGCAACTTTAAATTTTAAATGAATCTTGAAATTAAGAGGAGGAATTACGTGTAAAAAAAATAAAAATAAAAAGGTAGTGTAAATATGTGCCCAAACCCAACTACTTTATTTCTATAAAAGGAAATAAAAACACAGGTCAATTAGTGCATTTATTGTCTTGTTACAGTTAATGCAATGCTTTTATTTTCTTTTATAGAAATAAAGTATTTGTTATCAAGGTCACATGTTAACACGACCATAAAAAATGTACTTCTCATTTTAAATTTGACTTTTATAATAGTAAATTCATAGGTGGTTTTATGGTTGAAACTCAGAACCTTTGCTTATCTTTTTAGATGTGAGATAAACATTTTATAGCAGTTGTCTTACCAAGTTATTATTCACCATTGTGGGATAGTAATTGGTCGGGTTCGGGTCGAATCCTACTAAACCCGGACCTAGACCTGCCAAATATTTTGGGACCTAGACCCAAATAAATTCACCGGTTCGGATTCGGGTCTAAACCCCCTGGGTCTTAAAAATACCTAGACCCACGAATTTACTTGGGTCCAGGTCTAGAACTATGGACCCACAACCCAATCAACTTAATTGTGTTTCTTTTTGGAATTTTATCTCTTCAATACTCAAACCAACTTGTAAAATTGTCATTTAAATAAAAAAAACAACAAGAAATAACGGTAATTTGGGTCAAAGGGGTCATTTGTTTTTTCATTTAAAACTTAATGGGTATGAATTGAACTCATTAAGTTGTTTTGTTTGTTTTTTTTAAGTGGTCAAACAACTTAAAAATATCAAAAAAACAATTTAAAATAAAAAGTAAGAAATTATGACTTTTAACTTAATACCAAATCACTAGATTACAATTAAAATATTCTCTTCCAAGTCTATCATCCCAAAAAAGATATATTTCCAAATTTATCTTAATTTGATAATTTTCTTTTAACATATTTATTATTTTAAACAGGTTTTAGGTAAAAAAAAAAAAAAAAAAAACCTAATTACTTCTCATATTGAAATTTTTCAAGGATTGAACAATTGAATTTCTCTCCTACCAAATCCTGGTAAGAACTCTTTATTTTTATTTTTTTATCTAACTATTCGTATAGTGCTCAATAAATGTGTCTATCATATTGAGTAGATTTTGAGAGTTGAAGATGTTATAGAATAATTGTATATAAAAAAAAAAAAAAAAAAACCTTTTTTTTATTTGGTTTCCGGTGCATATGATCCAGGAAACAAAAAAAAAAACAAAAATGGTTTCATGAATTATATACTCTGAAAATGTGGACAATATACAAAATTAAACTTGAACTTGAACTTTTCTTTGACAATAAATTGAACTTAAACTTTGTTTGCAGAAAATGCAAAATTATATTTTTTGATGAATTTTTTATTTTGTTAAAAAAATACAAAATGTTATAAAGAATGGTGCATGTTAAATTACTTCTTTTAATTAGTATGGGTATAAATGTAAAATTACTTATTTTCAGACAAATTTATTTTTTTTAAACAAACATATTGACAGTACATTCATATGCGAGAAAAGAAAGAAAAAAACATGTCATTCGGGTTCAGATTTCAATCACTATTTAGTCTTCAGAAAAATTCAGAACTATTTAGTCTTCAGACAAAAAAAACAAACGATTTAGGAAATACAAGAAATAACGGTAATTTGGGTCAAAATCTCCTTTTTATTATCTTCAAAACTCTCTTCTGGATCTTGATACAAGTGCAACATACAAATCAAACTCTGAATCCAATCTGGATTTAAAATCTGTCTCTCTATATATACAACCAATGCACCCCACCAAGCCATCACTATTTTCTGCACATTCAGGAAACTCTCCTCCAAATCTCTCTCTCTGTCTATTGTTTTCTGTTACGTTCAAGAAACATACATGGCCACCATCAACAAGTTCAGTCTACGATTATTAACGCTATGAAGCATACCAGCCAGAAGATGATAATATTGTAGGTAATGGTGAAGAGAGCGGTCTTATAATTTACTCAAGAAAAGCTCTTATTCATAGAATTTTACGTTTCCATTGATGGCTTCACCAACTACAGTGACCTTACACTTCCCACCGACGAACCCACCACCACTTCATAATGGTTTGTTATTATCTCAAGCAAGCTCTCTCAACTACATGTCCCTTCCAAATAGTTTTGGCTTTTAAACTATTCAGGTCCGCGGGTTCAGGTTTTTTTTTTTTTTTCCTTCAAATCCGAACCGGACCTGATACGGGTTGTTTGGCTTGTGCCCAGATCCGACCCGTGATTCAAATATTAAGACCCATACCTAACCTATGTGGTTCGTGTTCGGGTGAAATTGTCATCCCTATTCACCGGTGTGGGATAACCTTTTCAATTTTAAACTTTAAAATTGAACAGTTTTCTACTAATCACGAAAGTTCATCACCCAATTTCATTCATTATTGGTTAATCAATAATTTTGTTTCAATAAAGTTTCCTTCTTTACTTCTTGCTTCTCATAATAGAATGGTATATGAAACATTTGTTTGTCCACATAACACATTAGAAAAGTTAGTAATATTGCTCTATAAATTAAAACCGTTCAACAAACTTTAAGCAAACTTACCTAGATAAGATCAATGGGCTATATTAAAAAGGCCTAAGGGCCATGGCCTAAGTTGTTCAACTTAATTTTGTTTAGTAGTGATATTTACGCCCTTAAAATTTGTATTTGTACTTTAAATAAATATAAATAAATTTATTAATTTTTTGAATATAAATAAAATATTTAATATGTTGAATATACAGACTAAAAAAAATGGTTTCTAGATCAGCGAATTGTGTGTGTGGCTTATTGTGGCTGTCATGGTGAATATCTTTGCGGTATTACGTTACACTAATAAACAACATCTATACTAATTTATAATTAGTTATACTAATAAAAATTAACATCTATACTTTTTTTTTTTTTTTTTTTTTTTTTACAAAATTTATTTTAACTATTTAATAACTTATTAACTTATAATATTAAAATTAAAAAAATTAAATAAAAAAATAAAAAAACAAGAGAAATGTCATATTTGGTAATTTGTGGGGTGTATTTACGAGTTGTAACATTTTGAAAATTTTTAATGGGGTGTGCATACAAATAGAGGTGTATATACGATTTTACAGGGTGTCAATAATGCTACACATCCCACCTATAATCCCACCATTTTCATCCCAACACACGTGGCAGTTGAGGTGTCACTTGGTGAGTGGACAAACATTAATTGGTGAGTAAATACATGGATAAGAGAAATAAATATCAATTAATGTGTGTCCACTCACCAAATGACACCTCAAATGCAACGTGTGTTGGAATGGAAATGGTGGTATTGTAGGTGGGATGTTTAACATTATTGATTATCATATATTAATTTATAGACCAATATTACTACCTCTCCGCTTGTATTCTCTTTGTAATAAATAAATAAAAGCAATTCAACCAAAAAAAAAAAAAAAAAACTCTTTCTTTTTTTTTTTTTGAAACGTTCAACTTAAATTTTTTGCAGTTCAAAATTTGTTACTCTAATCAAAATCTCTTTTCTTTTAAAGGTTTTTTTTTGGTTTAGTGCAGGTTTGTGTGTGCGTCTGAACAAATTTCGCAGGTTCGCAAACTGAACAAGAGGAGGCAGTGCACACTATTAAATAGATGCACAAAAAGAAGCAAATAGTCCTTCTAACTTGTAAGGCAGGAAAAGGAATTATTTTATCAGAAAAGGCAAATAAAAGTACTAAAATAGTTTCACATTTGAGTACAATCCGTGGGATGACATTTTTCTGTACATCATTTCAAGCTATTCTTTTACATTAATTTTACATAACTGATATTGTATAGGTAATGAAAATATGCAATGCAAGTAGACTAGTAGTGTGAAATGAACTACACGGATTTGAGAGAAGAGAGTGTATAACCAGATATGAGTGAGCTCAAGCCTAGGGACAAACATGCCAGGAATGACAATCCCACGGATGCCTTTGCCATGTCCGGGAATTCATCTTTTCCCCAGTTGGATTGCCAGTCATCAATCCGGACAGCAGCCGAAGATGATGCCGATATCAAAAGATAAGTTAGCATCTGCAGTGTAAATGTAAAACAACATGTTTAATGTTTCATTCCAGTAATTCAGCAAAAGAATTAGTATAATGGTCTCATTAGTCATTACAAAGTATTAAACAGGCCCCTGTGACCCAGTGACATTCTGCTCTACTGTTTTTGGAGCTTTTAAATATTAAACCTGAACAACGGAATGAAAAGAGGAATCAATTTGGGTTTCATAATCATCACTGTTGACTGAAAGACAGGAGTATTTTGATTTATATTGTTTCTTAACTGAGTCCTCTGTTACTATTCCTATCACCAAGTTGTACAGCACTGCCAAAGGTTGCTCCAAAATTTATTGTAAAGAAAATAGAGTGAGATACATTGGAGGAAAGTCACGATTCAATCCATCTTCCTAGTATTAGACCTATGATCACATAAAGTACTGAGCTCGTTGCATCTTTAAAAGTTCAAGTAAAGATTAGATCAACTGCTGATCTTAATTCCCTAATTTGTTCTAACTATTAGGATGTGCAAGATTTTATAGCCTACCAGCTTTAGTTAGGTGCACCCGATAAACTACCAAATGATGGAAAACTGAATAAGGGTAAAAAAAAAATTGAAACATAAAGCATCTCTATGCTAGTCAGTCAATAAAAGAAGAAAAACACGCTATCCATGTCGTGTAGTAGCCATATATCATAATTATCCAAAGCTCACGTAAGAAATTTATTCAAGAATGATGCTTTTGCCTCGGAAGCTTCTTAATTCTCGATAAAATGTTTCAACACTATAAGCGACAAGCTTTAACTCTATCAAGTTAAGAGGTCTAACTAAAATTATGACCTGTTCTATCTGTGCCACCAGCTTTAAGAGTTGAGAATTTGATCATAATTGTATTTTTCTACTTATTGCTTGAACATTAATCATATACATACACTCCAAAAGTGATGATTAGAATTTGAAGATTCCTCACTTGTAAAAAGTAAGGAGAATAAACTTTTTCTTGACAATACAAAAAACACCAATTTGGGTAAATCAAAACAGCATAATTATACAAAAAAAAGGAAGATAAAAAGGTGTGGAAAAGTTTCTTAAGAACTACACAACACAAGTGTAAAATATTCTGACCCAAAGAATCATCCAATATATTCACCAATTGTGTTGTGAGTCTTTTGCAAACATTTCTATCAATCCACATACACCATTGGCATTATTCACCGACTTTAAAGGGAGTGGTCCCCAAGATTATAACAACATCGCTAATCAAACACTTGGTGGACCTAAGTTAGGTATGTTAATTAATATTTAAATAATTAATGATTGTCCAAACAAAACAAGACCCACCTGATCCATGGAGAAATCCAAGTAACAGCGGAGATGATTCCTCGTCCGGCGTTTTCCGGTTGTCAATTGATAGACTAGATCAAACGCCTGAAACCCACAATACACAAAAGCTATCACATTCACTGCCAAAGAATACCTGCAACACAATACTTATAATTAAATTTAATTACACAAACGTGTTGCTCACTTAACACCATGAAACGAATTTTTAAATTTTCAAGGAAAAAAAAGGAACCTGAACTCCTTGTAACGGTCGAAAGAATCGAGTGCCCAACCGCGGTCCTTATCGGCGGCCAAGACGGAGAAGGAAACCAAGCTAAAGACGAACCCACAAACCCTAAACCCAAGCAGAGCCCTTTTCAACATACTCTCTCTTTTCGATCTCTTCAATATCGACAGATTCGGCCGAAAGTTTCTCCTCCCGATGCTACCTGTTGCAGGACCGCGCTCTTCGTCAACATGTTGTGGGGCTGCGGGTGGTGGTCCCCCGTTGGTGGTAGCTGCCGCGACCGTATCCGCAGACGGAGGAGGAGTGGGAGGCTTGAATGGAGGTTGTTTGTCGTCTGCGTTTGGTTCTTGTCCTTGTTCTTGTGGTGGTGGGGAAAATAACGGCGGTGATTGTGGTTTGGGGGTGTGGTGGGGTTCAGGTGGTGGAGAGCGTATAATGGGTGGTGGTGGGTTTGGGTTTGTATGTTCTAGTTCTTCTTCATCTTCTTCGTCTTCTCTTACTTGTTTTTCTTCATGTTCCTGTACTTGTTTTTCCATTGTTTAGTTGTCAGGTTCAAGTGTCTGATGAGAATGTTGACGTTATAACTTATAAATACGAGCGAGAAAAACTTGGCTGCACCGGGTGCAACACTCAGCACATGCCGAGTGATGCACCAAACCAATTAAATTCTGACATCTCATCTAACAACCCATCCAACTCAGCCATCCAACCCAACAACCCGTCCAACTCAACAACCCATCCAAGAAGAAGAGGAAGATCGACAGCCAGAGAAGGAGCGACAACGGCGACACGAAGAGCGACGCCAGACGCAAAGCGATGACGCCGGACAGGAAGCGACGACGTCGATACAACTTAATTATTGTAAGTTTGTAATCGATCTCAACACTTTTACAATAAAATTACAAAATTTATATATACCACTTTTGAGTTTTGAGACGCATAATAGTTTAATAAGTACAATTGTCAATTGATCAATCGGACAGCTGATTATCTAACAATGATTATTTTTAAAGTTATAATAATACCAAAGTGGCCCCGCAAACCACGTAAAACTTTTACAAGTAGAAGATTTTGCTTAGGACCTCGCGAAAAACTCCTGTGCTTCACGATACCGCTCCAAGACAACATTGTGAATAGGATTAATGGGTTCCAAAAGATTGGAATATGGACCCAAGACAGCCCCAGGCAATGGTGAAGAATCTTCATCTTTTGACCAGCAATGCTGACTCACAGAGAGCCCACTTAGACAATAACACGTGTGATAATGGTCTCTGCCCTTCCGAGGTTTGTCCTTGAGTCCACCCCCCGGATCCTGCATCAACAATGCGTGTGAATGATCTAAACGCTAGCAAATGCAGATAGTAAAAGGGGAGAAATTACAACATCCCGGAAAGAAAAGGGTCAAGCAATCTAATTGAGTTAAATGCATGACAATAATAACAACCTAAAACAGCTTAAAACTGCCGGAGAATGCTCTTTAGGTTTAGTTTCGCTATAATAATACATTACAAACACATTCCCGCCAAATGTTTCATTCAATGCCAATCAAACATGAGACAAAGGCAGTCTCTACCTATACATTTCTTATATTCTTTTTTTCAAAATGGCACTAGCAAAAGCCAGCCATCATCCAAACATCAATAATCTTGTATGGGAAACATAGAGGAGAAAGCGAGTTGGCAGGGAACTGCAGAAGGCAGAGGATTCTGCAGAGGGGGGAAATTTCTGCCCTAAAAGACTTAACAAACACCTTTCCCAAACAAAAATTTAAAGCAATAGTCAAGCAGATGATGATTAGACATATAATATGTCAAATCAGGCATACATTCATGAAATGTAAAATTATCTGAAGTCTGTACCTGTGAGCACAAAAGTAAATATCTCTGCAATGCAATGCTGTTAAAAAGTGGTTCCCTTTCTGCTCGCCTCTCAATGGGTTTACGATCAACATTGCCAAAGTTAACTGAACAAGTATTCATCAGAGCTTTAAATGCATAAAAAGGGGAATTAAGAACAGATATCATAAAAATAACAGCACTAAGAGTTGAAGGTTTGACAATTTAACAAAGTAAGAACATCTTATACACACTTAGAAATTACCCTACCTCCCGGTTGAAAAAAGCAAGCCTCATCACCCTTAGAAATTATCCGACCTCCCTGTTGAATAGCGCAAGCCTCATCACCTGAAGATGAAGTCCCATCTAAGCTTTCTTCCCCATCTGATATATCTGATTCTACAGTAGTTTGGGGACTATCTGTACAGTTTGCTTGTCCAGCATCTAACAGCATCATGCTTTCTCCAAAAATCGTATGGAACCTTTGCAATAATGCAAATATTCCTCCCTGATCACATTGTTTTTATGTTATAGTCTATTATGAATATAACTAACAAGGAAAACCAATAAAACAATGCAAAGTAGTCACCTGCCAGAATGAATAGCAACCATCAACCAGTTTATTAGTTCTCCCCTGAAATCCGCCTTCCACACCTTGTCGAAATACCACCCAATCCTACAAAAATCTCAACTTTTGTCATCTCACCCATTTTTTTTTTAAAATACCCTTATTAAATTCCTCATATGGAAAAAAGGCTTCTATGCCGTTCTAACCAAATGCAAATGAATTCTTTTTTACCCTTTCACACTACAGTTTCTGCATGACTTTTACTTAAGCTAAATAACCCAAATCATGGCTTTTACATGCACTGTAAATTAATTACGATTAGCATGTCTGCAGCAATCAATTTATCAAAATATGATAATAAATTAATACTTATCAACATTTAAAGTATGTTTCATGAGAATCCACAAAAGAGAAATAACAGGAACCAGGTAACATAACAACATGTAAAAATCAACATGTAGAACAGTAACATTGTCTTACAAGTAATGTAGCAAGATCTAAACGATCCACCTCGTTGATCAGAATCATTGTAGCCAACCCACAAAAGGTATACCTGATGAGCAAATAATTAAATCCACTTAAGACTTCAACAAGGGAGAAAGGACATGAACACATGCATACAGACATTTGTATATGCCCATGAAAGAGAAATGAAAAGGGAAAAGTAAAAAATGTAACACAGAGCACATTACAATGACAATTAGCTAAACACACAATGGGAAGAAAGAGAGAGAATACACAGGGAAACATACCCACCATGAGCTTCAGTACCAGGTTCCCCAGAGATACCACCTTCATAGGTCTGGCAGCTGCAGAAAGATGCCACAGGTACAGCTGTTATTTATTATGTAAATTAGAAAATCCTAAATAGATCACTTTAGCGGCAAATTCAAATTAACAGCCACTTGAAACTGACCTTAAGATGTAATTTCCAACATCGCAGACCAGTTCATCATCCAATATGTTCAGAACACTAGCGACCTATTATAAGCAGAGATCAGACATTGCAAAGATTAAGCAAACACTGGAAAGTGTTATACAACATTACTACTAGGACAATCATAGAACATATATGCAAACCATGAGAAAACCAAGGAAAATTTTTTGATCTAACAATCCAGATCAATGGAGACCCAATAACCTTGAGCCAATTTAGAAGTAAGAATATTAATTTTGGAGGTCCTATCCAAGCCAAATAAATAATTACATTTTTTAAGTTCATCCTCTCCACAGGACCACAACCAATCCTGCACGGGACAAACAAATATATTGATAATTCTACAGTAGTATCTGGTATGATATTCAAGTCATAATGAACTAACTTACTGAAATAGCAGTGTAGCACGCTCGAACATCCATTTCTCCAGCATCATGCATCCTGAGTACAAGCAATTGAGATACTAAGAAGTGGCAGTTTGACAACATAAAAACTAAGATTTGAGACATCTGTATGAACTAGCTTCTCAATCCAAACAATCCAAGATGATGTAAAACCTGAAGGCACCATTTGGGTCTTTCATGGACAGCAAGAACCTGTAAATTTTACCCCTGAAAAGTATTTGCAAGACATCATGTCTCATAACCTCCAAGTAAAAAACAATTTTTTTTCTTTCAAAACACTGATTATAAAGAAGCTTTAACCTCACCTATCAATAGACGACAAAGATTTTTCATCACCCAAAGTAATTAATGAATTAACAGCAGCATAAGTCGTTGCAAGATGAGGCATCTGACAGAATACATATGAATTAATGATTGAGAAAAAAACCCAAATGAACAATTATTTGCTTAACTTTTCTTTTTCAGAAAATCATATGAAAACCTTCTGCAACACTCATTCAGAAAGAAAACAAAGCACAAAAAATGTGCAGGTTTGCTCAAGAGATCCCCACACCAAAACAATGCACTACACTGGAAAACAATGGGAAACGAAAAGATAGCCGAGATAATACATGACTCAGCACAAAACTACAGCCTCACAGATGCAACAAAACTAAGAAAGTTCAAAACCACCACGGGTCACTAATAACTTTGTCCCTAATATTTTATCATCCAACCAGAGGCAATTTGGTTCTCCAATGATGTGTTAAAGTTTAGAGGACAATATGAAACCAGTCGGAGACTAATGAAAGAGTAATTTTCAGTTGATATTTTAGAAACATAAATTAAAGTTATAGCGTGTTGGAAGTATCTAGGAAAATAAACTCTCAATAATGACAAGTTATTATGCCAAGAGTGGGAAATATACTTGCCTGTCCAGGTCCACCACCATATCCACCATCTGGATCCTGCCAGAGCGAGAAACGAAAAAAATGGAATAAAAAGAGCTGAAGAGATACTGTTGAAGTTTACATTAAAAAGCAAAAAACTATGCCAAAAATCAACATCACATGTCATATAATTCAAGTAAATAAGAAAGCATGAGCAGTAAGCTTGAAAAGCTTGGCTGCTTTCGAAGGCCACAACCACAAAAGGTTTGAGAACCTTTGAATTCTTCATGTATCGAGATTAACCAAAAATTTATGTGAAAGAAAATCACAGGAGGGACCATCTCTTGACTGTACCACAGCAACGTACAAAGCTACAAATTCTAAGACTGCTAAAGTTCACTTAATGTCAAACATAGGCAAATCACAATCAAGAATCAGAATACAAAGAGAATAAAGAACAAAAACAAATTTGATATGACAAGGGCCCAAAGTAAATAACAATTTGAGTGCATATCCACATTTGTATACAAAATACGTGCATTCATAGCAAGCATATACTGATATACATATTTACACAAAAAGCTATATATTGATATCAAAATATAATCAGTACAAGCATCCATCATATACATTCAGGCATGCGTAAAAACATTAACCAAAGAAAACTCAAGGTGGAAGATGGCCATTTCAATACACTGCAGACTAAGTATTTGAACAGAAATGCAACTCATAACATCCAACGATTAATAATTGTATTCATACAGTATTCTAGCGAAGCTGCAGCCACCTACTAGGAATCTTCAAAATGAGTTTTTAAACCTTTTGAGTGAATGGGTCTAAAGCTTTTGATGCAAAGAAGTGATAGAAATCTACTGGGATCTCAACATCAGGTCAATTTCTTAATATGAAAAAGGGGTAAGATGCTTCTTCTATTTCCTATTTTCAACTTTCAAGTTTCCATTAAAAAGGAAAAATGAGAGAGTAGAAGGGGAATAGAAAGAGTTGTGAACTATAAAAAATTAAAAATACACATAGTTAAAAGCCAAGTGATGCAAGTGAAATTTAATTTGAATCTCATACCTGGCAACGACTCAAAAAGTCAATCGTTCTATCTTCCAATCCAGCATCAATAGACTCCCCAAGTAAAGCAATTGAGTGAAGGATCCAGTAGCAAATCCAAGGTCGACTAGGCAAACAAAATCACACACACACCAGGCATAATTAAATATTCCACCAAAGAAAAAGAACATAAACTAAAAAATCATACATGTCATTTAAAAAAATAAAAAAAAGGGGATTCATGTGTTTTCTAGCTTTTAAGTCTTTATAATATGTTGTATTTTGAGCATAAGAGCTTCTCTTTACTTGTATTCAAACTAAACTTTGTTGTCAAATATTAATTGAAGAAATAGTTTTGGATTTCATTAGATCAATTAAATTGTTGTATTCTTTCCTTGGCTATATAAGCAGTTGTCACTCAAATCGTATTGTGCTATAATCAAGCTTAGGAACAATATATATCATCTCAGTATAGTAGGAATAGCTGCCTTCAATCATAAATAATGATACACATGGTGCTCTACGGGAATCCAATCAACTGAAGTATTAACAAATATTTAATAATTTCAATAACAAATGACCAATTCAATTCGCTGATATCTTCAAATGTTACGTGTTAGTCAGGTCTAACATCAAATTACCAAACAAAATGACCATAAAAGATTCAACCTCTACTTAAATTTTAATTGCAAAAAGAAACAATGACACAAGAATTCGTGTAAATTGTTAAAAAAAAAAAAAAAAAAAAAAAAAAAAAAAACCAATCACATTTCGAAGACTTACTTAGCATCCAAAACGCAGAAGGAAGGACCGAGTTGTTGTAGACCTCTAAGTAGGTACTCCATGTGATTGTCTCGATGAAGCTCCAGCCTATGAAACTCAAATCTCAAATCATGAAATACTTAAAATTTTGAATTATTAAAAGAAAAATAAAAAAGATGAAACCCTAATTTTTAGAATTGTTCGTACATGAGATGTTTAGTTTTGGGAGGAACATCGGCAAAGATGGTGTACATCAGTTTAACGTCTTCGAGAACCATCGATTGCTCTCTCTGAGTCACGGTTTCATTTGAGGAGGTCGACGCCATTCCTTCAATGCTTTTGCAGTGGCAGAGTTAGATTATTATTCGCTCACTGATCTCACTGTTGTATTGTTGGCTTGTTGCATATTGATAATTCAAAAATAAAAATAAAAACAAAAACAGAAAAAGCAAAAGCGGCGCGAATATTCACGAAAGAAAAATTGGGCTACCTTAATTATGGGCTTATTTGTAGTTGATGCAAACGAGTTGGATCAATTGGGCCGCACCATAGTTCAAGTATCAAATGGACAGTATCGGGTCAGGCCGGGTCAAACTGTAATATTTTATATTCAGGTTCAAGTGTTCAACCGAACGGTCCGAACTTAAGGGTCGAGTAACCTTCGTTATTTTTGTTAGGTCTGGCACTGACCGCAGGTCTCAGTCTCCAAGCACCTCCCGAGTCCTGATCCTAGGAGCCGAGCCCATAATTTGAGGGTCCAACGTGAAACGGGTTCTGGCCGACCAACTCATTTCACACCTCTAATTGCGCTAAACTTTTTTGATTTATTATTGTGTATTTGTGTCGTTCTAGAAGACATGCTAACATTTTTCAATTAAATATTTTTTTTATTATATTAAATCAATGTTTACATTTTATTTTTTTTTTGAAATAAACAATTTATGGTTTTATTTTGTCTCGAGGAAAAAAAAAATATGTGACCTTTTATTAATTATTAATCTCCCTTCCTAAATATAAAAAATTAAGATTTATGATTTGGAGATGGGACATTTTAAGGGAAAGCATTAAAAATTTTACCAACTCGAATGGATCCAAATCCAGAGCTCAAAATGAAAGAGACGAGTACGTATGGAATTTTCCATTTTTGTCTCTTCAAATTCAACTCAAATGAGTGTCAACCGCCACTTAACAGCTCGGCTCGGGGACCAAGACCCATGAAAATTGAAATAAACAATTTCATCGTGTAATTATACAGATGAGAATGATTGAGATTCAAAAAAACAAAATGAATAAGTATACATGAGTCAATAGCGAATAGGCTAGATGCTATTATTATCATTTTTTTTCTGGTGAAAGAGTTATCATATGAAAATGGAACTAATTGCAACAAACTACAGACAGCTACTTCCCCAGATATTACTAGTTCTGGTGTTCCAGATGCTATAACTCAACTCTTGACTTACTTGTACATTTTTAGTAGTCAACTCTAACACGTCTATCGCAACCCAAGACAAAGACGATGGGTTCCATACTTCCATTCCAACTTGGGTATTTGGATTGGATTTTTTTTTTTTTTTTTTCTTTATTTGGAGAAGGGAATTAGAACTTCTGACCTCTGACTTCTTCAATTGAAGGTGTGTACATGCATTGGATTCCTTGAACAAATTAGACTACATGATCATATATTCATAATAGAAAGTCCACATAATTATTTTATTTGTTATTGCATTTAAACAAAACTCATATCACCACGTTATTGGATTTTTTCAAGATTATCACTTAGATAGAGAAAAGGTTGGGTAGGACCATCCATCAATACTGGGATTTTTCAGACAATTGTATAGATTCTCAAATAAAAAGAATAATTTACTGATAATCCCAACTCTAGAAGGATCAAGTTCCTCTCATTGGCTTGTTTTTCCTTAACTTTTCATAATCCAATGATACCTAAGTAAAATATAAAATACAAGATCAAGATTGATTCACTTTTTTCTCTCTCATGCAACTTAATATTTAAATTACACTTGAAGAATATCAAGGAAAAACAAGGACCATGGAGAGAATCCCAACCTATGCGAAAAACCGTGAAAATTGATAGTAGAGAAGAACAAATTGTTTTACAAAAAAAAGAAAAAGAGAAGAACAAATTGGAATTTGCCACGTGACAGAAATAGCCGCCATCACGGGCCATCCATTTTAATATATTTTAACATGCTAACATGCATTATTGCATTGTCTGGCGGGTGTGTTGGAAAATAATCGCAGGAGTTGCGCGTAATGCACACGTGATGCACACGTGCTAATCATACGAACAATAGTTGTAAAGAACTCAAATTAATTGTAAGAAAATAATATCCGATTTGTGTATAATCCATAAAATTGGGACATATATTTATATTTATTTAAATATCGATTATATTTATATTTAAATAAATATAAACACATATCTTAACTTAGTTGATTACGCACAAACTGGAATACTTTTTGGCTGATTTGAATCCGGTTGCAAAAGAGGTAAAAACGTTTATGACTTTCCAGCTTGGCCACTATAAAGAGACTGAGAGTAGGGAGAAAAAAAATCAGTCACAACACAGACTTCAAAAAAAATCAAAATCAGAGATGGCCATGAAGAGAGTAGCTACTTCTGCAATTGGTGCTCTTGCTTCTTCACCAGGATCCTCAGCTTTGATCAGACCATTGCATGTAAGCAATTTCATTTCTTCTTTAATTTCTCTGAACTACGCATAGCCTTTGTTAGTTCTTCATTGACGACTATCATCGGAAACCGATAAATCGGTCACATCCGCAGAATTCTGATTATTTTTTTCCGGTGGCGATTTAATTAGGTTTGAAGATGATAGTTATGTTGAAATGAAAAACTGAGATTAACAAAAAAAAAAAAAAAATTGTTTTGTTGCATGCATCCGATCTTATCGGTTGATGATGATGATGATATAGGTGGATGACGTGTCAAACCAAGGCGTTTTGAATGGGTAGATTTCTGTGTATATCATGCCACTCTCGTGACCCCACTCAACTCTTCTACTGTTACACTAATCAGACAGCATTTTCTCAAAAAAAATTAGCACTAATTTTGAATTTGATCGATAATAAAAAATTGTTTTTTAAATCCTCCTGTCACTTTTTAATTGATTCTGTCACCAATTTTATAATTAGTTCACAAATCATTATTGTTTTTTTTTTAATATTTATAATACAACAACTGCCGGGACCGACGGGATTGGACTCTACTAGCACAGTCCGGACTGCAGCCCCCACAAACGGGGAGAGAGCACCCGCACTTTGGTGGGACAACACCCACACTATTGGTGGGAAAATTTGCATATATTCATGCATGCCATGGGCTTTGAACCATGGTGATGGAGTCTCCTTTTGGAGAGTCACACCACATTGGCAAGAGGCCATTGGCCACAAATCATTATTGTTACACTCACGCACACTGTGAATTCTAATAGTCATGTAACTAATATCACTGCACATAGAAAATCTTCACAAATTTACAGAATATATCATATATGTAACAATTGCATTGTTAATTGCACAAATGCTAAATTAGCAAAAACAAATTCTAATATGAAAACCCCCTCCCCTGTTCTATAATGAATTGTGTGTTCATGTTTCAATGTCTGATTACAAACAGGCTTCTCCTGGAAGCAAAAAGATTGTTGGAGTGTTTTACAAGGCCAACGAATATGCTTCGATGAATCCCAACTTCGTGGGCTGTGTGGAGGGAGCCTTGGGAATCCGTGATTGGCTTACATCGCAAGGCCACGAGTACATTGTCACTGACGACAAAGAAGGACCTCATTCTGGTTAGTATATAGACATCAAACTCCTTTATGATATATGCATTTTGAAATTATCATTGTAAGTAAGCTTTTTAATGGATGTCACCATGT
This sequence comes from Acer yangbiense, assembly GCA_008009225.1. Lineage (NCBI taxonomy): Eukaryota > Viridiplantae > Streptophyta > Magnoliopsida > Sapindales > Sapindaceae > Acer > Acer yangbiense. Next base: position 34,259,761 of record CM017769.1, on the reverse strand, counting down.
TAATGTAGTTCATTCTGGCTAAGATTATTCCATCATTGAGGTGTGCATATAGTAGCTGAGACTCTTTTAGATTTGTTATCTGCTCTGAGAGGCTGCATGTTTGAATTTAATTACTGGATTGAAGTTTCGGAAGGATAAGGTGCCACGACATTGTTGTTACAGAGAGATGATAGAAGCACTTTTGTTTCATCACTTATGAGAAAAATACAGAGTTTGCTCTTATGGAATATAAAAGAAATCGCGTCAACTAACATGACTATAAACTTTAAGTGCTCCCACACTGCTTTTGAGAAATATAATTAGATAAATTTATTTCGCTTTTCAATTTGGTTTTTGTTTTAAGAATACTGCTGACAGTGTTGGTTACCGAGTTGCATATTGGTTACCTTGTGTGGCTTTCTGTCATGGGAATGGTAGCTTCAAGATGATGATAATCTTCAAAATGACAATTGTACAGGTTGATGCATTGATGTTTATTTAAAAACTGCAAATCTTCGGATAAGTTTACTGGTTGGGATAACTAGAATTTTTTGTTTTGTGTTGGGTTATTATATGGTCAAATAGTTGATACTTGAAAACTTCCAAATATGAAAAGTTTATTTGATATGCTTGTGTGTTGTTTTATTGCAGAACTTGAGAAACATATTCCTGATCTCCATGTCCTCATATCTACCCCCTTCCACCCTGCCTATGTTACGGCAGAAAGGATCAAGAAGGCCAAGAATTTGCAACTGCTTCTTACTGCTGGAATTGGCTCTGACCATATTGATCTGAATGCTGCTGCTGCTGCTGGTTTAACTGTAGCAGAGGTCACTGGAAGCAATGTAGTCTCAGTTGCAGAAGACGAGCTAATGAGAATCCTTATTCTTGTCCGTAATTTCTTGCCTGGATACCATCAAGCTGTCACTGGGGATTGGAATGTTGCAGGTATTGCTTATAGAGCTTATGATCTTGAAGGGAAGACTGTGGGAACTGTTGGTGCTGGACGTATTGGCAAGCTTTTACTCCAACGGCTGAAACCTTTCAATTGTAATCTCCTCTATCATGACCGGCTGAAGATGGATCCAGAGTTGGAGAATCAGATAGGGGCAAAGTTTGAGGAGGATCTTGACAAAATGCTTCCCAAATGTGATATCATTGTCATCAACATGCCTCTCACGGATAAGACAAGGTATAACTAATAAATCATATCTGATCTTTTAACATTTAAGTAGCTACATTTAGTAATTGTTATGGATCCTTGCATTTTGAATGATTTTAAGATTATTGATACGATTGAGTAAAATGTTTGATTAGTACACATCACTTCTTCACCCTTTCAAGTTAGGAGTGTAACAGTTCTTGTATCAAAACTGCCGGTTTTTCTCTCATGAGCACACACTTTGAGCATAATAACCATTCACCACACTTTTGCCATGTAACACATGGCAAAAGTGTGGTGAATGGTTATTATGCTCAAAGTGTGTGCTCATGAAAGAAAAATTGTCAAAACTGCACAAGTAAAGCCTACGAAGCATAGAATAGTATGGAATTTTTTCCTCTTTCCCTTAAAGAATAGCATAAAGTTTTGTGGACAAGTTTTAAAAATTGAAGCCTACATATAGTTAATAAAGTATGTCCATGTTCCATGCCAATGCACGAAAATACTTCAAAATGCTAAATCAAATATTCTAAATCAAATATTTGTAATCCTAAATGACGCACTCTTTTCTTTTTTAACTACTAGTTGATTTTGTTATGGAATCTCTGCCAAAAAAAGGTTTCACTGTCTTACCATTGGCATCACTTTGGAGCTTGGTTGCTTGAATTCATTCATTAGCAGATAGTTATCTCTTGGTTACAGAGGTTAATGTAGTTCTAATTTAATATAGTATTTTTATGATTTAATTGGTCCTGTTTTATGCCCAAGTTCAACTTATCAGATTTTTGAGTGTGTCACAGAGGAATGTTTGACAAAGAAAAGATTTCCAAGCTGAAGAAGGGGGTCCTAATTGTAAATAATGCTCGAGGAGCAATCATGGACACACAAGCAGTTGCTGATGCTTGCTCTAGTGGACACATTGCAGGTAACTTAGGAGCAGTTCCTTATAACTGAAAGATAAAATGAAAGAAAATTATAAATGGTTGGCAGAAGTTCAACTTCTATCCTTCTAAAGAATAGTACCTGGACTGCTGGACATCTATTACATCTAATGAGAATTCTTGTTATTATGCCATCTTTATTGATTTTTGTTTTTCTTTCTTTCTTTTTTCCAATCGGATTTTAGGTTATAGTGGTGATGTCTGGTATCCACAACCAGCTCCAAAGGACCACCCCTGGCGTTACATGCCAAATCATGCCATGACTCCTCATATTTCGGGAACCACAATTGATGCACAGGTATTTAGTCCTTATAATTTCTATCATCTTATTCGGAATTCACACTACTTCCTTTCATTTTTTGCTAACAAGTCAAATCCTGTAACACAATTTTTGCAGTTACGATATGCTGCCGGAGTTAAGGACATGCTTGAGAGGTATTTCAAGGGAGAAGAGTTTCCTCAGCAACACTACATAGTCAAAGAGGGTAAACTAGCAAGCCAGTATCAATAAGTTCATGCAGTCTGCTGAGTTTGAGTATGTCCTCCCCTCCCTTTCAAGGAGGTCCTGAAATAAATGCCTTTTTAGAGGTCTGTAATTTCTATCTAGTAACAATAAACAGCTGTAATGAGTGAACTTGTGAAGGTAATGAATGAGTGATGAATTATGCGTGAAATTTTATGCTCATCTTTTCAATTTCCATCTTAACGGCAACTGATACCGCTTAACTGATACCGCTTGATATGCAATGCTATCTTATCAAATGTTGGGCAAAAATGAGTCCTTTCTGGTACTTATATATATATTCCAGTCCACTCTCTAGCAATTGAAAAGTGTTTCCAGTAGAAATCTAATTTCCATGTTAATACATGAATAATGAGAACTTTGAAGACCCCTTTTTGCGGCTCCGTTTCTGGTACCACTTCCTTAAATAATAAACAAAATTTCATCAAAGTTTTCATCAGGAACTTTTAATCATGCATTAACAAACAAGTCAGTACAATTGGCTTAATCCTCTCTATTCTGTTGAAGGAATTGAAGGTCCTTCATTTGCATTTCTGCAGCTTCTTTTGGAAGGGACTTCAGTTCCGGAAGACTGTTCTCATCAGTACCTTCTGCTACTTTCTTTGCCTTGTCTTTGACAATCCTTACTATCTCTGTCTGCTTAACTGATGGGAATACAGCACCAAGTATGGTATTCAGTAACCTCTCATCTTCCTCTTCTATCGGTTCCCTGCCAAAGCAACAAACGTAGATAGCTTCAAGAGCCTTCTCCGCACGAATCTCCATCGGGATGCTCGGAGTGGCAGCATTCAACTTTGCTCGTCTCTACAGTATACATATATAACTTTTGTTAAAAGTATATACAGGAATATCCCAAGTATAAATCAGAATTTAGACAATATCATCACATCAAAAGAAACCATATATATACATAGAAACCCCTAAATGCAAAAACACTGCATATATCTTCTTCAATGCAACTTCTTGCCTATTGACCATTAATGCTCAAATGCCGACCCTTGCGAAGCAGAATGATGGGAAGCAGTAAAATTATCCCAAGGCTACAATATACCAAGTTATACACAGTGGAGCCTATAACGTCAACCGAATCAAACAAGTCTTTCATGGCACCCTATAACTCGCTAGCATAAGATAAATATTTTGTGTACTATACACATTAAAGGCCACTCTTAAACTTAACACCTTCAAAATTTTGCTATCAAGTTGGAAATATACCTTAGGTATCCCAATCCTCAAATTATTTCTTGCCAATTAACTCAATATTCAGGGGCTAGATTGAATTACAAATGTTGAACAAAGTAGAGAGAAAACAAAATGGATACAAGAGAATGACCAACCTCTCTGGCCTCATTCATCAAAGCAATAAACTTCTGCTCTTCAAACTCAACATCATTTGAAATGCTAAGCCTTGATGCCCCCTCCAGAATCTCCTCAGATTTTAGTAGACCAGCACCAACAGCTGTCAGCCAACAGCACATCAAAACATACAAAGGATCCCCTGCCTGCCCAAATTCAATACCACCCAATTCAACAAACTTATTTACTTGAGAAAAACATACAAACAACGCATATAATCAAGAATTCAAGTAATCACAAGTATGAAATCCCCATGATTGTTGAAGAATTGAAATAAATCCAATGTCAATTTCAAAATCATCATTACACATTTCAACTGTATATCGTTTTATCTCAAACCAAAACCAAGATCACAGCTTTTACAAATAAAAATCAAAACTTTAAGTATCATACAAAATACCCAAATGTAATAACAGCCTAACAAATAAAATTAAGTGGAAAAATCCAAGTACAAGTAAAGTACCCGTCCATGCCGTTCTTGAAAATCATAGAAAGCTTTAGAGTCATTAATACCACATTTCTTGCCTACTCTTCGTCGAAACTCTGCAAAGTCAATCATATCACTGCCAACACCACCTTCATCGCTGATTATTCTGGCTACAAGACCAATAACAGGCAATGAACCGATGACTTTGCTTGCGAAACTAGAGAAAGAGTTTTGGTTCTCAATGTAAGCTTTAACAGACAAGACCCCAGGAGAAGAGTTTGGGACCTTTTTTGATGGGTTGTGTCTTGTGGGTTTACTGCTTTGGATTTGATGGAAAAGAAGAAGTGAAGGCGAAATCTGCTTGCAAGAAGAGAAGATTTGAGAGTGGAGATTGGTCACAACCATGGTGGTTGTGTATAATAATCTAGTTGTTGCTTTGTTTACTTATCATGGTTGCCTCTCATTTATATATGTTATCCACTGAATAAATTATTCTGTGCTTTTGATAAGAATAAATTACACCAGTTTTTTTTTTATTTTTTATTTTTTAAGTTTTAAGTAGAAAAAAAAAGTCTCGAAAAATAAAACAATATTTAACCAAATCTTCCAAAAAATATTCAAAAATAACCAAAATAACCTTGAGGTTATTTTCCATCTCTCTCCCTCCTCGTAATTCACTTTCTGCCGCTTCTTTCTCTTTCTCTCTCTTCTGTTTTTCTCTCTGTTCATAATTTACCGTGGAGTTTGTTTTGTAAAAAATCATCACTGAACTCACATAGTCACAGACTCACATCTACATCCATTTACATCCCATTTTCTCTTCTCTTTCATTATTCTTTACTTTCTCTTTCTTGTTTCTCTCCCTTTTTTCTTTTTATATTTGCTTTTTTTTTTTCTACCATCAAAAATGATATCATTTTACCTTAACATCGTTCGTAATAGTGTAAATTTGATGGGTTTTTTGATACATTACTTCATTGTTATGAGTATCAATTTTGAAATTTCTTAAATTTTTAAGTTTTTTAACGAATATTACACGATATGATGTTATGTAAAATATTTTTAATTTATCATGTAACATGTGTTTGTCATGTAATTTATGGGTCTTATAAAGAACATTAAATGATATGATGTTGTGTAATTTTTTTAGTTCATCATATAATATGTTTATCATGTGATAAATTTATGGGTTTTCTGATGAATATTACATGATATAATACCGTGTGATATTTTTTTTAATTCATCATGTAATATGTGTTTGTCATGCAATAAATTTTTGGGTTTCCTGATGAACAGTACATGATATGATGTTGTGTGATATTGTTTTTTAGTTCATTATGTAATATGTGTCTACTATGTAATAAATTTATGAGATGTAATAAATTTATGAGTTTTCTAATTAACATTTCTATGTATTTGAGTTTTAAGTTTCATTAAGGGTATTTGAGTCTTTCTCTCAAAGGTTGGTTAATTTTGAATTTTTCCAGAGGGGTGCTTAATTTTGAAAATTTTGAATTTGTTTTGGTTAAATTTATATATATATATATATATATATATATATATATATATATATATATATATATATTAAAATGTATATTAAAAATTAGAATGGTCTAAATCAATCATTACAAACACATTTCATATAGGGTACGGATATTGACACACATAAAACTTATTAGTACATCCATTTTTATAAGTACACCCATGTCTAAAATTTAAAAAATAAATATTACTATAAGCACCCATCATAATGCCAGTAGTACCCTCATTGAAATAAATATATTCATTTTAATACATATTATTTATAAACACTCTTAAACTATTATCACACCCAATTTATAAAAAAAGTCATATTATTTTTGGAATCAAATCATTTTTTAATGATGGTCCAATTTACTTTTTGAAATATATCGAATGTAGGAGCCTCATAAAAGGAAATATGTGGAACCGTATATGGGGTCAATAAATTTTCAATATGGAATTATCTTATTTATACAACTATCTTAAAAATAAAAAATAAAAATAAAAAATAAAAAAATAAAAAAGAACTTATCGATATCTATGGCTATCTTAACAAAAAAATAAACGTGTTGATATCTACAGCTATCATTAAAATATATATATTTTATTTATTGATAGAGTTCATAACTATAAATAAAGAGAAAGACAAAAACAATATGATAATCATGTAATGATAATAAAGTTTGATACTTGAAATAAAATTAGAGCTTAATTAGGGTTTATCATAAGTTTTTTTTTTTTTTTTTTTTTTTTAAAGGTATTTTTTTTTAATAAAGAAATATAGTTGAAGATATGGATGTAATTAATGAGTGTATATATTATTTGGTTTTTTAAAAAAAAATTAAAGTAACTTGTCCTTATTTGTAAATTTCTATTCATATATTTTTGTAATTAAATTTTTTAATAAAATATGGCTGTACTAATAAGTTTTATGGGTGTCAATATTGACACCTTTCAAATAGTGGAAATGTCACTCTTTTTTATATTGAATTTTGAGACTATCACCAAATTAATAAATTAAGTTTAAATGACACCAATGGAAGTCTCAATGAAGAAGATGACCAAAAAAATTGGAAATTTTCATTTTTGCCCAATAAGTCACAAAAATTTCAAACATATCTAATAAGTATCGTAAACTATACGAAAAGTCTCAAAAATTACTTGAAAGGTCACGAAAATTAGAAAATAGGTCATGGAAATACAAAATAAGTCTCATAAACACAAAAAAAAGTCTCGGAAACATAAAAAAACGCGAGACTTATTTTTGTGAGTGTGTGTTTAAGGTTATTTTTGTCGGACTCGCACTTTAGGTTCTATTAAAATTTAAGTTATTAAAAATCAATTTTTACAGAGTGCTATTAAAATTTTGAACCCTTTCAAATATATACTTCCACTTTTTCCAACAACACATAACATGGGAGGTTTTTCCAACAATACATGGGAGGTCTTCCCACACTTTGAGAAGAAGGTGAGATATGTACAAACAACCATTTACTCATTTAGTATAATTATTTAAGGACCATGTAAATTATTTTTATTTTATTTGATAGGAAAAAAATATGTTACATCGACTAAAATGAGTTAAAGATGCTCACATTTGTGATTGAGATTCAAGTCTCATCATGCACAAAAACAATGTGTAAAGAGTTTTTAATTTTTTTAATTTTCATATTTACGGTGTAGATATCTAGACCACTCATGCATTACTTAATTTTGGCTCTAACATATTCATATATTTTTTTTTAAAGAGTGGAAGACGCACTTAGTGTGTAATTATGGATGTTATATTTATCTCTGATGTCGTGAGGGTAAAATGTCCAAGCTTCTCAATCCCGTAGACCCTTCACCCGATTAGTTTTTAAAATATTACAATAGTTTGGGATTTGGGGAAGAGAAGAGACTCGAATCCACAACCTCTTGGTATAAGTGTGATGGACATATCACCGGATTAACCTCATTTTATTCATTTTTATTTTAAATCTTAAAAAAAAAAAAAAAACCTAAATGAATAATAAATATGTGTCATCTTTACAGCTTAACTTTGATAAGAGGACCCCAAAATATATACTAATTAAGTGAAAGGGAAATTATCATTCTCCCCCCTATAGTTTGCCATATTCTCCAGTCTCCCCCCTCTAGTTTCAAAATTCTCCAATTTCCCCCCTCCCATGCCTATTTTCATATGGTGAGATTGGGCATGGGAGGGGGAAAATTGGAGAATTTTGAAACTAGAGGGGGGAAACTGGAGAATATGGCAAACTACAGGGGGGAGATTAATAATTTCCCTAAGTGAAATGGTAAAGAAGTTCTTAAACTCGAGAAGAGGAAAATGAAAAAAAGGACTAATTGCACAAACATCCCCTAATTTTAGGTATAATTGCAAGAATATGAAACTTTTACCCATAATTATACAAATGTCCCCTGCTGTTAGTTGACTTCCATTAACTCTAACCGTTGACCATAATGACTAAAGTATCCCTAGTTGCCTATTTTATTATTTAAATTAATAATTAAAAAACGAAATAGAAAAGACAAAGAAAAAAACTTTCATTTTATCAACTCCCAAACACAATCCAAAAATAAACTTAATAAACAAAAACCAAAACTCAATCCCAAACAACAACAAAAAAATCAAATCCATAAATAAAAACCCAAATTCATCAATTCCACAATCAGTTAACAACATCCATTTAAAAAAAAATTAAAAAAATTAGAACTTCAATGGTGTATTTTTAACTTTCTAGGTTGAAGTTCTATATATATATATATTTTTAATGGATGTGGTTAACTAATTGTTGAAGTTCATTTTTTTAATTATTAATTTAAATAATAAAAAAGGTAACACTTTAGTCATTGTGGGTTAAAATTGTGGTCAACGGTTAGAGTTAATGGAAGTCAACTAACGGCAGGTGACGTTTGTGTAATTATGGGTAAAAGTTTCATATACATACAATTATGTCTAAACTTAGGGGATGTTTGTGTAATTAGTCCAAAAAGAAAAAAACAATGTAACAAACGTGTTTCTTTAAAAAAGAAAAAGAAAAAGTAACAAACATGTATATTATAGTTCTTGAATTACTTCATAATGTGATTTTAGGAGAAGCTACAAAATTTTCTCATTTGAGAGAAGTAAAAAATGACCAAAAATGACTAAGGTGTTTATTAAAATTCTATGGAAGAGCTTTTGGTCATTTTTAGCCCCTCCCAAACGATAAAATGAGAAGCTACGTTTTATAGCTCCATCCAAAAGCACTTCAAGGAAGCAATGTGTACATGCAGTAAAGTAATACTAAAATATTATAAATGTAAAGTGGATATTATAGTTCCCGCTTCTTTTGCGGCCACAACAATAACACTCTCACAGTAGTCGACTAGTCTCACCTAATAATAATAAAATCCCTAAATATTTCGGTTTTCCCTAGATATTATACACAAATTTTAGGTTTTCAGTTTTCACTGAATCCTAACGAACACATTACAAATGGGCGCTTTTTGTAAGGGAGATGCTTGCTTCTCTTCGCTTGACGCCGGTTTCACTTCGTCGCAACAACTCAGATTCTCTAAACACGTTCACGACAACGTCCACGGCAACATTTATCTCGATTCGGTCATATATTTTTTATTTCCTCTTTTCCTTTCTTGGTTATCTTTAATCCAAGAAATAACTTAGGAGCTTTAGAATGTTGTTGTTTTGATAGTGGAATTTATAGTTGTTGATGTTTTTGTCTGCTTTGCAGCTCTCTTTGAAGTTTATTGATACGGAGCAGTTTCAAAGGTAAGTTGTTTCTTTTCTTTTTCTCTTTTTGGGATTATTAAGTGTTTCCTTTTTTTAGTACCATTTACTCCGATGTTGTTAATGATGTTATTGTTATTTACAGGCTCCGTGACCTAAAACAACTTGGTGAGTTTGATGCCGTTTTCTGTTCAATATATTGTCAATTAACTATGTAATTGGAATGTTTCTGTAATTTTGACTGTTACTCAAGTGTTTTTGGTAGATCATGTTGTTTATCGTTACAAACAAAATCTAGTGTGTGTAACGTAAATATGATGAAACTCTTCATACACCAAGAATCTAACCTCATTTGTGGGATAGTCTAATGATTGGATGAATAATGATGGTCAATATTTATATACTTGATACATTTGAACCTGTGTCTTTGCTCTTTATTTCTTTCTACTTTGCATTTGCATCATAGAAAGACTCTTTTCGTGCATTAAGGTTTTCTTATTTATCTGTGTTGGGCTCAATGTCAGCAGCAAGTTATATGCTGAGTTTCCATTACAAGCTGGAACTTTGTTAATTAAACAGACGTTTCACATGTTTTAGGTATGACACACATGGTCTATCCGGGGGCTACACATTCCCGATTTGAACATTCTCTTGGAGTGTATTGGCTTGCTGGCGAAGCTGTTCAAAAGCTCAAAAATTACCAAGTACGGGATTGTTGTTTATGCTTTTAGATTGTTTGTAATCTCATTAATTACTGCATCTCAAGGTGTTTATGTAAATCATCCAATCCTTGCAGGGTCTGGAGCTTGGTATTGATGCCTTTGACATACAAACCGTGAAAATTGCAGGTAATTAACTGTGATTCTTAAGATTCGCTATTCCTAGTTAACTGCTTCCTTACCTTTTTTTTTGGTCATTTAATCTGTAGGACTTCTACATGATGTGGGCCATGGGCCTTTCAGTCACTTGTTTGAACGCGAGTTCCTTCCTCGTGTCCGTAGTGGTTCCAAATGGTACTCTATACATAATTTTGTATGATGCATTTATCTTGCCTTCCTGCTGATAATGAGGAAATTGCAATTCACTTTGTTAATAGAAAAATACTGTGTTTCCTGAGAAACTATGTTTTATTCTTTCTAGTAAGTGTAAGCACCTTGACTTATTAATCAAGCAGTGATCTCTTATGTATTCTGCCAATAGAAATATGAGATGCGTGTGTGCTGCAGCAGTGCTTGTTTTGGGAATTATGTGTAATAGTGAGGTTTTTACCTTGTATGCTTTGTTTCCTTTAATTTTTTATTACTTTTTTATTTTTATTTTATTTTTTAAAATTCTGAATCAGAGTGCTCATAAGTTACTTAATCATTTTGTAGCTTTAGTTTTGAGGATAAACATAAAATGGCATAAACTGAAATTTTCTACACAAAAGGAAGTTAACAAATCAATTTAGAATGCTTTGGTGCACTTGATGGAGAGAAGTTACAGCAATATTACTTTGGTTTTGTTTCGAAAATCTTTTGAGTGTTGTTTGTGTCTGGATGCATGTTGGAAAATTTAATTTCTATTTATTAACCAGTTAGTCTCAGTGTTATTAGTTTGGTTAGATTGGTTCCTTGGAAATGTAATCAGTGGTTCTTTCTCAGAAGCTTAGGACTGGATCCCCTGTTGGAGCCCACTCAGGTTACTCTGTGTATCCCTTGTAATTGAGTACTGCAAGGGATATTATAATTTTTAAATCAAGGTTGTTTAGTCTTCATGTAATCATCCCTTGTTCATTTGTGTAGGGTAACTTTGATATTGGATTACCTATCTTGAAATTTTGCCCTGGAAGAATTATGTGTTATGTGTACCGTAGGGCTCTTGGTCATTTTTCTTTACTTTTATTGTTCAGGGGAAGGCCTCTTCCTCTTTTATGCGGACCTATTACAATGACATTTCCCCATTGATAAAAAAAATTCAACGTTCAAGTCTATTTGTTTGCAAGTTCTAATGTTTCTCTCTTTCTATACCCCACTCAACTGCTTTTGAGACAAACTTTCTTGTGCTTTATGTGATACTTGTAATTTCTAGGTCTCATGAGGAAATGTCAGTAAAGATGGTTGATCATATCGTGGATGAGCACCATATTGATGTTGACTCTGAAATGATTAAAAAAGTAAAGGTAAACTCATCTTACTAGTAATCCTCTGTTTCCAAAATTCTGTCAGAATTACCAAATATATGTAATACTTTTTCTCACAACTTAATGTGTTCAGCTCTGTATTGTAATGGAAATTTTTGTGTGATACATAAGACGGAAGCTAAAAATGCCATGAAAACAAGTTTCATGATGAACTGGTTCTGCATTTGATAAGGGAAATATTTTCAGATTTTTTATTTATTTATTAATTTTTAAATTGTGGCAGGAGATGATACTAGCTAGCTCTGAGTTTTCCATTCCAAAAGTAAGGTTTTTTGTGATACTTCATTTTATATGCCCGTTTATGTTTATGCTCGGGATCTTATTATTGTTTTCTTTTGGCAAATATTTATGCTTTATTTGTAGGCCTCAAAAGAGAAGCATTTCCTGTATGATATTGTTGCAAATGGTCGAAATGGAATTGATGTGGACAAGTAAGTGAGGCTTATTATTTATCCACCAAATTTATATCTTTTCCTTAAGTTTCATATACACAAATACTTATTTTATTGTTGCAAAATTTTTAATTATAGTATAAATCTGATATGTAGGTTTGATTACATTGTCCGAGATTGCCGAGCTTGTGGTCTAGGATGCAACTTCGAGTTTCAAAGGTTAATTTTAACTTAGTCAATACAAACACATCCGTGTTCCTGCAAACACCGGCTTACTCGCACACATATGGCTTACTGGCTCCATGATATTGATTTTATAACTAGTGTAGTAAGCCAACATGAATTTTTTTTTTAAAACGGAACTTTTTACCCGAATTATGCAATTTTGATAATTTGCAGGTTGATGGAGACAATGAGGGTTTTGGATGATGAGATTTGCTATCGTGCTAAGGACTGTTAGTATCTTCTATTTAATTCCATTCTACAGCCATGTATAATTTTTGTAATGCCCTGCTAATATTGATTAATATCTTGCTAGATCTTACCATCCATAAGCTATTTTCCACTCGTGCTGATCTGTATAGAACAGTGTATACACATCCAAAAGTAAAGGTATGCAACATAATCATTTATTCTATATCAGAGTCTTCATCTGCATGTTCTGTTCTCACTTTGTTTAATTATTTTTTATTCCTTATGCTATACTTTTTTAAATCATCTTTGATGTTCTCTGTAAAGTAGTGTTTGAAGTCCCAGTATCCCTAATCTCACTGTATCATAAATGCAGGCAATAGAGCTTATGGTGGCAGATGCCCTGTTGGAAGCAAATGATTTTCTAGAGATTTCATCCTCCATTGAAGATCCTTCTGATTACTGGAAGGTTTTAAAGTTGCTTACTTTGTTAAGAATAAAAAAGCTTCTATTGCCTGTATGTTGTAGAATGTGATGTTAACTGTGGTTCTTTAAATTTTAGTTAGATGACACAATAATCAAAGCTATTGAGATAGCTCCTAACCAAGAACTCAAGAAAGCGAGGGATTTGATTTTGCGCATCCACAGGAGGAATTTGTACCAGGTACAGAAGCTTTGTTGATTATTTCGGTTTTGCCCCTAAGTAACAGAATACAGCATCATGTGGAAGGATACTAACTTATAGGTCCCTTCTTGTGCTTTGATAATGTGCGCTCTGCTAATAAACCTGTTATCATCCAATGATATTTTACGAAGCTGAAAATATAAATTTCTTTTCTGTGGCAGTTTTGTAATGAATATGCTGTTCCAAAGGACAAATTAGAAAATTATAAAGATGTTACTGCAAAAGATATTGTTTGTTCCCAGGTAAATGCACAGTATATACTGCATATATGTCTGCATGTGGGCTCTTTGAAAAATGGAGTAGAGTAGAGTTTCTAATATCTGTCTGTATTTTCATTTACAGAAAAATGGTGGAGTGATATTGAGAGAAGAGGATGTTTCTGTTAGCAGTGTCAGGATTGATTTGACTCGTGGAAGGCATAATCCTCTTGAAAGGTATCAGAAGAAGTATGACGCATTTATGCTTAATTTAAATAAGCATATTTTTTTTTTTTGCCTATATTTTTGTTGCAACCACTAATTTTTGTTATTGATTTCTTTTGGTGCATGTCCTCTCCAGCATTAACTTTTTCAAGGTACTCAAAATTAATATATAGCCTGAATATCGTTATTTTTCATTTTATGATACATGATCCTTAATTGATTTAACTTGGGTCATTGTTGTATCCTTTACTTATTACTTGTTTATTTTTCCAAATTTTTTGACAATGAGGATAGCTGTGAATACCTAAGAGTGTTTGTGGGCATATAATGTAGCCCAGTTATCAAATTGAGTATGATCTGCTTAGAACTGTTCTATGCCCTTGGAATAATACAGGAACAAAATGAAATAAGAGCAAGCTCTCTTTTTCTGTTGTCTTTTTTCTACACAGGTGATATCACCTAGTTTATAATTACCTGACCAATTCACTCTCTAATCTCAACCTTAACTTGGCAAAATGCTTCTAAGTTGGAGTTTCACTGATGACTCGGGCAATGTATGGTTGTCCAAGTGAATCCTTTGAAGTTATATAATTTCTGGTTTGAAATCTTTGTAATACAGACTTAATTTGTTTCAGTAGATTTTGCAAAAATACAGTGCAACTACATGACATATTGTAGGTTTAAGCAAAAACTTTTCAATTTGATTAGGATTTTTTTTTTCCATTTGTATGAGACACTGTATTAGAATTCAAAACAGGACTCAATGCCCTTTATCTGTTACCACGTGCAGAAAAAAGTTGCTATGTTTGTCCTGATAAATGTTCCTAATTCAGTATCATGTCTTCAAGTTCCAGTAGCTTTCTTATTTTAATAGTTTAGGGTTTTAACATGCTTGATTCTTTTTCCAGGATTATGAGAGTGACGAGAAATTCTCTATACCTGATGAACGCGTTAGTCACTTGCTGCCTTCGTATTGTCAGGATATGATAGTGAGGGTGTACTCCAAAAAACCTGAGCTGGTCTGTCAATTTTATTTAGTTAGCATTTTTGTCTTCTATGGTTTGATCAAAATGTCTTTGTACCCATTTCTGTTCCTTGTGACATCAACTTTTCTATATACTATGAAACAGGTTGGAGCAATCTCTGAGGCTTTTGAGAACTTTCAATTAAAAACTTATGGGATTAAAGCACAAGTACATGCAACACCAGAGAAGAAGAAAAGGCGCTTATGAGGTCAATATTTTGTTGATTCTCTCTTCCGGACATCTTGTTTATAAACATATCCGGTTGCTGGTCAGCACCTGAATACAGTTCAGATATCATTCATCACATTGAAGCATTGTTAATTCAGTTTCTTTGGTCAGCACATGCATACGGTTCAGATATCATAAACACATAGAAGCAATGTTATTTGAGTTTTTACACGTTCGGCTTTCCATTCACGTAAATTGATTTGTATAGTTGAGGCCACATTTTTCCATCTATCAACTTGTTAAACTGATATGATTAGAACAATGGGTTTTTGAAGCTGGTACTACTAAGGTACAGACTACAGAGTTGTAATGAGTTTATTGATGTTCACAAGGTGTGATCGGAGCTCTCTCTCTCTCTCTCTGTCGTTTTATCCTGGCTTCAAGATGAGGTTAGTTCATTTCATAATTGTAAGAGTAATTGAAAATTTTAATACTTGATATAATTGGGCGTGTGAAAACGCCAATGTGTCCTCCTGGACGTGATCATACCCAGTCATTCCATAGATGTTGAAGATATTTTCACGGTCAAAAAGGAAAAGAAAATGCAAGGCAATTTGTTTTCATGTCAAAGATTTCGCGAGATTGGTTTGTTTTGTTCTAGTTTAAATTATACGTTTAAATGTTGTTAATTTGAGTGGTGACATTGAGAGTCAAAAATCACGGGAGGTAAGAAGTGGGCAGCAAATGTGCAATCTGTTTTGTTTGCCGGAGGGGATATATCTCGGTGAGTCGGTGGTGGCCCCGTGAACCCTAACCCTAATAGGACCTCATAAAGTCAAAAAGGTTGAGCTTTCACGTGCATGGTTAGGTTAGGTTAGGTTATGTGGTGGTGCTACAATATTAGTGTTAATTCATGGGAAACACAATCCTTGGATAAGGTCCCATTCTTTAACTACCTTTTTGACTCAAATTGAATGAAGAATTACATTTCCAAGGCCTCACTTTGGACAGTTTGACAACCCGACGATGCCTATAACATAAAAGCAGCTACTGTAAAAAGACTCACTGAATCAATAATTGCGCAGGAAAAACTAGGGGTAGCCGCGTAAATACATTGTATTTCTGCTATTAGTATCGACCAAACAACATCTTCTAAGGCTATCTTTAATTGGTCTTCAATTTTTTCTTCAATTTAAAGACTGAAAATAGAATATTCTAGGAATATTTCATCTTTATAATTTTATTACTCCAACCATTCTTTATTTTACACTCTCTAAACAATAAAATATTGAATATTTTATCTTCATAATTTTACTATTCTAACAATTCTTCATTTTACGATCTTTAAACAATAAAATATTATTATTTTACTTTATAAATAATATTTCAAACTTTCTTTGATAAAATTGTTTTCTCTACATTATCATATTAGATAATAATTAAAATATAGTCAATATTATACTCGGTTGAAAGATCTGAACAAAATATTTCTAATGGTATAATTTTATACTAATTATATTTATAAATCAAAAATTATATATGATTAATTGGGTTTAATTAAAAAAAGTGAAAAAGGAGATGGAAAGAGAATAATAATATTTTAATCAAATAGTGAAATGAAGATCTAATTTTGGATCTTCAATTTTGAAGAACCAAAAGCCATTTTCATTTTGAAGAATGGTTGGAGTTAATATTTTTTTCATTTTGAAGAAATGAAGGATGGTTGGAGAAGGCCTAATGGGAGAAAATTAACAATAGATAATTAGCAATCTTCTAACATAAAAGCAGTTAAGTTACTGTAAAAAGATCCACTAGTGCAGGCGTGCAGCCTCCTCCTTGGCAATATCCATGAAACAATAATTGCTCAGGAAACTAGGGGCATACATACGCATGTATACATTGTTTGTCTGCTATTCAGTGTTGACAAACATCTTCGTATGGAAGACAAAATCTTTGTGCACCATCCACTCGGGTATATTAATTATGAGAAATACAGTTTAGTTTGTTTAAAACTTTATTTTAAATGATGTGATAGATGATAGTTTATATATGAATATGGTATAAATTATGAGATGATATAGTTAATAGTGTGGTATATCACCTATCATATCATTTGTCATATCATTTGTGATGAATTTTAGATAATTTTTTTTTTAAAAATTAATAAATATATTTAAGTAATAAAAAGAGCTCAATATGCTACCATTATGTAACAGGTGATCCGATTATCTAAGAGTCGTAACTTGATCAGGAGACAATGTACATTTTAGTACTCGGTTCCGATAAACCTCAGACCTGATCAATGTCGGAAAAAAAAAAAAAAACAAATGGTCTATATACCTGCAAGTGTGGAGTGACTATTTCTCACTAGTAACTTAGTAAGAGCATCTAACAGTCGTCCTTGGAGACCCCCTTTAAATAAGGGTGGATGTTGTTGTAAGGGGTCATTAAAGGAGTATGTGTTCCAACAATACTCGCTTAAAATGACTATCTTAATAATTTTTTATTATTGTCTTTATATTTTACTTTGTAATTATTATTGTAAAACAAATTACTCATTATATAATAAAAGAGCTGTTGGGATTTAAAAGTTAAATATCTAGTGCTTTTAAAAAAATAAGATATATGGAGCCACTTAAGGGGGTTGAAGCCACCTCTCAATTAAGGGAGTGAGCTCCACTAAAACACATTTAAATGGGTTTTTAAGGGAACTGTCGGAGCTGTAAATATATATTTTTTCTTTTGAAATAAACTCATATAAAGTTGAAATAAAGAGATGATGATTGTGAATTAGGAATTAAGTAGCCATATGTTCCCTTTATAGTAAACGGTGTTATAAATTAAGTTGACAATTTGTAATGTATTATGTATGGTGTACGTATTATATATTTATAAATTATAATACATTATAATTTCTACATATATTATTATGCCATGCAAGCAATGTAACTATATTTGGCAAATGGGACAACCCAACTGGCCAACTATATATATAGTATTTCTATTGTCAGTTCGTCCTGATATAAAATATATCAGGACAAAGAATGTAGACTACAGATTATGGAAAAGTTTTGACAAGTGCATACACTTTGAGTCAAAGTATGTAAATCCAATAGTCCACATTCTTCATCTTGATATATTTTATATCAGGACGAACTGATAATAGAAAAATTATATATATATATATATATATATATATATAGAAAAAATTTCAAGTCAGTGCATCCAGATATAACTTCGTGAGGATATTGAATGTGAGTCATTCGTTTTACATACTTTGATTCAAGTGTGCATACACTTGTCAAAACTAGTGGCTCATATTCAATATCCTGATAAAATTATATCAGGATGCATACAAAATTAAGTGATGATGAGCCAATTATGACATGCCACATGGGAAACCCATATCATACAGAACCAAGATATATTGTCATGTGGCCGGCTCACTTATGCATTATGAATAAAATATTGGAAACTAAGATATGATTAGACCACACCAAAAATGAATGTCAATTTTTTTCAAAAAAAAAAAAAAAAAAGAAAACTCAAATGTCAATTAAAGTTCCATGTTAACAATGAAAGGATGTCAATTTCCCTCCAAATTCCCACATCCCAGTTCCCAAGGAAGCACAGATACTCCATTTGGTAGAGGTAACTCGTATCCAGTTTAGATACTTTCCGGATATTTCAGGATACGTATCCGATACGCCAAATGGCGTATCCGTTGACTTTTTCATAAGTTTGACTAGAGGATACTTGGGGGATACTTGGAGGATACTTAGGGGATACGTTTGGGGCAATATTATAATTATTATAGTATAAAACAGGGTCAAATTATAATTTCAAAATTTTAGGTGTCAAAATGAAATTGTAAGGAAATTTTGGTTTTGATTCCATTGACATGGAAAATACGGGGATACTTGAGATTGCAAACCTTTCTCCTGATGAATCAGAGTTAGAGGCGAATTATTTATATCATTTAACAATATGAATGATGATAATGAAGTTAATTAGGAATTTAAAATATGTTTTATGAATTTTTTTTTATGTATTATTTGGATTTTGTATATGTTATGACTTATGTGAGTGTGACGTATGTGTTATTTGTGGTAGCCCAAAAACGGCTCATAGGCCCAATATAAGATAGCCCAAACCTCGTAATAAAAGGATTCTACCCAGGCCCATCTTGTTAGCTCGACCCAGCACAGGAACCAACAGCAACATGACTTGGTCTTGGAAAGACCAAGTCATGAGGTCAGATACTCAACTGATAGTTAATGGAGGAGAAAATCTCTCCAAAATCCCACCAAAACTTCACCCACGATCACACTCTGGGTGGACGTTGGGGCTAGATGGCTCACTATAAATAAGGTGGCCATCACAGTTTAAGCTCTCTGAATTCTCTCTCAACTAAAGCTTAATAGCGTACTGAAACTCTGCCTCGAAGAACATTCCGGTCACTAGAAATCAATCATCGCCACCTTTACGATATACCGCTCAGCCCAAGCGCATATAAGGCTATAATCCGACCCCTATCTTTCCATATTTTTTACAATATATTTCTGTTTTAAGTTCTCTTGCAGGTTCCACGAAGTTCAGTCGACCATACTCAAACGACGATCGACGTCGATTAATCAACTTCCAGCCTAGTTGCTTTGGGCCTGATACAACCCGACCCATTTGACGTACCAAATCAAACGACCACCTACAGTTTGGCGCCCACTGTGGGGCCCATTGCAACTACCTTCAAATTCAGTCAATCTACTCCAACTACAACTCAACATGACTGGAAACGGATCAGTTCCCACCGTCGAAGAGTAAATTGCTGCATTGACCGCTCAAATGACCGCAAGCGCCGAGAGGATGTAGGCGCTCGAAGCGGAAAATACAGCAATCCGAGCAGCGAATGAAGAGTTTAGAGTGTTGGTCGACGGAGTAGTGCCTGATTCAGCAACATCGGAGCACCCAACATCGGCACCAAACGGAGAACCGTTTGTCGATCGACTTACTCCAAGAGCACCAGGCAACCCCGTCGGACCCAAGATGAATCCGGTCGACCATCAGAATCGACCAACACTTTAGACCGCAAGGGTTGATATCGACCTCAATGATATGCCTGCCCGGAACGATGTGATGAACGAACAAGATCCAGCAATGGACCAACAGCCGGACAATGTCAACAAAACGACCATGTCACTCCAGTCGACACCCGGATTGGTAAAACCCGGGCCTGGTATGCATTTAAATAATAACTTGAAA
The DNA here is from genome assembly GCA_008009225.1 of Acer yangbiense. Lineage (NCBI taxonomy): Eukaryota > Viridiplantae > Streptophyta > Magnoliopsida > Sapindales > Sapindaceae > Acer > Acer yangbiense. The sequence goes on along the minus strand of CM017769.1, from coordinate 34,239,575 downwards.
TTTTCTCGCAGGTTTGTAGAAATGGAAGCTCTCATCCAACGAATTCCAGGAGTCCCAGCTCCGATAAAGAAGAGCACTGCCAACAGCTTCGCCGACTCGCCGTTCGTCGACGCAATTGCTCTCACTGAGATGCCTAGGAAGTTCAGCTTCCCAAACATGAAGCAGTATGAGGGAACGACAGATCCAGACGACCACATTGCACAGTACAACCAGAGGATGTTTACCGCTGTAATCCCGCGCGACCTGAGAGAGGCATGCATGTGCAAAGCTTTCGGATCTAGCCTAAGCGGTCCCGCTTTACAATGGTATACCAATTTGCCTAATAACTCAATTGATTCTTTTGCGCAGTTGACGGACACTTTCGTGGAGCAATTCGAAAGTAATCGCAAGCTGGAGAAGCAGTCGGACGACCTCTATACAATAATTCAGCGACCAGGCGAAAACTTGAGGGCTTATGTCAGACGCTTCAACCGAGAGAAAGTGTAAATCCCGCATTGCAATCAGGCGACTGCCATTTACGCCTTCAGGAAAGGCCTCAGGTTTGACTCTGATTTATACAAAGACCTCACAAAGTATCCATGTAGGACTATGGAGGATGTACTAGCCAAGGCATGGGCACAAATCAAGTGGGAAGAGGATGAAGCAAACTACATCGACAAAACCAACAATACATACTACGGGAATCGATGTAACGATCGAGTAGAGAGAAGGTCTAATGACTGGAGATCACAACCTTACCCTACAAACAACCGAAGGAATCCCTAATCTCGACACGAGGGCTCAAGTGACAAACATTCTTATGATCGTGGTAATGCGAGGTCTAGTCAACCACAGGTAGAAGCACCAGAATATAACCTCAGCATCGAACATGTCGACCTTGTAGCAGTAATGAAGGAAATGGGCAAAACGGTTAAGTGGCCACGAAAGATGAATGCACTGCCGGAACACAGAGACCCAAAACTTCGATGCTAATTCCATGGAGATCACGGCCATAGCATAGAAGATTGTATCGCCCTGAAATTTAAAGTCGCTGAACTTCTAAAACGAGGACACCTTCGAGAATTCCTAACGGATAAGGGAAAGCAGACTTACGCGAGACGCGACGACCAAAGACAATCTGATGTCGTCGACAGTCCTTCGGAGCCACCTAGACAAGATAGAGTGATCAACTACATCGTAGGTGGATCCAAAGTCACCGGCGTGAGTTATTCTGCAGCCAAGAGACATGCGTGACAAGTGTCGAATACGAAAATTCAACCAAGGAGAGAACATCCATCAAAAGTCGACGAAACTGTCATCTTCAAGTCGACCGACAAATTAGATTTGTTTTCTCCTCACCATGATGCTTTAGTTATATCTTTACATATCGCTAATTGTTTAACTAAACGCATCTTAATCGATAATGGTAGTTCTTGCAATATTTTATTTAACAGTGCTCTGAGAGAAATGTAGGTCGACGAGTCGAAGCTCAGTCACCGAACGACTATGTTGACCGGGTTCAGTGGAGAGCAAAAAAGCACGCTAGGCGAGATTGTGCTACCAGTCTACGCTGAAGGAGTCAACTTGTATATCAACTTCCTCGTGCTCGACTACCAATCTCCTTACAACGCCATACTGGGCAGACCATGGATACACGAGTTAAAGGCCATCCCGTCGACTTACCATAAGATGATCAAATTTCCTACCAAGTGGGGGGTAAAAGAGATCAAAGGGGAACAACGAGCAGCCAGGGAATGTTATCAGAATGCCATGAAAAAGAAGAAACAAGATTTATAGCAATTACAGGAAGCCAAGGTCGAGTCGACTCAAAACAAGCCACACATGGAGGAACTCGACGAGGTGTCGATCGATCCAGATCACCCCAATAATAAAGTCTACATCGGGTCCAGGTTACTGGACGACATCCGAGAGCAGTTGATCACATTTCTCAAGGAACGTCGCAGCAGTTTCGCTTAGTCACACGAAGACATGGTCGACATCGACCTTGAAGTAATAGTACACCAATTGCAGGTTGACCCAGATCATCAACCAGTAAAACAAAAACGAAGAAAGTTCGAATCAGAAAGGAACAAGGTGATCAACAACGAAATCCAAAAACTGATCGACATAGGATCGGTGAGAGAAGTAAAATACCCCGACTGGCTAGCAAACGTCGTCGTAGTCAAAAAGAAAAATGGGAAGTGGAGAGTCTGCATCGACTTCACAAACCTCAACAAAGCCTGCCCCAAAGACTCTTTCCCACTACCTCACATCGACATGTTAGTCGACGCGACTGCGGGACACGACTTATTAAGCTTCATGGATGCATACTCCGGCTACAACCAGATACTGATACACCCCGACGATCAAGAGAAAATGGCCTTCGTCACGGAGCGAGGTACATTTTGCTATAAGGTAATGCCTTTTGGTTTAAAAAATACAGGTGCAACCTACCAAAGGCTGGTCAACAAAATGTCCACAAAGATGCTTGGATCGACAATGGAAGTCTACATCGACGATATGTTGGTCAAATCCTTAGTCGCACAACAACACATCAACCATCTGAGACAGTCGTTCGACGTTCTCGACGAATATGGTATGAAACTAAACCCCACTAAATGCTCTTTTGGTGTATCTTCAGGAAAATTTCTAGGCTATCTGGTCACCCATAAGGGAGTTGAAGCAAATCCAGACCAAATACGGTCGATCGAGAACATCGAGTCACCTAGATGCATCAAAGACGTGCAGAAACTTACCGGTCGTGTAGCAGCACTGAACCGCTTCATCTCCAAGTCGTCTGAACGATGTCTACCATTTTTCAATACCCTTAGAAAAAATAAGTCATTCGAATGGAACGACGACTGTGAGAGGGCGTTGCAAGACTTGAAGACATACTTGAAGTTGTCACAACTACTGTCAAAGCCAAAGGACAACGAAACGCTGTTTGTATATCTGGCGGTATCCGACACTGCTGTAAGCGCAGTCCTCGTCAGAGAAGATGAAAACAACCAACATCCAGTCTACTACGTAAGTAAAACCTTACTCGACGTAGAAACCAGGTATAGTCGACTGGAGAAACTCACATTGGCCCTCATAGTAGCGGCACGAAAACTCAGACCCTACTTCCAGTGCCACACGATTAAGGTACTAACTACTTACCCCATTAAAAATATTCTTCATAAGCCAGAACTTTCAGGTCGACTGACGAAGTGGGCAGTAGAACTCAGCGAGTATGACATCAGCTTCCATCCACGATCGGTGATGAAATCATAGGTACTAGCCGATTTTATTGTGGATTTTACCCCTGGTGAAAGTGTGTAGGCCGAACAGGAACTAGTTGCACTCATGGAAACACCTACACCCCAGAAATGGACTTTATTGGTTGACGGGTCCAGTAACATCAAAGGAAGCGGGCTAGGATTAGTACTCAAATCCCTACAGGGGGACATACTAGAGCAGTCGATCCACTGTGGTTTTCGTGCGACAAATAACGAAGCTGAATACGAAGCCTTGATCACCGGGCTCGACCTCGCAAAAAGCCTAGGTGTGAAAAGCATTAAAGTACTAAGCGACTCCCAACTAGTCATTCGATAGATGAATGACACGTATAAGGTAAGGGATCAGAGAATGTCAGCCTACCTGATCAAAGCCAAACAGCTTCAATCGACCTTTGACAAGTTTTCGATCGAACAAATACCTCGATCCGAAAATGCACGAGCAGACGCATTAGCAAGCCTCGGGTTGACAACAACAAATGGTCCAAAGTCGATTCCTATAGTTCATCTTATGTCTCCATCAATTCAAGAAACAGAAACACTGGCACCCGTTGACGATGGAAGAAGCTGGATAGAACCAATCTTCAATTACCTCAAAGCTGACATTCTGCCAGACGACAAGACAGAAGCAAGAAGAATCAAGGCAAAAGTAGCTAAATTCTGCATCATTTACGGCAAGCTCTACAAAAAGTCGTTCATCGGACCCTACTTGAGGTGCGTCACCAAACGAGAGGTGTACGACGTCCTAAAGAGTTTACACTATGAGGAATGCGGAAACCATTCTGGTGCCCGTAGTTTGTCGAACAGAGCCATCACTGCAGGATACTATTGGCCGACCATGCGAACAGATTCCCAAAATCACGTCAAGTCGTGCGACAAGTGCCAATGTTTCGCACCAGTATCGCATCTCCCCCAAGGTATGTTAAATTCAATTTCGGCCCCTTGGCCTTTTATGAAATGGGGGATGGACATTGTAGGTAAGCTTTCGACTGCACCCGGCTGCGTCGTCTACATGTTAGTCCTGACAGACTACTTTACCAAATGGGTCGAAGTCGGGGCATATCAACAAGTACACGACATTGAGGTACGCGATTTTGTATGGAAAAACATTATATACAGGTTTGGAGTACCCAGGGAAATAGTGACCTACAACGGGTCCCAATTCATTTCGTACGACTTCAAGAATTTCTGCGACAAGTATGGGATCAAGCTAAGTTTGTCGACTCCATGATATCCTCAAGCAAATGGACAAGCAGAGTCGACCAACAAAACCATTATTAATACATTGAAGAAACGACTTGAAGCTGAAAAAAGCGAGTGGGCAGAAAAACTTTTTGAAATCTTGTGGTCGTACAAAACTACCCCACGTCGGTCGACAGGAGAAACTCCCTTTTCACTCGTCTATGGCTCAGAGGCAGTCATCCCAATAGAGACCAGGCTATCGACCGTCCGTAGCGAAAATCCGGATGAAGAACAAAACAACTTGGAGCTCAATTTCGAGCTTGACCACCTCAATGATCGACGAGATCGTGCTGCTCTAAGAATTCAGTCGTACCATCAACAAGTCACTTGACACTACAATAAAAAAGTAAGGGCCAGAGTCTTCAAACTCCACGACTGGGTACTGCGACGAGTCTTCCAAAACACAAGGGAAGAAGGCGCGGGAAAATTGGGACCGACATGGGAAGGACTATATCAAATAACAGATGTTGTCGGACGAAGAGCATACAAACTAAGGGGACTCGACGGTCGAGAACTACATAATAGTTGGAATGCCCTACATCTAAAGCAGTACCATTTCTGAACTTTATTTTGTCTTGATTTAAATATTATTACCTTTCTTCCATCGACTTCTCATTACTAACAAATTGACCCCTGAAGAGCAATGATGACAACTTAGTGCAACTAAGTGCAAAACTGAGCTCACATATTTATCATCTTACAAATGCTGTCGACTTCGACAAAAAGTTTTCTATTACAGATAAATGTTCGACGTCAAACTCCTAATATCCTCCTTCGACAATCGCATATTAAGAGTGGGGGAATAACACTGGGGACAAACGTCAACCCAATTGACAAGTGTAACAAATATAACGCATGTACGCGATTCAATGTAAAAAAGGTCTTGTCGACCAAATATAATGCATGTACGCGAAATTTTCTAAAAAGTCTTGTCGAGCATATATAACGCTTGTACGCGATTTTCCATGTGAAAAGGTCTTGTCGACCATTTCTCACTTGTACACGAAATTTTAAGGTCTTATCGACCCTTCGCGAAATATTACAGCCACTTACAATCAAAGTGATATCTAAAATAGAAGTCGACGACCTTCAATAAACGCGCGTAAGCAATTTTTCATACGACACTCGACATCGTTCGACTTACGAATGAGTGAGTTGACAGGCTTATTTCATTTAAAATAAAACTCTTAACGTCGTTCGACCTACGAATGAGCATAAGTTTACAGGCTTATCTCGTTCAAACTATAAATTATCGTTGTGTAAACCCCATTATGAGATGGTCGTTTGTTTTCACAATACCAAATCAATATAACGAAAGGAAGGATAAACATCGATTCAATATAGCAAAGGAAATAGTCATAAATAGGTCACTCCGACCAAATCATCCATGAGTACAAATTACAAACTAAAACAAATTGGAAAAGTCGCTGTCAGTTCACTGGCGGATAGGCAACATCTTCAGGTGGATCTGCGGGATCTCTGGGTCATTCACCGAGGCTCTTATCAATATTCTCCTCGTCAGCTTCTTCAGTGCCTACGGCCTCTCCCGGAGATGATTCCTCAAGCTTACACATCTCTTCATAAAGATCAATCTCCTCTTGCATCTCCGCACGATCCCATTTTGAATGGTCGCCCGACATATATTCCTTAAAAATCTCCGCCCTTGCCTTGCACATGGCAACAGCAGCAATCGACTCCAACTGGTCTCTCAGCTCTGCAACAAGGCGATCCTTCTCGACCACATCCGCCTTAGCCTTCGTCGACTCCACTAAACGACAGTCACTCTCCTCCTTCTTGTCTTTCAACGCCTGCTCCAGAGCAGTACATCTCTGCTCCATCTCTTTTAGAGAGGTGTTAAGTTTGACCTTATCTGCCTTGAGAGTGTCGCCCTCCTTCCTGAGTGTTGTACATTTGTCGTTGACCAATTTGTATCTCTCATGAAGGTGCAAGTTCCCCTGCAAAGCCTGTAAGAAAAGATGAAACATGAAGATCAGAGAAACAATAGCAATACTATTGAGTTAGATTACAAATTTGAAATAAACAAACCCACCTGGAATATCGACAGCGTAGTCGTATTGAAAACCTCCTCCGTCTTTTGCTCTTCAAATGTAGCTCATCAGAAGAAAGAAGAAATTCATCCGACCGTTCCAAGAAGCCGGCTGGATCATTGAATGACGAAATTTTGGAAGCAAGAAGTTTCATCGATGAATCTGGTTTGAAGGTGCCCTCAGACTGTACCTTTGAACCTGACTCGATGCCTTTTCCCTGATCTTTGGTCGAATCTTTTCTTTGCCTCTTCCGCGTCAGAGGACGTTCAGGAGATGAGGCATAGACAGGCTCAGTGGTCGCAGCGGTGCCTTCTATTGTCTTGTCGACCTCAGGCTTCCCCTTGGCCACCCACTTCTTCACAAGCACATCCCTATAACGCTTTATTGCACCAGCATGATCCGACAAATTCATCTTTGTGTTCGACATCGACGTAACTGCGAAACGACGCTCAACGTCAGAAACAGATGGCAGAAAAATCCTATTATAACCTAGAATTTCAAAACTCCTCCTAATCCAAACATATGACACGAAGTCTTTCACAGTCGGATACGGCCTTCTTGTCCAATTCAAGGTCGACTATCGCCACAAACTGCTAGGCCTAAGCTTACCATCCACCAGCAAAGCTTTACAACTTCTCTCTGTAGCAGGAATGCTTAAAATCTGCTTAGTAAAAGCTGGTGCATTATCGCTCGTCACGTCGTTGTCCGCCGACTTGATGTCTACACAACACATACCAAATAAGTTTCAAGTATTAAACATATCAACACAATAAAGAGTCGGCCGACATTAACCTTTTCGATTCCATACTCGACGCAAGGTATACTTGGACTCCCCCCAAGGGCCGTCGACTGGGGGGACCTTTGGCAAAAAAGAAGGTGTCTTTCCAATAACGGTCATTCGTAGTAGTATCAATAATAAGCCTATTTTTCTTATCCCGGGGAGTTAGTATATAACGACCTTGGTCGCCTACATGCTCTTTCAAATAATAGTTATGCAAAACGCACCCCAACCCAAACTCAAGTTTGTACCTCTCACGAAGGATTGTCGAACTCAGCAAAATTCTCCAACTGTTTGGCATCAACTAGCCAGGAGCGAGGTCGAAATATTTTAGCAGCTGTCGTACTAAAACAGGAACTGGAAATCTGAAACCCAGTCGCATGGTATATTCATAAAAACAGGTCTAGCCGGGTATATCCCAATCCACTCGCTCATGCCCTAATTGAGCACGTAGCTCGACTGACTTTGGGATACCGTACACCGTCCGTAAAAACAGCAAGTCGTCTTGTGAAATCAAACTTGTTGGACTAATCTCCAAAACACCCGTCGAACGACCGGATGTGGACGCCTCCGCAACATCCCTACTATCTGGAGGGTAACTAATCTAGCTACGGCCCGGACGCCACCACTCTCTAAAATGCCCCTTACATTTATATCAACTTGTTTCAACAGATCTTCAACTGAGACCCTCCGATCGACACTTGTGGCTCCACTGTCAACTTCCCTTTCGTCGACCTCTTTGTCACTAGGCGTCCAAGTAAATTCTGGTTCTGAATTAGTCTTGTCGCTCGACATTGTATCTCCAAAAGCTGACATGCAAAAAATGCACAAGTCAGACGCAAACTAAGCGCTACAATCACAACCTAGGGGTTTTTTCGATCAAAATCTAAGATTTTTGCCATACGAAAAGCCACTTTAGGAGTTCACCCTAAGCCCTAACTGTTCTCTATCTAGGTCGAAGGATCCATTCGAACTCTAACATTGGTGTATCACAACAAGAACACCATATACAAGCAATATCGACATGGCATTGAATCAAAAATATCGAGCAAACAATCAAAAGTAATCCGGAAACGTTAAAAACCCAGAAATGGCAAAAAATGAAATGCTAATCGCTTCATTGCAGTGTATATTGTAGAATTTTTTGTTTATCAGATATGTGAGGAGATAGAACAAGCAAAAAATGAATAAGAACGATCTTTTACTAACCTTAAATTGACTTGAAGTCACGAAATGCTTGCAGAAGAGTTCGAAAACGCCTTGAAGGAACAAGAGGAAACACTGATAAAACCTGAGTCTGCACGAAGGTCTGAAAAGTGAGGAAGTGAAGCGGTTCACTTCCCTTTATAAGCCAAAATGTCAACCCTAAAGTCGTCATGTGTCAACCCCCCTCCAGCCGTTCATAAAAGCCCAAATAACCGCCTAGTTTCAAATTCAAAACCCAACCTCGAAAAAAGATACAAGTTTGCGTGATTTCACCTGATGTCAGCATGGGAAACCGTAACGTTTCAGTTCCTTCGATTTGACTTCCAAATCCTACCTTAGATATTCAACAAATAATGGGACAATCCCGTAATGACAAACTTATTCAGTCGAACGACAAATGTAGTACTGCGTACACCTAACACGATAGGCTTCGCTCGACTGATATAATGGACGACTCAACGAGAATTACTCTCTAACTCATTGAATCCTTCTTTAGAGAGTGGGGGACAAACTGTGGTAGCCCAAAAACGGCTCATAGGCCCAATATAAGAAAGCCCAAACCTCGTAATAAAAGGATTCTACCCAGGCCTATCAAAGACCAAGTCATGAGGTCAGATACTCAACTGATAGTCCAAAATCCCACCAAAACTTCACCCACGATCACACTCTGGGTGGACGTTGGGGCTAGATGGCTCACTATAAATAAGGTGGCCATCACAGTTTAAGCTCTCTGAATTCTCTCTCAACTAAAGCTTAATAGCGTACTGAAACTCTACCTCGAAGAACATTCCGGTCACTGGAAATCAACCATCGCCACCTTTACGATATACCGCTCAGCCCAAGCGCATATAAGGCTATAATCCAACCCCCATCTTTCCATATTTTTTACAATATATTTCTGTTTTAAGTTCTCTTGCAGGTTCCACGAAATTCAGTCGACCATACTCAATCGACGATCGACGTCGATCAATCAACTTCCAGCCTAGTTGCTTTGGGCCTGATACAACCCGACCCATTTGACGTACCAAATCAAACGACCACCTACATTATTTGGATTTTGTAATATGTTCGACTTATGTGACATGTTTTAATTGGATCCTGTAATATGTTACATTGTTATCTTATGTAGTTATGTGACATGTTTTATTTGGATTCTGAATATGTTTTTATTTTGAATGAATTATCAAATATGTTGTCATATATTATTATTATTATTCTTCTTTTAAATATAAATATATATTATTTTAATTGACGTATCTGTATCCTAGTTTTTAAAAATTTACCATATCCCTGTATCGTGCCATATCCGTATCCGTGCTACATAGCCTGTTCCCAAATGATGTTATTCTATCGTATCGTATCGAATAGAAAAGACACAATTATATGATTAAAGGTTGCATGTTCCCAAATGGTGTTATTATATCGTATCGAATAGAAAAGACACAATTATATAATTAAAGGTTACATCTTTTCATGAATGAGTGTTTAGCAACAAATGTTATACGGGTACAAATAATGTCTTACAAAAAAGTCATTAATAACGTGACTTGAGGCATATGACATAATGTTTTAACAGGTTATAAAAGATATTTTTAGAAACAGTGGATATAAATGATTTTTACAAAACTATGATTTATTTATGAAATTATTTATTATTTATTTTTTATTTTTCAAAAAAAGGGCAAGTAAAAATTACAACGTACAAGTTACAAGTTGTAAGCATCCGTCTCCAGTTAATAGTATGAGAACTATGAACTACATCAAGGAAAGGCTTAATTAATTAAGTAGTGTTTGAAAGAGAAAGGTTGGAGAAAAAGAGTAAAAGAAAAGGTACATTGACCGTGAATCCCATAAAAGAACAATCAACAAGCACGAGAGAGCAGAGATTGAGAGATAGAGAGATGTTGCTCCTGAGTCCTGACTGCTCTTTCAACTTATATATATAATCATAAAAATAAAAAATAAAAAATAAAAAAGAAAAGAAGAGGCTGAGAAGAGACCGAGGTGGTGGGTCACTGTTCAGAACACAGTCGCACACGTCGTCTTCACCCAAATCCATGTGCCCACATGCCTCATTGTTGTTACACATACTATGAATATCAATTATCATACAGACTCTGAAATCTGAATCACTCTCAGAGACAAATATATATATTATGTAGCTGCTACTGCTGCTGCTGCTACTACTACTACAAGTAGTAATAAACATTTGCACCATTTTTAGATTGCAACAACAGCAATAACATATATTTTCAGTTACTCAGCTCTCAGAAAATGAAGGAGAAGAACGAAAGCGGTGGTGGGTATGTGAGAGCAGATCAGATAGATCTGAAGAGCTTGGATGAGCAGTTGCAGAGGCATCTAAATAAAGCATGGACTATGGAAAAGAACAAGAACAGGAATGACAATGAAGATCACAGACCCATCATCATCAACAACCCTACTAGTACTCGACGTGTGACCAGACAAGAGTGGGAGATTGACCCTTCTAAGCTTATTATCAAAGGAGCCATAGCTCGTGGCACTTTTGGCACTGTTCACCGTGGCATCTATGACGGTCAAGATGTTGCTGGTATTTATCTCTCTCTCTCTCTCTCTCTCTCTCAATCGATTTCTGTGTTGTAACTTGTAGTAGCAATTTTGTTGTGTTCAAGAGTTACAAAGCTTGAATAACGTAATTGGTGGTACGTGCATACATATAGCCATATAGGGTGTCATTATTTTTTTCCATTTCTAGCAAATAAGTTTATATAGTGGAGTTTCATTTTCAGAGGGACTCTGGGCCCTTTCGATTAGGAAATTAAAACGTATATACATGATCAGGTTGAGTTTCTATGGTTTAATTTTTTAATTAACAGAAACTGGGTTGATTATATACCTCTTAAAGCTAAGTCCTTCTGCAGATTTAGACCAAATAGTACCAAAAAATAAAGTATTTTTTTTTTTTTTTTTTTTTGTTGGAGCTTTTATGTGGCTTGGTGGATTAAGGGATCTTGCTTAATTATCTGCCTCAAATTCATATAAAATATTTTGAGTTTTAATTAGTTTTGGCCTGAGACAATAACAGTTTCCATTGTTATGTATAATTTCTATCTGGGTTATGTCTTGTTTGTTTGATATGGTTCAGAGGGAAATATGTTTTGCTTCTTTTAGCAAATGATTTTCTTGTGATAGATCCTTGTAGAAGATCTATCTCTCTTGTTTCAAAATCCGTGATTCACGAGATTGATTGTTTTGGTAGTTAGCCATAGTAACTTCCATGTCCTTATATTCTTTTTTCCTGAACTTTCTTTCATGTGTGCTCATGATCACATGTGTGTCCTCCTGGCTAGTTATAAAGTTAATTACCATATGGATGGGTGCTCATGATCATCATCAACTCACAAGTCACAACACAAAATAAAGCACATCTCTATTGTTTTGGACTGCTAAATGAATATGTAATTGTGATTTGTGAAGCTAATCTCTAATTAGAAATTATGTTTTATTTAATTGGATCATGCATTTCATTTATTAAATTTCTTTTATGATGTGCAGTTTCTTTAACTATCAAAACTATGAGGCTTGTTTATCTCCCTAATGAAACTTACCATAGATCGACCTTCTTCTCATAGTTCAAAATCTTTTAACTTACCTTCCTTTCTTAAGCTCAGTTAAACTTCTTGACTGGGGGGAAGAAGGCCACAGGTCCGATGCTGAAATAGCTTCACTTAGAGCAGCTTTTACCCAAGAAGTTGCTGTTTGGCACAAGCTTGATCATCCTAACGTAACTAAGGTTACATTCTCGACTCTTCCCTTTTATTTTCTGTTCACCGTCCCCTGTAATTATAACGGAATGGAAGCAATGAGATAGCCCGGTATCTGAATAATTGTTATCTTGCTGCTATCTGATAAAAATGGATTGAACAATTGCGTCAGTGATCAAAATGGGTGGGTTAGCTGTTGTTCTTTGTTACAGAGTTTAATTTAGACACCTGAAACTTATCTAAACATGCTAAATTCCTTGTGCAGTTTATAGGGGCAACAATGGGCTCATCGGAGCTGCACATACAAACAGAGAATGGTCAAGTTGGCATGCCAAGTAACGTTTGTTGTGTCATTGTTGAATACTGTCCCGGGGGTGCACTTAAATCTTATCTCATAAAGAACCGGAGAAGGAAGCTAGCTTTTAAAGTAGTTATTCAACTGGCATTAGATCTTGCACGAGGGTGAAATTCTTAATGCCTTATCTTTTTAATGTTTTCTATGTATTGTTTAGACCTATTGCATTCGACACTTTTTACTTTCACGAACGTGCTGAAGTGTTGGGCATGAAAGTTAAATGTGTAATTTGGATAGACTGAACTACTGAAGTTTCTTCAGAAAATGGTATTTAAGTTGACATTCTCTGTGTCATAGGTTGAGCTATCTTCACTCTGAGAAAATCGTACACAGAGACGTTAAAACAGAAAACATGCTTCTGGACAAGACACGTACTGTGAAGATTGCTGACTTCGGAGTTGCTCGCCTAGAAGCTTCAAATCCTCATGACATGACCGGAGAGACTGGAACCCTTGGTTACATGGCCCCGGAGGTATACAATTCAGTATCTTTAACCAAACTTTGCAATGGAGTCTTTTTAAATTATATCTTGATCAATGTAGTTAACGCTATACGGATTCTTAAGCTCCTAAACTTTTGTGTCTAACCTATTATCAATGAATTTTGGAATGTGACAGGTACTCAATGGCAACCCCTATAATAGAAAGTGTGATGTCTACAGTTTTGGTATATGCTTGTGGGAGATATACTGCTGCGACATGCCATATCCCGATCTCAGCTTCTCGGAAGTGACATCGGCTGTTGTCCGCCAGGTAGATGAAATATATCAGATGCTTTTTGTTTCGTTTTAGAAAAAGCTATAATCTCAAGGGATATAGATATAAAATGATGTTATGTGTTCTTTATAGACATCTTTAACATCTATTTGTTATATTACAAGGTAAAAGAGAAACATTAACTTGTAACTTGTAAGTGAAACTACAGAATTTGAGGCCGGAAATACCTCGCTGCTGCCCAAGCTCTCTTGCCAATGTAATGAAGCGATGCTGGGATGCCAACCCCGACAAACGGCCTGAGATGGATGAGGCTGTAACCATGTTGGAGGCCATCGACACATCCAAGGGCGGAGGCATGCTCCCCGTTGATCAGACTCAGAGTTGTCTCTGTTTTCGCAGACACCGGGGACCTTGAAAGACTGATTTGAGTTGTGTACATCAAGTTGAGAAATCCAAGTTGTATAATTGAAAGAATGGTATCTAAGAGCTTGATGATGATATAATACAAAACTGAGGAGGGCTATGTAGGCTAGGAGGAAATCTGTGATATTTGTTTCTTAATTGGATAATGCCACTCTCTGTAAAGCTTCTCGCTCTTTTCTTTTTTTCCTTTTTTCTTGTTCTTCGTCTACGGAACAAAAAAAAAAAAAAAAACAGTTACGACATGGATTAGCTGGACACTTGTTTTCGTTTGTATACTTGAAAGATTATATATTTTTGTTTCATATTTGCTGACATATATAGCTCAAAACTATCAAGTTGGTCATGGATTGAATACAAGTGCTAGCAACTCTTACTCTCCCTACCAGGATTCTCCCACAACATTTCGATTGCACAGAGCTCTTTAGCAAGCAAGGTAAAAACTAAAAAGCACCAATTTCTCGTCTTCTTTGGATGATATTTGATCAAATACTTGATAATGTAGTGTTAATCCGTGTCCTAAGAGCACAGGTTAAGAACACAAAAGTTACTACAAAAGGTAAGTCAATCACCGTATTTATTGATTGAGTTTCTCATAAAAGAAATTTTTAATTTTTATGTTCTTAACTTGTACTTCTGTACCCTTCGGACATAGATTAACACTACCTTACTTTGATATAATACCAGGTCGACAGTGGGACACTGGCGACATGTAAGTCGTAGTGGCCTTACTGTCTGTTTCCTTCTCTCATAATCATCATCATCATCATATCATTGACCTTAAAAATTTCAAGTGCCAAAACTATTTATTACAAATAAATCAATTTTAAGTGCTCATATTAAATATTTTTGTAAAATTGCACTGCTTGTATATACTGTATCTATAATTGTACAAACATCCATTGATTGACGTAAAGCTTAAGTTTTACAAAGCTAAAATGGTCTTAGTATGTGAGATAATAAATGAACTCTGTTGACTATTTTTTATTTTGGTGGCTAGTTCCTGTGACATTGCCTCAAAGAATTTGCACACTCCATTGACTTAAAACATCAGTTTTAAAGGGGAAAAAAAAATGATCTTTTAGTATGTGATAATAAATGAAGTAAATAAAAATTGAAATATCAAGTGGTTAACACAACCACACCCACTACTGAACTATTTATACTCTACTTTTTAAATTATTTAATATATTTTTTTTCCTTTATCAAATTACTTAAAAGACATACAATTTTTATTAAAAAAAATATTGTACAAAGTAAAACTAATAAAACCCCACTTTCCTTATTTCAAAACCCTAATGATATAGATTATTTCAAAATCGAAATCGCTGAATGTTTACTATTTTTTGTTTATATTTTCTTTCAAATCTCGATCTCATGTTTCTCATGTTTAATATTTATTGATTTTATGGTTTCACATGTTTGTTTTGTTTTTCTTTTCAAATTTTAGATCCATGTTTGCTATTTTTTTTTTCTCTCGGTTTATTTTCTTTCAGATTTTCCAGGCATTATATAATCTATATCAATTCTTTTGTAGATTTTATTCCGGATCTTCCAAAGTTAGTTTAATGTTTTTTACAAAAAAAAAAAAAAAAAAAAATCGCACAAAGAATCACAACCAAGAAAACCTAATCTCTGACGAAACAAAATCATACAAAAACCCTAACTTAATCGCTCAAAAAAAAAAAAAAATCATTGGATGATCAATATCATACTCACAATCTAACACAAATAATCCAATCGAGTACAAACAAAAAAAATCGCATCTAATAAGGATGGTTTCACCATGAAATAAGAAGAAAAAACAAATCTTGTGAATGAACGTGAGAAAACTGTATATAAAGATTAGAGATGAAGTGTATATTTATTTTTATTTTTTAAAAAAGATATGAGGTATATTAAGTTTGAAATATATGTAAAAGGGTAATCCTGGAAATAAATCAAAAATACTAATAAAACCATTTAATTTTATATAATTAAATCAAAATTTTAAAAAGTGGAGCATACATAGTTCATTAGTGGGGTGCCAATGGCAGTATGTCACCAATCATTAAATCTCAACCTATCAATATATCACTTCTCTACAAATTTTAAAACTAATTTATATAAAAATAAATTAAAAACCTAAATAAATATTGTTTTTTAAAATAATAACAAACAAAAAAAGCAACAAAGCCACCAAGGTGGGCATAGTTTTTGCCAAACCTTCTCCATATACTAATCTCCTCCACATGTGGTGGAGATCCCACGATCTCCTTTCAGCCGTGGAGGAGTTCATTGATCTCCTCCGATGTATGGATTGTTGGAGGAGATTGA
Organism: Acer yangbiense; assembly: GCA_008009225.1. Taxonomy (NCBI): domain Eukaryota; kingdom Viridiplantae; phylum Streptophyta; class Magnoliopsida; order Sapindales; family Sapindaceae; genus Acer; species Acer yangbiense. The sequence goes on along the minus strand of CM017769.1, from coordinate 34,223,494 downwards.
TCTCTTCCCATTCCCATGTCTGGGAAGAGACGGGTCCTCCACGGCCATTGGAGGTTCATTTTTCAATTTTTTATTTTTTTTATTTTTTTATATACAAATGTTCTAAATTTATGAAAATAATATTTTATTTAATTGTCAGTCAAGTCAATGAACACAAAGGTCAATGGAATCCAAAGGGTGTCAGTGTAATTAATGAATTAATTACCCAAGGGTGCAAATGCAATTTTCCCTAAATATTAACGGGAGATCCCTTCAAACATTGTTACCCATAAATCATAATAGGGTAGGGTTAACCTGACACAGGATAACAACCACTTTATTTCCATAAAAGGAAATAAAAACTCAAGTCAATTAGTGCATTTATTGTCTTGTTACAATAAATACAGTAATTTAATTTCCTTTTATGAAAATAAAGTAGTTGTTATAAGGGCACAAGTTAACACTACAAAACCTCAAAAGATGATAAATGGATAAATGGAGAATCAATTTTGTTTATACAATCATTAACTTTCAGTCTAGAAGGATATCTGCATTCACTGTTAATTAAGCACTAACACACTCCCTCACGGCCTCACGTGCCTAGCCGACGGGCTTGGCATGTGGACCAAAGACTCTGATACTATGTTAGTAATCAACATATACTAAAAGCTTAAGCTGAAAGGAAATAGTACAACAATAGTATTTAAACACTAACACCGCACATATATAGTTCAATCTCATGTAACTATTTAACTATCTTCGATTTCCTTGCAAAGAAAAAGAACTCGGTCCCCAATTTTGTAAGAATATAAATTTCTCCGATCAAAGCAAATCTTGTTAAAACAAAATGAAAATGGTAATGTTTATAAATGAAACGAATCTGATGATGATACAAGTGATGCTCAAAAGAATAGATACTCGATTTCAGTACTACAATTCTCCCAAAAGTGAACACTACAGAATTATTGAACAATATATTTGAAGATTTGAACCACACAAAAGAAACGGTATTCGTAAATAAATTTGTCAAAAGTGGCCGATAAACTCACACATGTTTCAAACGCAGATGACAGGAAGGGCTAGCCTGCGATCTTGTAGCTTGGATTGACTAAATTATCCAGGCCAGACACTACTTGAATTGACTCTATCACGTCGCCGACCTTGAGATCTGCCAAAAAGTCTTCATTTTGCGTCACATAACCAAACACTGCATATCGGCCATCTAAAATATTGGCATTACTGGGAGTTAATTCACTTTCTTTTAGTAGCCAGAATATTTGGCTTGATCCAGAATTATTCTCAAACTCCTGATAAGCAAACAATTCAAGGCAATTTCTAATTAGCTATCCAACTAGAAATCATATGCGTAGACGATGAAAAGTATGAGAATTCATATTCTTACATCTCTGGCCATGGCCATTGTTCCAAATGCATTAAATGGAAGCTTTGTTTGAGCCTTGTAGAGACCAAGATCCTGCCCAAATACATGTTATCGAACTTCAGAAACGAAAAGCGTAAACATGAGTTCTCAAGGTAAATAGAACAACTTCTAATTGAAAATAAATGAGGCATTTTGAAGACTGTTCAAAAGGAAAGGGAACAGAAACAAGAATAACATTCTCTGATGTCTATTCTTCCAAAAATATAGATAGTTTAGTGGTCAATAATTGTGACTTATAATTGATCCTTGAAGAATCTGATAAAAAAACATTGAGCCTTGAACACTTTTGGCACATTATAATATTGAAATTCAGATTAATTTTGAGAAACTTACTTCCAAAGTCGCTCCATAAACAGGTGCTTTCTCCCCTTTTACCGTTATCTCTAATGGTATTGTCCGGGTTTTTTCTGTACTAGGATCAATGAAACCCTCGGCAGGGCCTTCAGGATCTCCAGTTTGAACAACAAAACCATCCGCTGCAGCAAAATCAAAGGAATTATTAAGTTAGTACATTGATAAACATTATATTTGTGTCTTGGAGACCATGTTTCTTAAAGCAATTAGAAATACATAAAGTTTAGCAACCAGAACAGATACCGCCACTATTTTCTTGTTCAAATAGTAAAATAAACCAGATATCTATGTTACTTTACTCTTTAGCAAATGACAAACACCTGGAATGAAAATATCAACCTAATAATAGGGTGTTCATGATAATTGAAAAGTAAAATTTTCCTCCCCTAAGGCAACCATCAAACCAAATATGCTCTTTTAAAAGGAAAAACGAAGAAACATTTGAACAGAAGAATGATACAGATTTGACTTAAGTTGTCATACCTCTTTGGATTTCCATGCCATCATAGAAGTGTCTTTCGACCAAGTCAACAAAATTCCCGGCGGTTACCGGAGCATTGTAACCATCTAGAACTATACGGAATACACACTCATCTACATTAGGGTTGTCCTTGACTTTGACCTTCATATCGACAGTTGCTCTCCCCTTCAACAGAGGCATGCTTTGGTATTCTTCAGGCACTTCATAGGGAAAGCCATCCACCATATCCTCTTCAACACTGCAGAAACCCAATGCCCCAGGAAGATCTCAGCTGCAGTCAATGACAAGGTATATATGAGAATTGTTTACTTTACGAGAACTAACTTCTCTATAAGTCCTTCCCAATTTTTATGTCGAAAATAGGATTCACAGTTCCTCTGGAAGTAAAATATTGCCGGAGATATTCCTTCTCCATAGTAAAGACCTCTACAACATGCATGTTTTAGTTTTGCGGTTTTTACTGTACTAACCACTGCTTGGTACTGGAGACCCTGAGGCATAATTCATTTAAGGCTTCCATAATGATACCCGCAGATTTGGCTTGAAAACCAACATAAGTTATTGCCTTCCAACAAGGGAGAAACCCCAAGGGATCATACACCGACTCATTTGACAATTGAAAAGCTTACTAATTCAACCAATATATATATAATGGGAAGCTGAAATTGAGCATTTTAGAATTTAGAGCCAAATATGAATTTCCAGGTTTTGAAATGAACTTATAGATGCAATAAGTTTGCACTACTGCTTTTGAGGAAGGTGAGCAATGATGATCTGAACTTATCTTCAAGTACAGCCTTTAAGGCTATAAAAACATTTAGTGATTAATGTGGATTATAAGAATAAATAAAAAAAATTGAAAACACCCAACTACTGAACTACATTATGTCATTGTGAATGATTTAATGAAAAGGCGGTACTCACCCGCCAACATAATTAAGTAGCTCCTTTTGCTTAGGTGCAACCTCTTCTCTCTTCTTGTCCTCCACAATCTGTTGTAACTCATCCATTCCAGCTTCCAACTTGTCAAGCAGCTCCAGTCCATGCTCCTTCTTGGATTCAGCCAATCCCGACACAACCAAACTCTTACCTTGCTTAAGTGCCCGCGATGCCTGCCTCACATTCTACACATTTGACATAAAAAAACAACCACCTTAAGTCACTATAAACTACTAAAATGTAAGAAATGAAGCGACAAAAAAAGCCAAAAGGAGCTTACTCTCTCTACAGAATCAAGTGCTTTAACCCCAGCAATCTTGAGACTTTCAGTAATGTCTTCAAGGGGCTTTTGAACTTCCCTCACTGCTTTGTTGTCAATAGGCAAAGCATATCTCAGCAATGCACCCGGGTCCTTAATTGGCGGTCCCGATATCAACACGGACAAATCAGGCAATGCCCAGTTATACGAATTCAAATTCACATTAGCATCAGCATACGAAGGCATCCCTGTAATCAACCCCACGGCTAATGCTATAGAAATGGCGCATTCCTTCAGTTTCTGCTCAAAATGTAGTTTCAATTCAGACCTTATTTATCTAACTCAACAACTTGATTTACTTTTACTACATACTTCAACTAGTAAACAATTCAATCAAATTGGAAAAAAAATAAAAATACATATGTAATATAAAGGGAGTGTACCTGACATGGGTTGGCATTCTTGGAACATTTGGGCACAAAGCGCTTGGTCAACCAAGAATTGTTGTTCTGAGTTGTAGCAAAACGAATACCGCTGTTGGGTATTCTTGGACTGATTAAATTGCAGGAAATAATAGATGCCATTACGTAATTTACACAAGTTTAAAGAATTTTAGGAAAACAAAATAGGAATTAACAGAAAAAAAGAAAAAGAAAAAAAAAGTGAGCTCTTGAGTTTTGAGAGAAATTGACAGAGAGAAATGGAGATAAGGTATTGATCAGTGGATATGGTACAAATAAAAAAGAGAGAGTCGTCTTCAGTCCTCACGCTTTGGATAAGATAACAGACATTGGGATATTGGGATAACTCGAACGAAGTCGAGTCTTTTTAGTGGATGCTGATTGCTACGATGCTGGATCGTGTGTTTTTGAAGGTATGGCTTATGGGCCTTTTTCCAATTCAAGGCGAAGGCGCAAAGTTGGTACAGGCCTTATTTGTTTAAAAGGAGTCTTAAAACAAAACGGAAGGTCTCTCACTTACCATATGTATTATATATTCGCTCATCGATTAACACTTAACAAGTTGAGATGGAAATGGGATGTCTAACATTACTATCAAACAAGTAGTCAAATACGTGTGCTTGCCCGGATATTTATTTCTATAAGCGGTTTCAGCATTACATCTGTTCGGATACTTAGAGCAACTCTAAAAGGTTCTTCTATTTTCACTCTTCCAATGTCTATTTGTTTAACTAGGTGGTAATTTAAAGAGTGAAAAAATAAGAGTCATTCCAAAAGGCTCTTCAATTAGAAATAGGTTTATATTATTTTAATGAAAGAATTTAACTGAAGAGAGAGAATTCAGATAGAGCTGTTTGAAATTTAAAATATTTTGAATATGTATAAATTAAATAATTATTTATATTTTATGATAAAATTATTGAAAATATAATAAATATTCTTATTTCGAACAAAAAATGTTGTAAAAATAAAAAGCATAACATAATAATAAAAATTCTATATTTACACCAAATATAATTTTATAAGTTTTTCTTGTTGAAAAGAATTTTATAAACATTTGCACCATGCAATCATATCAAAAAATAAATAAATCTTACAACTCCAAATTACATTAGTTTAAACATAATACTAATAATAATCATATGGTACACACAAGAAATCTAATATTTATATATCACTATAGAATTTGCATAAATATATTCAGTTACAAATATAACACAAGCCAGAGGAGAAAAAAAGCTTAGATGGGAAAAAAGATTATAAATTAATAAATATAGCACTTTTGGGAGACTTGAAATTAAATGGGAAAATGGAAAGCTGAAATCTAAAAGCCAAAGGATAAAAAAAAAAGCTTAGATGATATAGAGTTTTTTCTTAGAAAATGGATTACATCTTACAGTTGAGATTTGGTTTTTTGGAAAGTGGTAAAAGAAAGAAGATGACAACAGCAGATGTAATACATGGTATACAGTATACACACTCCTACCATTGTATTGTGTAATGCACATGCTTGTATATTAGATCAATTATTATGGATTAGTTAGTACAATACCTAAACCACTGCCAAACACATGTATTGGATTATTTAATACAAAATGGACTCCTTATCCAATACAATACAACAAAACAAACATGCCCTAAAGTCGATGGAGATGGGTTTACAATGTATTAAGTGTGTCTTTGGTATGGTTTTTGTAAGGATTAAAAGCGTTTTTTTTCATGCTTTTTTAATAAATGAATTATCTAAACTACTCTTTATAAAAGCTATGTTATGTCTACTAGGAGAAGTATAAAATTTGAGCTTTCCCAAAAAGCTTTTTTTTTAGCTTTTTTAAAACATATGAATTGTCTTAAATACTCTTTATAAATTTTAGATATTCCATCATACAATTCTTTCATTATAAATAGATTGTCAACACATTTTTTGTAATTTATACAACTAAAAGCTTTAAAAAAAAAATACATTGTCAACACATTTTTTTAAATTTATACAATCAAAAGCTTCTTTTTTTTTGTTAGAAGCTCTACTAAAAAAAAGATCTATTTTAGGAGCTTTACTTGAAAAGCCATACCAAACACACCCTAACTCTGTTGTTGACTTCTATTTTCTCTAATACAATACACCACTTTCCCAAAAAAAAAAATATGTAACCTTTTATTATTTTGGTAACACTTTTTTTTATTTGTAATAAGAATTTTTATTATATTTTCAATAATTCTTAATAATTTTACCATGAATTATAAATAATTATTTAATTTATACATATTAAAAAATTTTGAATTTCAAACATTTTTATTCAATTTAATATTATAATTAAGGAAAGTTAACTACAATATTTATGGTATTGTTACGATAAATATAGTGACCAAGTTTCTTATAAAATAAGCTTTTATGTTGTTAGATGAAGGGCACGTATTGACACTACCGTTGTTAAATACTAGTCAAAGGATTAGAAGAAAATGAAACTTTAGAAACCCTGATCAAACCTTAGACCGATAAAGGCAAATTATAAATACAAAATCCAAAGAACTATCTCGAACTATACTAAATAGTTAGCAAAACGTAAGTTAATGAACTCTCTCATAATGAATGCTGTTGAGACAAAAAATGAGGGACTTCCGAGTGCATTTGTCTAAATTTTCTGGAATCTCCCGCTCATCCATTTTCTTCCTTCTTCATTTTAAAGGGGGTTTTATAGAGTTTATTATGCATGAGTTGGCATGACGTGCTATCATACATTTATCTTTGCATGTTCTTTGAGTGATATGTGTATTGTTGAGTGTTATGTCATCCAAATATGTATATTCCATTGATTACGTCTTCCGAACATGGTAATGTTGAGATCAAAAAGGAGGGACTTCTGAGTGCATTTGGCTAAATTTCTGGTATCTCCCCCTCATCCATTCTCTTCATTTTAAAGGGGTTTTATAGAGTTTATTATACATGAGTTGGCATGACATGTGTTATCATCCATTCTCTTCAGACATGCTGCGATGTAACTATGTAAGCATACGGCTGGAACTCCTCCATTGATTTCTTCTGAATGATGCGCCAAAATGTTGGACTGTATGTCAACAGTAATTTTAAAATTAAATTAATATATTATGTCAGTTAAATCGACAATTTAATTATCTCAAATTTTTTATTTTTTACTTTTAGTATTATATAGCAACAAAAAAATAAATAAATAAATAAATAAATAAATACTACAGATACAATTAAGATCAAATAGATTACCGATTACTAATAAAGTTGAAAAAGAAAATAAGATCAAGACAATATGATAGAGAGAAACAGAGATAGAGATCGTTACGATGGCGAGAGGAAGAGACCAAAGGAAATGACGTTCCCTGCACAAACACACATAAACAAACCAAATCAACCTCTACAAATAGATCACAACATTAATCGCCATTAATAATGAAACAGATATCATCATTACTACGAAAACATCGCAATCTAATACGTGTGTGTGTATTGAATTCACCAATCGACCCCAACCCCGATCTGAGAGGCGAGCGGCGGCAGTGTGAGGAGAGGCGAGCAGCGGCGGCGTGTTAGGTTTAGGATTCTTCAAATATAGATATTGCTTTAGATACCATTTGTGCAGCATGTATAGATACAAATAACATTAAAGATTTTGTTTCAAACATTTTTGCTAATTTTTGGATCTGGGTCATCTGGTAATCTTCTCTTCCTTGTAATGGTGTAAGCAAAATCTGTTCATTTTTTATGTTGTGTTTGTCATTTTTGTGTGCCTCTTCTCAGTGTTTTCTTGTTCATTTTTCAGTATCGTTTGTTTAAAAAAAAATGGCATTTTTCGACATTTTTTAATAGTGACACACATATATGATCTGGGTGTTTTTGTTTGCCAAATAGTTTGATGCATTCTGGTGTTTGATATTGATTAATGTGATAGTTTATTCAGATTCATTGATGATTTGCTTACGATTTTGTGGTGGTTCCATGTTCCAAGTTTTAATTTTGTACAGATATTGAGTGTTCTGATGTTAATATATCCAGCCAATTTAATTGTTTCCATGAAATTGAATTGTCAAAAAAAAAATATCACTAGTGGAATTTAATCTGCCCTCAAATGGATTTTATGGGTTCTGTTGCTTAAAATTCACTGATATGAATAGCATTTGTGTTGCTCCAGCCATTTTGTGTTGTATGAATAGCATGTGTGTTTAATCGGATAGTACTGGTATGTTTAATTGGGTAATACTGTGTGTGTTTAATCGGGTAGGAAATAGGTGTGTGTTTAATTTGGTAGCAATGGTGTGTTTAATTGGGTAGGAAAGACGTGTGTGTGTTTAATCGGATAGTTCTGGTGTGTTTAATCGGGTAGGAAATAGGTGTGTGTTTAATTGGGTTCGAAATAGGTGTATGGGTTCAAAGTATGTGTGTGTTTAATTGGTATGAACTGTTGTGTTTAATTCATTAAACCCAAGTTATTTTAATTGTGCTGATGGAAAATATCTATTATGACCGATATTTTAAGATAAAATTGAATAATTGGAATCAAGAAACATTAATCAACGTGGTGTGTTTAATACAAAATAGATGTGTTTAATTGATGAGTCACGGTGTGTTTAATTATTCATAACTGTATTGTTTAATTGTTCAGCATTGGCGTGTTTAATTAATCCATAACACACCAGTGCTGAACAATCCATAACACACTAGCACTACAGACTAGAGTGATGTAATAACCAGCCTCTCTTCTATTTAATCAACGGAATCAAGAGGAGGTAATGGCCTGCTGACCGCATGTGAAGTACTACTCTATTCTATGTTGTCCTAGATTAACTAAACACTTGCATGTAACGGGATACACCATGCATTTCTATTATGATCTTATCGTTTGATAAAATTTCAAGACGTGGCAGTGGCAAAATCACAAGGAGGGATGTATGTACACTTATATAGTTATATTTACAATATTAGGAATTGAACTCTGTCAGTAGAGTTTTATTTTGAAGTCTTCAACCACCAAGATAATAAACCATTGGTTTTTAGGATTTATTTTAACAAAAAAAAAAAAAAATTTAATAAAGATAAGATACCAAGAAAAGTATGTGATAGCAAATCACTTCCTACCAGAGATGATAGTGCATTTGAGGATATGTATTGTCTGATCTTAAAAGAAAAATGATTTTCTTTCTATCAAAAAAAAAGAAATTCAAAAATTCATTATTTATTTGTTATTTAGGGTGATGCTACTATAAGGAATCTAATAACTATAGATAGTGATTATTATTATTATTATTATTATTGAAAATAACTATAGAGAGTGACTGATATGCAACGGTTCAAATAAATAATAAGTTTTAAAAATAAACACTAATAAAGTTGAAAAATTAACAAATAACTATAGTGTATGCTTAAAGTTCTTGAATACTAACTCAACTGTAATTCATTGTAAGCCAACATGGGCGTACTTTAGCTGGTAGATGGACGAGCTTGGGGTTTAGGTAAATAACTCTCAGGTCAGCGGCTCGAATCTTACCAATGGCGAAAGCTTTCAAAAAAATACCTGGTCTCAGATTAATAATATTAAATAAATAAATAAACTAACTGTTATTCATTATAATGTATTTTCAAATACTTTTACCCTCGATAATGAAACACATTTATTGAAAAACCACTATTACCCACCTAACTTTCATCAAATCGAAAGGACAACATATAAATTCAAGTGTTAGATCTTCAAAACCTCAAATAATTATGAGTTTTTGTTGATGATATTGATCATGAATTCATGATCATCATCATAAACCCTAAAAAAAACCAATAATATTAACCTACTCAACATGTATAAGAGGACATAACATTTATCAAAATCAAACCCCACTCATAACATTTTCTTTCTATAAATTAGCACTTTCAAATAACTCAAATGAAATATTTTGATAGTATACTTTTACTCTCGATAATGAAACACATTTATTGAAAAACCACTGTTACCTACTTAACTTTCATCAAATCGAAAGGACAACATATAAATCCATGTATTATATCTTCAAAACCTCAAATAATTGTGAGTTTTTGTTGATGATATTGATCTTGGATTCATGATCATCATCAGAAACCCTAAAAAACCAATAATATATATCAACTTCCCCAACATGTGTAAGAAGACATAACACTTATCAAAATCAAACAAATTCTTACATTATTATAAGAGTAGTATTGGCTTTGAAATCATGTCAAATTGTTACATTATTTTAAACTCAAAATATAGTTAAAACTTATTATAAGTAAGAGATTATAGATAATAGTATTAATTAAACCCTAAAATATATCGTCAGATTTTTAATTAGGATATCTTCCTGATTTTAATTTCATTTGAATTCGATTATTCTAAGAGAGCTTCTCCTAACAATCCACAATTTATCTATTTACACTCCAATTTAATTTTTTTTATTAATGACAATTTTAACCTTAATTAAAATTACTAAACTAGACAAAAAAAATTCTAAACACACTCCAAACTAATAATTATTAAAAAAAAGAAATTCTCTCTCTAAATCATTAGATTAAATATTACGTATTAAACTCTCTTTCCTAAATTTGTTGTTACCATATTAAACACTCTCCCCTAATTACTCTCTCTCTCTCTCTCTCTCTCAATTTTTTTTTAAAAATAAAATCATATCTCTATACTTTCTCGATCAATCTCTTATTAATAGTTAAAGAAAAAAAAAAACTTATGAATATTTTATTTTTTAATAACAGTAATATATATATATATATATATATATATATATATATATATATATATATATATAAATAAAAATACCTTGTTTTTCAAAAAAAAAAAAAAAAAAAAGATATATGAAAACTTGATACAGTATGTTGCAACTGGATTTGATTAAACTCAGAATTTCTAAGACCAATGAAAGAATTAAAGTTCTCTAGGCAATCACATACCGACAAAAGTAACAAAAAGTATTTTCATATTTTGATTTTTTTTTTTAAATATACATATATACGGTTCTTAAAAATCAAGCTTATTTGTAAGTTTTTTTTTTTTTTTTTTTTCTTAAATGTTAGTTTTGCTTGAGAAAGAATAGAGATAGAAAGTTAGAGATATGTATTAGAGGAGAGCGAATTTAATATGGTAATTAAAAATTTAGGAGAGTGTGTTTAATATGTAATATTTTATCTAATGATTTAGAAGAGAGAATTACTTTTTTTAATAATTGAATTCAAAAAAGATTACTGCTCAGATGAATCCAAGGGCTACGATGGTTCGTCCTAACTTTTATTAAAATAAAATGAAGTGTCTTTAGAAATTTATTTTTTTAAATGGGGTGTCTTTAGAATACGAGTGTCAAAAGATAAAAAGGATAATCTTGGAACAAAAGGAAGTGTCTTTAGAATTTTTAAAATTTTAAAATTTTAAAATTTGAGAATGGAGTGTCTTTAGAAAAGAAGTGTAAAAAGAAAAAATTGGATTGTCAAAAAAAGCTCTCTTATTCTAATTGTTTTGGGATCTTGGTCATGCTCGGGATTGTATTGTTTAGGTTCCAATTCCGAAGAAAATAATAAAGATCGATTTTTACAAAAATTGATAAAATTCTAGTATTATCTTTTGTAACGAAATTAGTAGATGGCAATATTCAATAATGACACGGATTATAAATTTTGTTAAAATCAAAACACCCATCAAGATATAAAAAGAAATCTTATATCAATGAAAGAGTTATTACAAGAGAATCAGTGATTGCATTATATAACAAATGTTGCTCTCACACAAGAAACAGAGTGAAGTAAAAACACACACACACTCACTCACTCACTCACTCACTCACTCTCTCTCTCTCTCTCTCTCTACTTTACCAAAAAAAGCCAATCCAATCCCCAGTCAACACAAACCTACATGTCAAATCTTAAAATCCTCAAATAATTTGTGTTTTCTCCATCACAAAAAAACCCATTCCTCAAATAATTTGTGTTTTCTCCATCACAAAAAACCCATTTAACAAAGAGTAAATAACTTCCTCAAAATGTGGAAGTAACATTTTCAGAAGGACCCCACTCTTTTCCATATTTAGACACCAAACTCCAACTTTTTCCCGCCATGCTCACAGCTCACATGTGGTCTCTTTCTCTGTCACCAATAATATGTGCACTCTCACTCACTCACTCACTCACTCTCTCAAAAAAAAAAAAGAAAAAAAAAAAACTGTGTATTAATAGCTTTCAAATTTCCCATCTTGAATCCACCACCAACAACAACAATTTTCTCCCAACTCACTTTCTTCTTCTTCTCTGTTTTTCAAGTTTCAAAATACTTCATAAAGTTTCTTTCTTGCCCTTCTTCTTCCTCTGTTTTTCTATCTAACTTTCATGCTCTGTTTTCTGTTTCTTTTTTATAATTTTTCTTTTCACTGAAACAGAATCAAACGTGTTCAATTTTTTTATTTCCACAGAGAAAGGAAAAAAAAAAAAGCACAGTTGAGACCCATTAGAATAATAATAAAAAAGAAACTATATAATAGCGAGCGGATGAGGATGGTGGAGGCGTTCAAGAACGAAGACATTGACGAAAACAGCAGAGTCATAGGTGACTTTCTGGTGAAGAGAAAGCACGGCAAGACTCGTAGAAACCCTCTGCTTCTCGGTGTGTGTTCGATCAGAGCCCTGGCAGGGTTCATCGGAATCGTGAGCAAGAAAAGATCCGGGGTCGTCCCGGAAGAGCTTTCCGGGTTGAAGGTTGTCTCTCTGGACATTCCGATATTCAAATACACATGCCACGGAGGGAGTACTGAAGAGCAATTGGAAGAGAAATTCAAGGAGGTGGAGATCACGGTGGAGCAGTACTGCCTCTCGGAGCCTGGAGTCGTGGTGAATTTCGGTGAATTGAGAGCCTTCATAGATTTTCGAGTGTCTGTTCAGGCTATGAACTTCGTGGTGTCGAAATTGTCGAGGCTTTTCGAGATCAAGAAGGGAAATTTCTGGTTGATGGGGACTTGTTTGTACTACGAGACCTATTTGAAGTTTCAGGAAATGTTTCCAACTCTAGAGCAGGATTGGGATCTGCATTTGCTTCCTGTCTCCCCCAAATCCAGGTCTGTGTTTTTTTTTATATCATTGTCAAGCTGAATCAGCGCGTGGTGAATTGTTAATTGTTGAATGAATTACGAATCATATGTACCTGTAATTGCAGCTTCATGAAGTCGTTTGTTCCGCCTACTGGTTTCTTCCCTTGGTCGAATGCCAGGAATCAGCAACATCCTCCCAGCAGTACTTGCTACCTTCGCACTGAGAAGTACGAGCAAGAGCTTCAAGATCTACTCAATCACCAGCCATCCACTTCAGCTGCTGGTGGTGAGCTCCGGGAGAATTTACCTTCTTGGTTACGGATAGGAGAGCTCGAAAAAAGCAAGGGCAATGGAGCAGAAATGGTGTGTTAGTTAGTCCTTTCGAATTTTGATTGATTGATTCGTTCTGGGGAAATTATTTATGTTTAAATGTTGCTTCCACCGTTGATTGCAGGGCGAGGATGATGGAAGGGTGTGGTTGAATGCTAACGTTTTGAAGGTACAGAAGAAATGGATGGACATTTGCAATTGTTATTCGTTCACAGAATCAGAGATTTCTCAGATGAAGAGGGCCTTTGCATCGCCACCTATCATAATCCTTCGACATTCAACGAAGGTAAGCAGCAGCAGCAGCAACAACAACAGCGAAGATCCGATCTCGTTTAAAATTCAATGTGCAACTCATCAAATAGAAGATGAGAGACCTTCCTGTCCATCCGACACCAATGATGTAACCACAGATTTGGCATTGGGAACTATCTACGAATCAGCAGCAGCCATGCAGGACGCTGCTGATCTCCCCAAATCAAATGACCATCAGGAAGATCATCTTCGAAACACCTCAGGCTCCACGGAGAGTTTCACTCCTGATGTAAAAGATTTCAAGGCACTCAGAAGAGTATTTGCCGAAAAGGTTAGCTATCAAGACGATGCCATTTGCACAATCAGTGAGGCTGTATCGCGTTGTAGAAATGGCTCGAAAAGTAGAGGAGACATTTGGCTTAATTTCCTCGGACCTGACAAAATTGGGAAGAAAAAAATTGCTTCTGCTCTTGCTGAGATAATGTTTGGCAACAAGGAAAATGTAATCTCTGTGGATTTCAGCTCCAGAGACAGGTTTTGCCATTCAAATTCAATCTTCGGTTGCCAGGAATCGAATGATTTTAACCTGATGTTTTGCGAGAGGAATGATGCTTATTATGTTGCTTGGGAGTTAAGAAAGAAACCACGTTCAATTATCTTCCTCGAAAACGTTGATAAGGCTGATAATTTGCTCCATAGTAACTTGTCCCATGCTATTAAGACTGGTAAATTTCCTAACCCGTATGGTGATATCAGCATCGCCAATATGATTTTCATAACAACGTTGACAAGCACCGGAGGTGATGGTAATGCAGTTTCAGTTTCTAAGAGGAAGCCTGATAGATTTTCTGAGGAAATCATACTTGGTGCCAGAAGCTGGCAGATGCAAATCCTAGTAAGTGAATTTCCAAACCTGGAGCACTTGAAAAAGAGAAGATTGATTCAAGGCTGCAACTCTACGACCACAGAATCGCCTAAACGAGGTCACAAGTCGTTGAGACGCTGTCTAGACCTTAACCTTCCTACAGGTGAGGCAGACGTAGGAGGAGTGGATCTTAACTCTGGAGAATACTACGACACTGACCTCCAAAAAAGGTTCGCCGATTGGTTGGAAGGATTTCGTGCTCAGGTTGATGAAACAGTGGTTTTCAAGCCATTCAATTTCAATGCTGTTGCTGAGAGAGTGATGAAGGAAATCGAACTACAGTTTAGGAGGACGTTCGGATTAGGAGTTATCCTCGAGGTTGATCATGAAGTTATAGTACAAGTCCTCGCAGCTGCTTGGATATCGGGCAGGAATGAGGCGATTGAAGATTGGGTTGCGAAGGTTCTCAGCAGAAGCTTTTCAGATGTCCAGGAAAAGTACCACCCCACTGCTAGGTCTGTTGTGAAACTAACTGTTTGTGAAGATCCTCTTGTTGAAGAGTTTGTTCCAGGATTGTGCCTTCCAGGACAAGTTATTGTGTAATATGGTGTTTTTTTTTGTACTTTTTGCCGCTTGTAGTTAAAAATGTAATATAGGTCTTAGCCCGAAGCTTGTAGAATCTGTGCCTTAAAATCCTGTAATTTTTCAGCATATCTTTTTGTGTTTAATGTTGTTTAAAGCAATGTAAATGTATTAGGTTTCCCCTTGTATATTTGTTTCTTGGATCGATATAATTGATATGTTTATGAAAAAAAAAATACTCAATACAATTATAGAGTTTTTCACTGGTTGGGTCGGTCCTGAAAAATTAAATTCAAAACACCTATGATTGAAGAAGAAGAAGAAGCATTTTCAGGAAAGCTAAAAGCTTGAATTTTGGGTTATATACATCAAAAATTAAGTTCGTCATCTCTTAAAATAACTTTTTTTTTTTAATATTATCTTTTGCTAAAATCTTGGTATTAGATTCTTGTTACTTTTTTAGTGTGAAAAATAGGAATTGTTAGTTAATGTTGACAAGTAGAACAAAAATTCACAGTAGATCTTGTCTCCAACACAATCTCTCTCACATACCACAAAGTTACAGGTTAAAATGAGAAATTTAAGAATTGGACATGGAATCATAGAATTTCCACTGATTCTAAAAGCAAATCAATCACACACAAGTGCCATCAAACCAATGGCTTGCTTTTTACTACCGACTACTACTACTACTACTACTACTACTACTACTACTACTACTACTACTACTTGCACTGAAGATGTGAGTGAACACAAACATTTTCAAATCATTAAACATATTCAACAGTCCTTGACACGCTTAGACTTATTCTTCTTTGGTTTGGCATCCTTAGCTCCTGCAATGGTGTTGTTGGTGGTGTGCACTTCTTCCTCCTCCACCAATTCCTTCTGTGGTTGCTGGTTGTCATCTGTGGCTGCTGCAATGGAGTTGTTGTACTCTTCCAATTCCTTCTTGTATGCTTCCATTGCTTCAGCAGCTTTCGCGTTCCACACTTGCTTTTCTTCCTCACTCAGTTCCTATATAAAAAAATCCCACCAATTTAAAACATGAACCCAACACATTACATAACAAGAATGGCAGAATACACATAAATTTATTATTGTACCTTCCATTTCACAGACATCAGAGCAGTAATGGTGAAGTTGTTGGTGCCTGGCCTCTCCTCCAACAAAGCCTTTTGCCTCTTCGCTGCAAATAACACAAAACAAAGCACAACAACAACTAAGCAATGCTGCTATACATTGGAACAAATTGTTCACAGGAGAGAAACACTTTGGTGTTTATTAGATTGAGTTATTTTTACCTGAAAAGGAAATATGACCCTGCTGGCTTCTTAGGCTTGTTAGGAAGTTCCATCAACAGTTCAACACAAATCGAATCCGGGTTTGTGTATAGAATCATATCTGCTCCACAGAAAACAAAACAAGCCTTTAGACATTACAACTAATGAGCTACCATTATTTGCTCCTGCTATTGCACTAATGTAGTAATTTTTCTCCCACTGTTCCATTATCCATTCCTTCAAAAGAATACCAAAATTCACATAACTAATTTGTTGAAATATACATAAAACAAATGCTATAGTACAAGTAAAACGACCTAATTGCTTGGAATGCAGTATGCATTATGCCACACTGCAGATTTCTAATAACAAACATGTAAATGGTACAAAAGCACGAACAAGAAATTACTCAGAATTTTCAATTCAATTGAAATCCTCATTTACACAAATAAGAATTTACTCAGACAAGAACACTACATTACATTTACACAAATAAGAACCTTACAGAAAATTTTCAATTCAATTGAAATCCTCATTTTACACAAATAAGAATTTACTCAGACAAGAACCATGCAGATAAGAATTCACACAAATAAGAACCCAAGAAACAAAAGGACTGTTAGGGTCAAAAATGAGCCTTCGTGTATGGGGTTAAGGCACCGGTATACGTATGTCCGAAAGTGATAGAGTGAATCAAAATGTGACTTTTATTAATTGATGTAGAAGTAAACTCCCACTTCTCAAAGGACTACACAATGTCTTACTCTTTCGGAGGGTGCTGGGTTACAAGTTTCAAAAAAAAAGGAAAAATCCCCTTTTGATGGTAAAAGTGAGGGTTTATATAGCCCGGGTTCTGACACCTCAGGCACGTGTCGAGGGCTCAGTGGTCAAGCCCGACAGCTGTCTCTGTACGGTCGGGTGCGATATGGTCATGAAAGTCAGACTCCGAATGTACCTTCAGTTGTTCACTTGTCGGTGGAATAAGGGTCCGAGCGAGAGGCATGGGATCACACTCTGGGATATATTTTCGGGCCTCCGACTTTGGGAAGGAGGGATGTGATCGGAGTTGAAGCAATTCACAATCGGGCACAATAGTTCCCCCCCGAGCACATAAATCGATGCGTAAGACCGGTTGTGGGTTCGGAATTAGAGACTGCCGTGAATACCGGATGCTCGCTCTGGGCCTGACCAGCCTGATGTTGGTCCGGTTCACGGTCGGTGAACGGGTGCCACGTGGCTACTGGGACGAGGAACGCACAGGTGTCGTGCCGTGAGTGGACAATTCACAACGCCTCGTGTACTGTGCCGAGGGCCCTTATAAATAGTGGTGTAGGGTCACCTATAACTCCCTACTTGTGTTTTTTCAATTGATCAGAGCGTTTTCGGTACCCGAGGGAGTGCAAAAGAAAGAGGGAGAAGAAGCAGGTTAGTCTCTGAGTTTGATTCTCGTCTATTTTCTTGTTTCTCTTTACAGTTGAATCTTCCGATGGTTCGAAAGGCTAGGGCGTCGAGTCCCATAATCTCGTCCAGCTCAGAATCCAGTTCTTCGGAGTCTACGTCAGGTAGAGTCTCCGTTGGGACCAGCACCCGGAGTGCTTTCGGTGATGTGGACATGCAAGATGCCGGGAGTCCCGAGGTCCAACAGATGCGGGAAGGCGCACAAGAAACCGCGGCAGGCCCTGGCACTGAAGAACTTCGAGAGGGATACAACTCTGAAGATTTTGTTCGGGAGGAAATAGATCATACGAGGTTTGCGATAAACCTTATTAGGGAGAATAAAGTGGACGCGGGGAAGATTAACTGACTCGCCACGGAGTTTTCCATTCCCCGATCTGTGGGCATGAGGGTTCCTCGAGAAGGGGAGAGAGCCAGTAATCCCGAAGGACGATCGGTGTCTTTTCATCAGGCATTTCTAGAAATTGGTGCCAGGTTACCGTTACAACCGTACCTTCGGAGGGTTCTGAGGGAAATAGGGATTGCTCCGGCCCAATTGAATCCGAACGCTTGGAGGATAGTAATCGGGATGCACTCATTATGGAGAGGCCTGGGATATCCGCCTCCAACATTTGCGGAGATTGGGCACTGCTACCGGCTGTACTCCCATAAATCTGGGGGTGATGGATGGTGGGCTCTTGCTTGTTGTGATAAGCAAGACGGCGAACCTCTGATCACCGGGCTACCTTCCTCGAATAAGGAATGGAAGAAGACTTGGTTCGTTGCTAGAGGCGAATGGGGTAAAGATTTGCAGCTCGGTGGTCGTCCACAGAGGGTTCGTTCGGTGTTCAATATCCCAGGTGTTTGGGGACTCCTTAGGTTTATCATCGGTGTTTGTTGCTTCATTTTAATTTTATTCATTGCGTTTATCTGAGTGCTACTCTTTTTTGCAGCTCCGTGGGAACGTGTTATCTGTGGTAGAGCGGAGGCACGTGTCGGACGCCTGGCGGGTTCCTCCTGAAGAAAGGCACGTGGACCACCTGCTAGACGATCGGAGATTACACGCTCTCGGTTTCATTCCGAATCTTATGGAGGCGAGAGGGCAAAAGGTCGAGAAGGCCTTATCTAAGAAGAGTAAGAGTCCCTGTGATCTGCTATTTTCTTCCCTTCGGTACCTGAATTGCGACACCTGTCACACATCATTATTTTATGTGACTTTTATGTAGGGAAGATCACCGTGAAGGCCAAGGAGAAGATGGCTGATAGGGCGAAAGGGGGCGCCGAAAAGCGCAAAGACGAAAAGAAGAAAAGGAAGCTGATGCTCCCTAAGGGTCCCAGCTTGATGGCTGATGAAGAGGTATCCGAAAGTACCTCTCCTCAGAGGGCAAAAGCTGGAAGATCCTCCCTAACAGTGGCCGCTGCGAGGGCCTCTGATCGGATTGCGCAGGCCATCCCCCTAAGAACCGGAGGCCGCGGTCCCAGTGGCGGTCCCCCCGCCGATGTGGAGCTAGTGGACTCCGATAAAGACATGATGGAGGACACTCCTCTGAATAAGGACATTAGGGAGGACACAACATCTCCCTCGAATTACTTTAGGTTTCCCTCTCGGGCTTCGGGGTCCGGCACGAAGCCCATAAACCCCAAAACTGGCGTGGAGTACCTCTGCGTCCATGGGAAGGACCTTCTGAGAAGCGGAGAGATATCGGGGTATGGAAAGATGTCAAATGTCGACAGGATCCGTCATGGACAAGCCAATCTGCTGCAGGTAATGTTATTTGCTTGCGGTATCATGGGTGTACTAATTTTTGGCATTTATTACAAATGAGGTGTCTCGGATGACAGTTTCCAATTATTGATTTTCAGGCGTTCGGTAATCTTCTTCACATGGAGAAGAGATATGGAGATGCGAAGTCGAGATATGAGAGGGTGCAGAAGGAGAAGGAGAAGGTGGAGAAGAGTCTCCGGGAGTCAACAGCAGCCCTGGAATCGCAGAAAGCCGTGGTCGGGGAGGTGTCCTCCGCGTACCAGAAGGCGAAGGCCTGCTGCAGAGACAAGCATACCAAGCTTGGTGATTACCGGGCGCGATTGAAGAGGGCGAATGGGTCAATTCGGGGTATGAAGGAAGACCTTGCTGACAACGCCGTGAACATATTCGTAAATTCTGATGATTTCGCGGAGATACAGGAAAAGACGTTCGACACGGCGGTGAATGATGTGAGGACCTTGCTACTCCGAGCTTACCCTGACTTCGATTTCTCCACATTCGATGCAGACGTTGCAAAGGCGACCGGGTCTCGGGTCAGAAAGCCAGGCAATCCTATCAGGGATATCTCCGAGGACTTTCTTGAGGAGCCATTATCGGAGGAAGAACCCGAGGCAGTGTCTACTGACGATGAGAGGTTCGTCGCGGATCCTGCATCCGAGAAGTGAACGAGGACCAGGCATAATTGGATTCTGAGGACACTGCCTCTCATTCAGATTTTGTTTAAACCGTTTCAATTTATTTGATTAGATGTATCGGGGGGTTGTCCCGGCGATTTTTCGGCCTTGGGCCGCATTTTTGTAATCGTATACCTTCACTGTACATTTAGATATTCGGGATTTACATTTTCACCGGTACACTTATGATTATGTTTTACTTATTTCGCCGACTATGATTATTCGGAGTTTCGTTTTGAGTATTTTGTGACCTCTAATGATATAACTTCGCGTATTGGTGTTAACTGCAATGTTTTTCACCGGCATTAACGTTTTCGGTTTGCTCCCATGGGGGTGAAGAATTTCGTGCTCCTTTTCGGAGTCTTTTGTGCTCCTTTCGGAGTCTTTCGTGCTCCCATGGGGGTGGAGACTTTCGGAGTCTTAATCTAAATGAATCTAAATGAATGAGGCGCTAGCCGAAAATGTAAGCTAAAACTGTAAATTCATAAGGAAGAAAACATTACCGAACATGATTTCTTATGGTACCGAACATGATTTCTTTTGTGCTCCTTTCGGAGTCTTTTGTGCTCTCATGGGGGTGGAGACTTTCGTGCTCCTTTCGGAGTCTTAATCTAGATGAATCTAAATGAGTGAGGCGCTAGCCAAAAATGTAAGCTAAAACTGTAAATTCATAAGGAAGAAAACATTACCGAACATGATTTCTTATGGTACCGAAAATGTGGATTATCATGGGTAGTACTTCTTCAGGTGGTCTGCATTCCATGGGTTCTTTAGGGGCGTGCCGTTTTCCTTTTTCAGCTTATAGGCGCCCTTCATGGATACCGAGTCAACGATGTAAGGGCCTTCCCATTTGTCCCCCAGACTACCTGAGGAAGTTATCTTTGTGGATGACAGGATTTTTTTCAGGACAAGGTCCCCCGGGCAGAACCTTCGGATTCGGGTCTTTTTGTCATGATACTTGGCTATCTGCTGCTGGTGATGAGCGGTTCGGATTCTAGCCAGGTCTCTTCTTTCTTCTAACTCTTCAAGGCATGCTCGGAGCTCGGTTTCATTGTCACTCGGGGTGTAATCTGACACTCTTCTGGTGGGAATACTGGTTTCGGTAGGTATAACTGCTTCGGTACCGAATGTTAACGAGTATGGAGTTTCGCCCGTGGCTGAGTGTGGGGTGGTACGGATTGCCCACAAAACTTCCGGGAGTTTCTCTACCCAACAGCCCTTCCGAGCCTGTAGCTTCCTTCTGAGGAGGGTCTTTATGGTTTTGTTAACGGCTTCAACTTGACCATTACTTTGGGGATGGGATGGTGAGGCTAGTTTCAGTTTTATGTTGTAATCCGAGCATACTTCCCGGAGTTTGTGATTATAGAACTGTGTTCCATGATCGGCCACCAGGGTATGAGGTACTCCGAACCTAAAAATTATGGAGTGCTTGATGAAGTTCGTTGTGTTGGCTTCGGTGATGTGTTTCAGAGCCTCCGCTTCAACCCACTTGGTGAAATAATCAATCGCGACCACCGCATATCTCTTATCGGCTGTCCCCCTAGGCAAGGGTCCGATGATATCGACCCCGATTCTGGCGAAGGGCCAGGGTGAAGACATAGGGGTTAGTGTTTCGACTGGTAGACGAGGGATTGGGTCGGTCCTCTGGCAGCGATCGCATGATTCGGAATGTGCTTTTGATTCTTTGAAGAGGGTCGGCCAGTAATACCATTGTCTTGTTATTCGGTGACCTAGGTTTTTTCCGGCGGAATGGCTGCCGCAAATTCCACTGTGGACTTCCTAGAGGATTTGCTTCGTCTGTGGGGGGCTGACACACCTAAGGTACAGTAGAGAGAATCCTCTCCGAAAAAGTGAGCCATTAATAATGAGGTACCGCGGCGCCTGTCTTCTCACTCTCTGTGCCGTTCTCTTATCTTCGGGGAGGGTACCGTCGCGGAGGTAGTCCATGATCGGGGTCATCCAGGACTCACTAACGGGATCTGGGATCAGCACCCCTATTTGCTGGTCTTCTGAGAGGCTGGGATTCGGTAAGTGGAACACAGTTATAGTTCGTGGTAACCTCATATCCGAGGTTGATGCGAGCTTAGCTAGTGCATCGGCTTGGGAGTTATGGTCTCTGGAGATTCGGATAAGCTCACAACGCATAAATTTGGACATCAGAGTTTTAACCTGTTTAAGGTACCTGACCATTTCGGGGTCTCTGGCTTGGTAGTCTTGGTTCACTTGATTGACAATCAGCTGGGAATCGCTATACACCGTAACGTGCTCAGCGCCCATGTTCAGGATGATCTTTAACCCGGTGACAAGGGCTTCATATTCAGCGACATTGTTGGTCGCCCTGAAGTCGAATCGGAGTGCGGCTTGAGTGAGAGTTCCCTCGGGAGTTACAATGATTATCCCCGCACCACTGCCGTAACGGTTGGAGGATCCGTCTACGAATATTTCCCAACGCTGGACACATCCGGTGGATAGATTAAACACCTCCCGGTTCGAGTGCTCAGCAATGAAGTCGGCCACAGCTTGGCCCTTTACTGAAGTTCTTGGCCTGAACTGGATATTAAACTCACTGATCTCCACCGCCCATCTAATGAGCCTTCCGGAAAGCTCCGGCTTCTGGAGGACTTGACGAAGCGGTTGATTTGTTAGGACCACTATGGGGTGTGATTGGAAGTATGGTCTGAGTTTCTGAGAGGCCACAATCAGACTTAACGCCAACTTCTCCATGCCGGGGTACCTAGTTTCGGGCTCGGTCATGCTCTTGCTTACATAATAAACCGCTCTTTGGATGGACCTCTCTTCCTTGATTAACACCGAGCTTACTGCCGCCTCGGAAAAAGCAAGGTAGAGGAATAGTGTCTCCCCAGTGTTTGGTTTGGCTAGCATCGGTGGTTTCTGGAGGTATGTTTTCAGGTCGTCGAAAGCAGCTTGACATTCAGAAGTCCAACAGAAGTCCCCCTTGTGCTTTAAGGCTTTGAAGAACGGGAGACATCTGTCTGTCAGCTTTGATATGAATCTGGACAGGGCCACTATCATGCCATTTAGTTTCTGTATATCCTTGGCTTTTCTCGGTGGTAGGAGGTCGATTACTGCTCTGATTTTATCGGGGTTGGCTTCAATCCCCCTCTGGTAGACCATAAAACCGAGGAATTTTTCAGATGAAACTCCGAATGCGCACTTCGTGGGGTTTAGCCGCATCTGATACTGTCTCAGGATCATGAAGGTGTTTCGGAGGTTCGGTGCATGTTCTTCGGCAGTCACCGATTTGGTCAGCATATCATCGACATAGACCTCCATTGTTCTTCCTATCTCATTAGCAAAGATCCGGTTGACTAACCTCTGGTAGGTTGCCCCGGCATTTTTAAGGCCGAAAGGCATCACCCGATAGCAATATATGCCTCGATCTGTGATGAAGGCGGTTTTGGCCTCGTTGTTCTCGTTCATTCGGATTTGGTTATATCCGGAATATGCATCCATGAAACTGAGCAGCTCATGACCGGAGGTCGCGTCCACCAGTTGATCAATCCTAGGCAAGGGAAAGCTATCTTTCGGGCATGCTTTATTCAGGTCGGTGAAGTCGACGCACATCCTCCACCTTCCGTCGTTCTTCTTCACTAATACCACATTCGACAACCACTCATTATAATCTAGTTCCCGGATGAATCCTGCTTTCAAGAGCTTGTCTATCTCGGTGGCTATTGCTTCATATCTTTCGCTGTTGAAGGATCTTCTTTTTTGAGACACTGGTTTGAACATCGGATCCACACTAAGGGAATGGGATATGATCGAAGAATCTATGCCCGGCATGTCGGCGTGACTCCACGCAAAGATATCCGAGAATTCTTTTAAGAGCTCCATGAGTTCAACTCTTACTTGGGGTTCCAAGTTTGCTTCGATGAGGACGGTTTTTCCTGGGTCTTCTGTATGGAGCGCTACTTTCAACAGTGGTTCGGTGGGTTCTCCCGTTGGCTGCGATCCAACTTCCCGGGGATCAAGGCTAGTGACGTGAATTTCATCGAACGGGGTTGTGTCCGACATTTGTGCGGTCGCTATATCTCCGATTCGTTTCTTCTTGAGCCTTCGTTGTTTCGGTGCGTTTCTTCACGAAACGGGTGCTGCACTGTAGTTTCCGATGATGAGTACAGGGTTGGAGCCGATTTGGATACATCTCTTATATTCCTCTTGATCTCCGGTTACCTCCCCCGGACCAAGCTCGGTTGGAAACTTTAGTTTCAAAGAGTAGATGCTGGTAGCCGCTCTCAGGGTATAGAGTGTCGGTCTTCCGATGAGGATGTTGAAAGGAAAGGGGATGTCTATCACCTGGAAGCTGACCCATACGGTGCGTATTCGGGGCCTAGTACCGAAACGAACAGGCAAGTCGATCTGTCCAACCGGCCTGGTACGATGCCCACCGATTCCCCTGATGCAGTATCTCGAGGCTTGAAGCTGTGGGATGGTATATCCGAGTTTTTGGAGAGGGTCCTAGTGAATAATGTCTAACGAGCTTCCGTGGTCAATGAGAGTCCTCTTGACCGTACGATTCCTAACTTTTACGGATATAACGAGCGCATCACAGTGGGGGTATCTTATTCCATATGAATCTTCGGTAGAGAACGATAAGGGAGCCCAATGTCTCGGCGCATCTTCTGGGGTAGTCGTCAGACAAACTGATGCTGGTGCCTTCCCGGAAGAGGTCGATCCAGGGTCTCCCGCCACGGGAACGGCATCGATGAAGTTGATGGGTTCTTCATCGTCTGAATCTTGCACATTAACCGGAGTTGGGTGGCTCTGGTGCTACTGGGCCTTTGCAATCTTTTCGCTTGATTCCTTAGGTTTAACACAGTCTCGGAGTTTACCGTTTCGGACTAACTCCTCTACTTGATCCCTCAAATCTCGGCACTTTCTGGTCTCGTGGCCATGGTCATTGTGGAACTTACAATGAATCCTCCGATCTCTCCTCTCGGGTGCTGAATATAAGGGTTCCGGTTTCCTTAGCAATTTTTCCTTGTTTGCGATTTCAAGTATTCTATCAAGGGGGAACCTCAAAGGGGTGTACTCTTCGAATTTGTCCCTCGGGGGAAAACGGGTGTTTCGGGCTGTGTTCCCGGTGTTCACTTGCCTGGAAATTTGAGGTTTTTTACCCTTGTCCCTTGCTTGCCTGCCCCACCTCCGGGGTACTTCCGAAGGTTCTGTGGAAGTGTCGTGGCTTTTGGAATCACTGATATCCTCGGCTGTAGCATACTTTTATGCTCTTTCTATCAGCTTTCTATAAGTTGTTGGGCCTTTCTTTGAGAGGGACCAGCTCAGATTGCCTTTCTGAAGGCCTTGTATGAAGGCCATGACCGCCTCGGCTTCGTTGAAGTCCTGGACTTACCGGGCCGCTTCCGTAAATCTTTTCATGTAGTCTCTAATGGACTCAGTTTCAAGTTGCCTGATGGAGGTGAGGTGAACCATGTGCCTCCGTCTTCTTCTGCTTGCGGCAAACCCACCACGGAATTCTTTCGAAAGTTCGTTAAACGAGGAGATACTTTGCCTCTTGAGACTCCTGTACCACGTCCGCGCATCCCCAGAGAGCGTGAGCGGAAAAACCCTACATTTTACGGCATCGGACGCCCCCTGCATGTTCATCCAATCCAGGTAAGAATCTAGGTGGTCATCTGGATCTCCTGTGCCACCGTATCCACACATATCTTTTCGCGGCATCTTAAAGTTATTCGAAATTTCTGCGGTGGTAATTCCTTCGACGAATGGGCTCTCTCTATGGGTGATTGATCTCCGGTGCCCATAATGAATCTGGTCCTGAATATCTGCAAGTTGATCTTGCATCTCACGGAAGGCCTCCGGGTCCGCGATGGTATTTCTTTCAGTGTCCCCATGATGGGGGTACGGGGCACCTGTACTCTCTTGCCGGTGGCGCATCCTGCGAGGCACAATCTCTTGAGCCATTCCGTCGCGCTCCTCTCGGCTACGGGTCGTCCCTGTGACTCTAGGTGGGGCCTCATGATTCGCATTTTCTTCCGGTTCGGGTTCGACAAACTGAGCCGCGTGTTGTCTTCTTCTTCTCTCTCTGAGTCGATTCCCGGTCGGGTTTCCTTCGGCTCGGGAATTGGCTTCCTCTGAATCTCCCTGGTGTCCGCCATCGTCAACAGCATTTATTACCCGAGTAACATTCTGGGCTAAAGCGTCCAATCTGCTGGTAATTCCTCGGATAACCGGGTCTTCGGCCTGCGGGTGGAGCTGCTGTGGCTGCTGTTGTGCATACATCGGTGGATAACCTTGAGGGTAATAAGCTTGGTGTGGCATTTGCGGGTAAAAGGGGTTTATTGGTAACGGAGGGTATTGTTGTGGCGCCCCCTGGTATCCGTAAAATTGACCTTGAAATGGATACTGCGTCTGATAGGGGTAATATTCGCAATTCGGTTGCTGAGGTTGTTGCTCCCCTGCGAGGCCTGGATAAGGCGAGGCATGCTGGGGATGCGGTTGCTGTTGCTGCGGAACTTGTGCATAATTCTGACTTCCGGGCGGCCTCAGTTCAAGGTTTACGTCCGGATACTGATCTTCCGGTGGTGGATTCATTATTACCGCAAAGGTGCTGAACTCACCCCCTCCTTCTAGCGCCAAATGTTAGGGTCAAAAATGAGCCTTCGTGTATGGGGTTAAGGCACCGGTATACGTATGTCCGAAAGTGATAGAGTGAATCAAAATGTGACTTTTATTAATTGATGTAGAAGTAAACTCCCACTTCTCAAAGGACTACACAATGTCTTACTCTTTCGGAGGGTACTGGGTTACAAGTTTCAAAAAAAAAAGGAAAAATCCCCTTTTGATGGTAAAAGTGAGGGTTTATATAGCCCGGGTTCTGACACCTCAGGCACGTGTCGAGGGCTCAGTGGTCAAGCCCGACAGCTGTCTCTGTACGGTCGGGTGCGATATGGTCATGAAAGTCAGACTCCGAATGTACCTTCAGTTGTTCACTTGTCGGTGGAATAAGGGTCCGAGCGAGAGGCATGGGATCACACTCCGGGATATATTTTCGGGCCTCCGACTTTGGGAAGGAGGGATGTGATCGGAGTTGAAGCAATTCACAATCGGGCACAACAAGGACATTGAAAAGCTAGCAATTACTGAATCAATGAATCCCAAATCAAACACACTTCTTATTCAATACAACAAACGAAAACTTGATTAAAGTTGTCTTTTTAGTGAAATTATCGGTTTATTTTTTTTACTTCTTCTTCAATACACATAACCCAGAAACCCAGTACTCACAACCTAACCTGCTATATCTGTATCAATAGAAGCTCTCGGAGAGATCGAGACGGTGAGGAAGTTGACGAGGTTGAGATGGTGAGGAGGTTGACGAGGTCGTGTGTTGGATTCGGAGGTTGACGACTATTCACGGTGGCAGAATGATCTTTGCAGCAAGCAGATAGGGAGTTGATTACGTGATGGAGAGAGACGAGAGAAATTGGGGAAGAACATCTGTGGAAAGAATATGAGTGTGAATTTCATTTTGATATGTATATATATACATCTGCTAGCCGGAAAAGGGTAAAATTAGCAATATAAAAATTTCATTTAACTGGATATTTGGTTTCTCGTGTTTTGTAAAAGCCATGTCAAGAGAACCATCTATGCCTCTATGGTGGTGCTTCTCATAAAAGAGCTTTTAAAGTCAAGAACCTCTACACTCCTATTTTACCCAACTGCCCCAAAAGTTACTCTGGGGGTCTTAAAAGAGCCTTTCAAGCCTCTCAAAAAACATTTCCAAACAAGCCCCGAAAATTGGAGTAGAGAATTAGAAAAGAGAAAAGTTGGTGGTCTTCAACTAAACTCGATTTCAATTTCCAATAATTTTATAATGTATATATTGAAAGTTAGATGCTCAATTTTACATGTTGATTTTTTTTTTTTTTTTTAATATTATACGTTAATTTTTTTTTTATTTTTTTTTTTGAATTTAACATGTAATTTGTAAATTTAATTTTATACGCTAATTATTGCAATTTCACGCACCAGGTTTTTATTTTTATTTTTTTATATATATTATTTTACACATAAGTTATAAAGAGAAATTTAGAAGCTAGTTATAGATTGAAATTACAATTAGTAACTTTTTTTTGAAAGGAATTAGTAACTTTTACTTATTTAATTATTATCAGGTATTTGACGTGCACCATAAAATTATGGATTCGAGTCTTCACCGTCCACAAAAACCCTATTTATATAAAAGAGTAATATTAAAATATATATATATATATATTATCGGGTCTTATTTAAAATAAAATAAAATAAAATTTAGAGAGAAAACCAAAAGTAACCATCCAAAACATTAAACTTTTGTTTATAACCACTTTTGAAATTATAATTGTTAATAACCACTTTTTTGAGAAATTACCTCAATACCCACATATATAAGCACTAAAAACCAAAAACATGAGCAGTGGAGATTAACAATTAAAGAGAGAAAAGAGAGAAAAGAGAGAAAGAGACATTGGTGCCAAGAGAGAAGAGAGAAAGAAGTGGTGTTGCAGGGAGAGAAGAGGGCGTCGTCGTCGTCGTCGCCTGAGCAACCGGAAGAGAAGAGGTCGCCATCACAGCTTGGAGACAAATCCACCATTCTCTTCTCACTTGACATTTTTATTACGATTTCATGTTAAGAACATGTTTAGGGAATAATAAATGTTGAAATATATCAATTTTTGGGGTTGACTGAGTTGAGGTCCGGTATTTTGGATGATTTGAGACTAGATGTTGGAGTTTGGTTTGAAAAAAAACTTGAAAGCGTGAAATCTTCGACAAACTTGAAATGTCTAACATAAACTTGAAATCATGCTTTAAATCTCTAACATAAACTTGAAATCTTCTAAATCTCGAACCAGTGAAACTTGAAATCTTCTGGAAAAAACTTGATTGAAGTCTTACCCAGAAACTTGTCAACATTTCGAGTTTTTATATAAGATTTCAAGTTTTCGAACCAGTGAACTTGAAATCTTCTGGAAAAAACTTGAAACTTTATTTAATTCAATTCTTCACAAAAACACACAAAAGTGATGCAATAACGCTAAACTCATGTTAAGGTCACTGTTTGCAACTCAATTAATGAACAAATTAAAGATATTTACACACCAAATACCGATTTAGAGCAAATCGAAATTTTTGTTTCAATTTTTCACTTCTTTAATTCTTCAACATGATTTTGAAATCAAATCATCCTCTAGTTAGTCAATTTGCAGGAATAACAATGGTTCGACCATATTGGTGTTCGATTTGCTGGAAGAGGAACAATGATCGGAAATCGTTGATGAAGAATGAACAAAGAAGAAGGAAGAAGACGATGAACAGTGAAGAAGAGGGTGAGAAAGAGAAAAATAAATAAAACAAAATAGAAATATTAATTTGGGGGCATCTTGGTAATTTATGGACACCCACTGAATTTTTTTTCAAAACATGGTTATTAACAAGAGAGAAAACCAAAAGTAACCATCCAAAACATTAAACTTTTGTTTATAACCACTTTTGAAATTATAATTGTTAATAACCACTTTTTTGAGAAATTACCTCAATACCCACATATATAAGCACTAAAAACCAAAAACATGAGCAGTGGAGATTAACAATTAAAGAGAGAAAAGAGAGAAAAGAGAGAAAGAGACATTGGTGCCAAGAGAGAAGAGAGAAAGAAGTGGTGTTGCAGGGAGAGAAGAGAGTGTCATCGTCATCGTCGTCGTCGTCGTCGTCGTCGGAGCAACCGGAAGAGAAGAGGTCGCCATCACAGCTTGGAGACAAATCCACCATTCTCTTCTCACTTGACATTTTTATTGCGATTTCATGTTAAGAACATGTTTAGGGAATAATAAATGTTGAAATATATCAATTTTTGGGGTTGACTGAGTTGAGGTATGGTATTTTGGATGATTTGAGACTAGATGTTGGAGTTTGGTTTGAAAAAAAACTTAAAAGCGTGAAATCTTCGACAAACTTGAAATGTCTAACATAAACTTGAAATCATGCTTTAAATCTCTAACATAAACTTGAAATCTTCTAAATCTCAAACCAGTGAAACTTGAAATATTCTGGAAAAAACTTGATTGAAGTCTTACCCAGAAACTTGTCAACATTTCGAGTTTTTATATAAGATTTCAAGTTTTCGAACCAGTGAACTTGAAATCTTCTGGAAAAAACTTGAAACTTTATTTAATTCAATTCTTCACAAAAACACACAAAAGTGATGCAATAACGCTAAACTCATGTTACGGTCACTGTTTGCAACTCAATTGAATAAATTAAAGATATTTACACACCAAATACCGATTTAGAGCAAATCGAAATTTTTGTTTCAATTTTTCACTTCTTTAATTCTTCAACATGATTTTGAAATCAAATCATCCTCTAGTTAGTCGATTTGCAGGAATAACAATGGTTCGACCATATTGGTGTTCGATTTGCTGGAAAAGGAACAACGATCGGAAATCGTTGATGAAGAATGAACAAAGAAGAAGGAAGAAGACGATGAACAGTGAAGAAGAGGGTGAGAAAGAGAAAAATAAACAAAACAAAATAGAAATATTAATTTGGGGGCATCTTGGTAATTTATGGACACCCACTGAATTTTTTTTTTAAAACATGGTTATTAACAATTAAAGTTATGTATGTGGTTAAAAAAGAATTTCCAATAATTAGAGTGGTTATTTTTGACAATTTTCACTAAAATTTATTATCAGGTGTTGGAGACCCAACCTATTTGATATTTTCTTCAAATTGGTTCTGTGTGCGCAACATGGTCAATACAAAACGCAAACCAACCACCCCACCCTGTCTTTTGAATTATTATTATTATTAGTATTAATTTCTTTGTTAATAGGGAAAATTGCACAAACTTACCCTAACGTTTCCCATTATGGTATAATATTCAACTAATGCCTTTAATTGCACAAACAACCCCTCCTTTTAGTCAACTTTAGTTAAAAATAGCCATTGACCATGATTTTTTTTTTGAAAGCCCAAAATTGCCCTTACACTTTATTACAAAAAAAATCTTTATTTCCCTTTATTTAAAACATTATCTACTTTAAATTATTAGAATATAAAAAATAAATACTAAACATAATCCTTTTTAAATAAATAAAAAATTCAAAAATAATATATTAAAAACAAAACAATTTAAGAAAACGTTATTTTGAGAAAATACAATTTAATAATATATTAAAAAAAACAAAAAAAAAATGTTATTTTGAGAAAATATAATTTAAAATTATGCAAGTCCAATATGAATAGTGGTAATATGCTACATATTTTTAAAATTTAAAACATTTTTTTTATTTAAAAAGGATTATGTTTAGTATATATATATTTTTTAATTTTTGAACCAAAATATAATGCGTAATTTATATTGAGTCAAATTATTTTGTCTTATAGAGTTGAACATTGAACAAATTTTCGGTGTTACTGTATTTTATTATGACAAATGATTATATTTTTATTTCAAACTCTTGATGATTTTATTTATATTTGTGTTTAGAATACTAAACATAATCCTTTTTAAATAAAAAAATTCAAAAATAATATAATAAAAACAAAAAAAATTAAAAAATATGTAACACATTACCACTATTTATATTGGACTTGCATAATTTTAAATTATATTTTCTCAAAATAACGTTTTTTTTTTGTTTTGTTTTTAATATATTATTAAATTGTATTTTCTCAAAATAACATTTTCTTAAATTATTTTGTTTTTAATATATTATTTTTGAATTTTTTTTAATTTAAAAAGAATTATGTTTAGTATTTATTTTTTATATTATAATAATTTAAAGTAGATAATGTTTTAAATAAAGGGCAATTAAGATTTTTTTATAATAAAGTGCAGGGGTAATTTTGGGCTTTAAAAAAAAATCATGGTCAATGGCTATTTTTAACCAAAGTTGACTAACATAAGGGGTTGTTTGTGCAATTAAAGGCATTAGTTGAATATTATGTCATAATGGGAAACGTTAGGGTAAGTTTGTGCAATTTTCCCTTGTTAATATAAATATCCATTCCAGTTCTCTCGTTCGTGAGAAAATCTTCAATGCACCGGGTGCATGAGCTGAGTGTTGCACCCGACCATTCAGATGGTGACACCTCGACATGTGTCAGTTAAAATAATAAAGAATAAATTTGATGGTATGAAAGAGAAAGGAATAAAATATAAAAACCAAACAAAAAAGCTGACATAAGCCGAGATGTCACCATCTGAGTGGTCAGATGCAACACTCAGCTCATGCACCCGGTGCATTGAAGATTTTAGTCTCCACGGTCAATATTATAGGCTAAAAACAAAAAATTTACTAAATCTGTGTAAAAACAATAAACCCCCTAAATTTTTGACTAAAAAGGGATATCTCCTATATATATATACATAAATTCTATTATCAATCGAACTGACAAAAGTTATATCAGTTCCTTGCATGTGGGCCACTGGATTTAAATACTTTGACTTGGCTGTATGCACTTGTCAGTCAAAGTATTTAAATCCAGTGGCCCACATACAAGGAACTGATATAACTTTTGTCAGTTCGAACTGATAATAGAAAGACTATATATATATATATGTGTGTGTGTGTGTGTGTGTGTGTGTTTGTTTGTTTTTTTTTTTTTTTTTTCTTTTTCGAAAGCACACTGTGCAAAAACAACTAATACGTATGAGATCCGTGAGGGTGAGTTTGGTACGTGGACGGGACAGGACAGTTTGGAATGCTTGGGACAGAACAATGGACTGTACTGTTATGCGTTTGGTATGGTTGGGACAGGACGGGGCAAGAGGTTCAAATGACCAGAGTGCCCCTATTGTCTTGTCTAATGTTTGTAACAAAAATAATAATATTGTGATTGACAAATATTCTTAATTAATAATTTTACATGATTATTTTTTACAATTTCTTTCATCTTTGATTAAGATGGATGGTTGGTTGGGATCAAGTTCTCTTTGTAAAAATAAAAAAATAAAAAAAATAAAAATAAAAAAATAAAAAAATTCTAAATGGATCTCTAACCATCCATCTTTGTGATGGATGGTGGAGATTAAGAATTGAATTTAAAAAAATCAAAAATGAAAACAAGGAAAATTCAGATATTAAAATTTAAGATATTCAAAAATTTAAAAACAATGCAATTTAAAAAACTGAAAAAAAAAAAAACATATTTTATTTTAAAATTTATCTCTACCATTCATGACTGTGAAGATTAAATAGAATTTCCATTCATGACTGTGAAAATTAAATAGAATTTAACACCCCCCCCCCCCCCAAAAAAAAAAATATATATATTGGTCTCCATCAACATCTCCAATTCTCCATCATGTGTTCACACCACCAGGTTTCACGAAGAAAGAAAAAAAAAAAAAAAAAAAACCCAATCAACTTAATTATTTCAATAAATATTACAAGTCAATTAATAATTTTTTTTTTTTTTTTTAAATTAACAATCAAGTCAAATCTCCAAGATTACAGTCGAAATTATCAATCAAAATGGAAATCAAATCAAATTATCATCTCTACCATCTTCACTTCATCTCAAATAGAAATGAACCCTAGAATAGCCTAAAACCGAGTGATGCGGTAGAGTGAGGGAGTGACTAGGGTGATGCGGCGGTGTGAGGCAGGTGAACGGCTGATGAGGCAAAGAAGGTGGCGGTGGAAATCGGTGATCTAGAGGTAAAAGGGAGGATTTTGGTGGTTTTTTTGATTTTGAAACAGAGCTGAGATTCAGCGGTGGGAGAGGTAACACAGAGGAGAGAGAGAGAGAGAGAGAGGATTCTGGTTTTGTATATATATAGTTTGTAATTTTTTAGAAATAAGAAGGGTAAAACCGTCTTTTCGACGCTTGTCCCATGTCAATGGACAACTTGACCGAGGGTTTAGGGTGGGATAGTTTTTTGAGAATTTTGTCCCACCTTATCCCACACTAATGTCGCACCAAACGTAGGATAAGAACAAACTGTCCCACATTGTCCTATCCCGTCCCGTGTACCAAACGCACCTTGAAAGATTGGTTTCTTGTATGCAAATGATATATAATCGATAGCACACATGCAAATTAAATTACCAACGACACCGGACGACATTGCGAGCAGCCTCAGCGCTAACCATTTTTAAGAGGTTGAAGTGAAAAAGTGAGATGAGAGGATTGAGAGAGTGAGGAGTAGTGAATTATGTACGGCTTAATTTTAAATAAGCACGAGTTGCAGATGGACTCTTTCTAACTTGGTTTTGGTTTGGAGTTTGTTATATGTAAGGAGTGGTGGTCATTATTTAACAGTGAGTAATACTATATAACTTTTGAAGGAGTTGTGTAAAATTCTAATTAACCGATTTATTAATTTGATTTTACGACTCTTTTTGAACTGGGTTTGGTTACATAGGACTTAGGTGTGGTGTTATTTAACAATGAGTAATGCTATATAATTTTTAAGGATTTGGATTCTCAATTAATCTGATGGTGTAAAATTCTAATTAGCTGATTTAATTTGATTTTACCACTCTTTCTGAATTGGTTTGTCATTGGGGTAGAGTCACTAGAGATATATTAACCTTTTGGTTCACCAATTCACCAAGGCCTAGAACGATGTCATACTCAATGTATTGGGTACACGGGCTGAGTATGTGGTACACCTGGCCAATACGATAACACGTAAACATGTGTCAAGTAAAAAAAATAAAAATAAATACATTTCACATTTTCTAACAATTTTTTTTTTTATCTCTCTCTTACATTTTCCATTTTTTTTTATCTAACAAATACTTACGAGTCATCGCAATATCGCATCAGGGCCAGGTGCACCACTTAGCTTCGCTGGTGCACCCGGTGCAATTAAAATGTTCTCCTTAGATGGATTGTATTTGTTTTCATCAATTAGAGTTGCAGCAAAATAGAAAAGCTATCCATATTCCATACTCCATAGATATTGTGATTTAGGAATTTTACTTAAAAGATCCGTATTTTATTATAGGATGGTGTTAACTTGTACCCTTAACATATAGAAAATGGGTAAAAAGCAATCAAAACCCCATAAGATACCCCAGAAGATGAATGGCCTCTCACAGTTCTTGGTAATTTCTTTTTACATTTGTTCTTACTTAAAAAAAAAATTCGGTAGAACAATATAAGGTTTATATTTTTACATTCACCTTTTATTTATTATTTGCATTGATTTTTTATACTTCTATCACGGTTGTTAAAGATAAACACAACAAATTAATTATTTATCTTTTCCAATTAAATTTTATTGGTAGATAGATTTAATCCGTAGAGGGACATAATTTTTTTAGGGATAATTACCCTGGTGGCCATCAACTTATGCCACCACTATCAAAATGGCCACTGGATGAGGAATTGATTTCAAAATGGCCATTTTTGGCAAACACTGTTACACTAATGGTTATTCCATCCAATTCCATCAAATGAGTGGCATTTTGGTAAATAAGTGGATTACATTAATTTATTTTAGATATTTTTTGGAAATCAATTTTTTCTTTTGTTTTTTGAAACAGATAATTATATTTAGTGTGTGTATATAAGTATAGCATATCTCAAACACAGGGGCCAGGGCCGTCTCCAGACATTTTAGGGCTCGAGCGATTTTATGATATTAACAAAAATCGGGGCTCTATATAAAATTATTATCATTAACATAAAAAAAAAAAATTAAATAAATAATTCTTCATTTACCAAATACAATGTAATCCATATAAATTAGAACAAAAAAGATTTATCGTATCTAAAAACATAAAAATATAAAAACAAAACATTGAATTTGTTTTGCTGGGGAGACATTAGTGTTGTAAAAATGGACCGGTCCGGCCCAATTGAGTCCGGCCCGCCTGGACCGTTTTCGAAAACGGGCCGGACCTGGTCCGCGTCCAACCATTTGGCGGACCGGACTAGGTCCGGTCCATTTTTCGAAACAGTGGTCCGGCACGGCACGTGGCCTGTTTCCGGCGGACCGGACCGGTCGGCGGGCCGAACCGGGAATTTTTTTTTTTTTTTTTTTTTTTCATTTTGGGTTCTAGTGAAAAATAAAATAAATAATTAAAAATTAAAATACTTAATATCAATTTCACAATTGAATTATGTAAATGTAGTTAGATGGATTTATTATTTTTGGTAAAAAAATAATTCATACAATGAATAAAAATAAAATAGTACAAAAAATATAAAATACATGATGTTATGAAAATATGAAATGAAGAAGTATTTATTTATTTTTACATGATTGCCTCGTTAAAAACCTTACCAAGAAAAACCCAGTGGGATAAAAACTTGGTAAGGGAAAAAGAGTGCAATCATATTACAAATTACAAGTAAATGTATCAGTATAACCTAGTTCTGGAACTGGTTACTACCGGAACCGGAAGCCTCATCAACATATAGATTGTTGAAATTTTGAATAAGTTCATTATCTATAGTTTGGTTTTGCAACCTCTTTTTAGCATGCTCCCAATCCCGAAGGCTTATTAATACCTCTACCATGTCCGGAGAGAGAGAGAGAGAATGTGTAGAGATTTGGAGAATGGAGAGAGATTGAGAGAATGAGAGAATGAGAGAAAGTGATTGAAAAATGGAATGGATGGGGTATTTATAGAAAAATTAAAATTGTGGGTGAAAATATAAAATAGAAGAATTGAGGGGGTTTTTTGTAAATTTTTTTGGCTCTAACGGTTGGATTTCAAAATCCAAACGTTGGAGCTGTTTTCTGTTTTTTTTTTTTTTTTTTTTTTTTTTTTTTTTCAAATATCCGGACCATTTGGGCCGGTCCGCCCCGCAGTCCAGCTACTTTGACCCACCGGATCCACGTGCCGTGGCGGGCCAGTCCGGCGGACCGTCACCCTGTAGTACGCTCCGCGGCCCGCCACCGTGCCGGACTTGGTCCGCAACGCCTCCACCGCGGATCGGACCTGATCCGGCCCATCAGTCTTCGCAGGCCATACGGACCGGCCCTCTTGGGCCTGGTCCATTTTTACAGCTTTAGGAGACATGAGGGAACCCTAGGAAAAAAAAAAAGAAAAAAAAAAGTGAATAGTTGTTGCTGCTACAGTAATTCCATCACTGCTACAGTGCCACTACAGTTCCGTCACTGCTACAGTGTTCCATCTCTGCTACAGTGTCGCTACAGGATTGCACGCAGACTGGCTTCTTATAAGTCCGGGTCCCGGGCTTTTTCGAGGGTTTCTGATGATTAGTGTCCTATATTGGAATTGTCGTGGGATTGTGAATGGTTCTATGAGGCAGGTTCTCAGAGATCTGAGTTGACTGCATGGGTCGGGAGTCTTTTCGTTTTTCTTGTTGTTTTTGTTTTCTTGTGTGGCCTGCGCGCCACTTTTCTAGTTGGGGATTTTGCTCGTGGTGTTTTTGTGGTTGCCTTTGCTACTTTTTGTTCTTTTCTTTTTTTATTTATTTATATAGTTTTATTTGATTGAAAAAAAGTTGATTATAAAAACAACTTTATTTAAAAAAAATAATAAAAACAAAACATTATTTACATTTCTATTCTGCTTACTTTCTGAAGTGCAAATTTACTAATTATACTACTACCATCAAAGATTAGCTAACATTTTTTTTTCGATAGATAACATAACCAATCTACTCAACCTGCTATCTTGTGACAATGTTGACACAAATACACAATTAATAACACATACTGACATACATTAACACAATAACACATTCACGTACTGACATACATATATAATTAACAAATTATATATTGTCTAATGACTCTAATTGTAACTTGTATTTTTAATTATATTATTATGTAACACATTAACACCCGTCATATTGTATTATATATAATTATAGTATATTGCCTAAAAATATATAATTTAACTTGTATTGTTTTTTCAGTTTAAATCCGATTGGCCATAAAAGAACCCATGGCCAATTGAAATCTATTTGTGTATCAGTGTATTTGTGTAAATTGTAGAATGTAGAATTGTAGTCAATTTGATTATAATTATTTATAATTATATATTTATATAATCTGTTATAAAAGAAGTGAAAGAACCTAGGATAATTGAGATCACTAAAGCCACTAAAGCCTAAAATTAGTGGATACTAATACTATTGTAAATAAAATAAATAATTAAAAGATGAGTCAAAATCAACATGTAGAAATTAATTGAAAACAAAAACCATACCTTCGATTTTTCAAATGGAAACGGCTTCAATATTGACAAAAAATCAAAGATAGAGTTTCAAATTTTCAAGAAAGAGAGAGGCAGAGAGAAGAAAAGAGAGAGCCAAAGTGAAGCTGTGAAGGTTTTGATTCGTCTAATGGTCTTAGAATCATAATCATAAATATTGGGCCTTTAAAGTTTTTTTTATTAATTGAATTAGTTTATTGGGCCTAAAAGAAAACTAAATAAATAAAAGCAGAAAATGTTTGGAATTGGGTCAGGTTTAAACTTAAATGTATTGGATCATGAGGCCCCAAAGAAGAAGAAGAAGAAGAAAATTGGATCAATTGGGGGCCCCATCATTTTGCTAGGTTTGCTAACCCTATGGGTCGGCCCTGCTCAAACATATATATATATATATTTCTTTTCAACTTATCTCAAATATATTTTTTAGAATTTTTAAATTTTATAACCTTAATCTTCTCAAAAAAGAATATACATATATTTTTTTTCTTTTTTTCTTTTTTTCTTTTCAACTTATCTCAAATATACTTTTCAGAATTTTTAGATTTTGTAGCCTTAATCTTCTCAAAAAAGAAAAAAAAAAAAAAAATTTCTTTTCAACTTATCTCAAATATATTTTTTAGAATTTTTAGATTTTGTAGCTTTAATATTTTCAATATATATATATATATATATATTTGATATATGCTATACGTATAAACACACTAAAAATAATTATCTGTTTCAAAAAACAAAAGAAAAAATTGATTTCCAAAAAATATCTAAAATAAATTAATGTCATCCACTTATTTACCAAAATGCCACTCATTGGATGGAATTGGATGGAATGACTATTAGTGTGACAGTGTTTGTCAAAAATGGCCATTTTGAAACCAATTCCTCATCTGGTGGCTATTTTGATAGTGGCGGCATAAGTTGATGGCCATTAGGGTAATTACCCTTTTTTTTTATTATTATTGTGTTTTAATTACTTTATTAATATCTTGATGGAGTTTGGATAGTGTGTGTTTTATTTATTTATTTATTTTTTATGTAAACACTAAAATTAATTATTGATGGAGTTTGGAATATTATTCTTGTTGCACATCAAAGACCAAAGTGTTTTGGTGATTATATATTGTTAACAGGTTATAGGTATATATATTTCGTTTGGATTTTAAATTTAACCATTTGAATTTTTTAAATACAAGGATTGAAAAAAATAAAATAAAAAATAAAGCAGAACAATTACTTTCAACTATTTGAATTTATTTTGTTGGATTTTAAATTTAACTATTTGAATTTATTTAACTACAGCTGTTTTAAAAAAAAGTACAAAATTTTTGACAGAATTTATTTTATGGATTTTAAATTTAACTATTTGAATGCAATGAATAAAAATAAATAAATTAAACAAGTCAGTTGTGTAGAACCAAAGCACTATCCGGTAATACTCATTTTCTAAGCGTTAAACTGTGCAAACTACCCTTTATTATATTTTATTTGCAGTCCCCATTGTTGAGTTATTGTGTGATCTAGAAACCAACATATCATGCAATTTAACAAAATATTAGTCAAAAAGATAGCAGAAAATCCATAAAAATGCCATGAAAACATAATAGACACTCTTTAGAACTTTTCAGGATCAATCTTAGACCGATAAAGAAAAAAACTGTATGTACAAAATCCAAAGAACTATCTCAAACTACACTAGTTACCAAAACGCAATCTAATGAGCTCTCCCCTAATGACTGCGAAACATAAAAACTGTTATTCTAAAAAAAAAGGGGGGGTTCTAATTCGGATTTCCAAACTGTTGATGGGTTGGGTTTAAGGCTTACACTCTGGCTGCACCAGAGAGCTGAACCTCAGATGGCTTTACAACATCGTCGGATTTCTTCGGTGTTGATTTGTAGTAGATGAAATATATGATCAGTTGAATTAGACCGAAAAGTGATCCAAGACCATTGGATACCTGCATACACACAATAACCCAAACAGTAATTTATATCAATATATAAGTCGAGTTATTTTATAATAATACTCAACAATTGGGTAATCATTAATTTTTATTAATAATTTTACCAGGATATAAAGGTCCAACTTGATGAGAGCATAAGCAGTCCAGATGCAACCATTAGCAAAGCCTGCCAGTGAAAGAAAGAACGGCATGTACTCCACACTCTTCGTCGTTATAACCTTATGCTGTTCGTTCAAAATCAAAGAAAATAGATTCAATACAATCCAATTATCCACACATCATCATATAATCAATCAAATAAAAATCTGATGTTAATTAAAGATGATCATAATCACGTACCACGATAGTGAGAGGTGAAGCGTACATAATAATGTTGAAGATGTCACAGATGACTCCAACAAAGAGAGACCTCTTCGTATAGGTGTGGAAAACACCAAAGGTAACGCCTGCAATTGCGCCCACAAAAACCAGTTCTCCCAATAGCCAAAGAACGATCATCATCTGCAATTTCAAAATGTTGACATGCATTATTTGATGTATTTATTTATCAGAATTTATTTATATATAGAGAGAGACTTGAAGATTTACGTACCCTTGTTCGGTTCTGGTGGGAATAGATGAAGAAAATGGTTAAATATATCAATTCAAGTACGAGGCCGACGCTGTTGATGGTGACGACGAGAGTGCTGTCCGGATGGACCACCGGAAGACCGTACAGAACCCAAAACATGCAATTCAGACATGCTGCGAGGTAAGCATACGGCTGGAACTCCTCCACTGATTTGTTCTTTATGATGCGCCAAAATGTTGGACTGTAATTTTTAAATTAAATTAATTATATAACTTAAATCCGACCATAAATAATCAATCTCGAAATATTACATAATAAATGAACGACAATAGTAATTTTTAAAAAAATTAAATTAATTATATAAAAAAATATCCGACCATAAATAATCAATATCGAAAAATTACACGACAAATGAACGGCAATAGTAATTTTTTTTTTTTTGAAAAGAACACCAACAGTAATTCGTTGAAAAATTTCCTTTTAAAAAAAAAAAAGATAGCGGCTACAGTTCTCAAAAAATGAGAAAATAAAATTTGAAATCCTGACCATATAATTATCCAAAAAATTACCAACAATTTTTCTTTCGAATTAGTTTTAGTATTCTATAGCAATCTAATAGACTAATAGTTTATGTTTTTCAAAATTTATTTAATTTGATTTTTAATTAAAAAAAATTGTTCTGACATTCAAAGCGATTCTAAGTTTTTTTTTTTTTTTTGTAGATTTATTAAAAAAGTTGAAAAAGATACTTCAAAAAAAAAAGTTGAAAAAGAAAACAAGACAAATGATAGAGAGAGAGGGAGAGATGGTTACGATGGCGAGAGGAAGAGACCGAAGGAAATCACGTTCCCTGCACAAACACATAACAAACCAAATCAACCTCAACAAATAGATCAAACAATCGCCATTAAAAATTTCCTCATATACTGTTAAAAATGAAGCAGATATCATTACTACGAAAATATCTCAATCGAATAACATATCCAAACAAAAACCACTAAAAATTAAAGTTGATTCAAAACAGTGTACTATAATACTACTGCGCAAAAACAAATAATAGGTAATCCATCAATCAGCGTCGTGACCTTCTATATTATGAGATCCATGAAACATGCATGATCGGATTCTCGTATTCAAATGATATATAATGTACAACATATACACATGCAGATTAAATTACCAACGATGCCGACGATATTGCGAGCAACTTCAGCGCTAACCATTTTTAAAAGGTTGAAGAGCAAGAAACAAAGAAAGAGAGAGAGAGAGAGGTTTTGAGAGAGGGAAAAAGTGAGATAAGAGGATTGAGATTTGAGTTGGCGAGGAGTGAATTTAAATAAGCACGAGTTGCAGATGGAGTTAAAGTCTAATTAGCTGATTTAATTTGTATTTAGGACTCTCTCTGACTTCGTTTTGGTTAGGAGTTTGTTATATGCTAGGAGTGGTGTAATGCGTGATGTTTTGGAACGGAGTGAGACTCGGCGTTAGCTGCGTACGGGTTGTTATTATCTAGCAATATTCAGAATTACGTCAGCAACATGGATTCTGTTGGGGTAAATTGCGATAAGTACCCTGAGTTTAGGTGCAATTGTAAATGGGATGCACTTTTCACTAAATTACAATTTACTATTCTTTACCTAACCATTCACGGTTACGGCCAATTTGGTATTGCTTTTGAAAAGGTAAAATTAAATTATTTAATAATTTTGGTATGAAAAAGATGTTTGGTAAAATTTTCAAAAGTAATTATTTAATAATCTCGGTCGATTTGGCACCAATTTTTAGAAATTATTTAATAATTTTGGTATGAAAATATATTTGGTAACAAAAGTAAGTGTTTGATGATCTGAGTTGATTTAACACAGCTTTGAGTTGTTGTATCTAAAAAGTGATAATGAGAAATAAGTTAGGGGTCACTTGTAGAAAGTAATTATGAAATAATCTGATGTGACTCAGATGAGATTTAATTAATCTTTTAAAAAACCAAATTATCTTTGTTAATTTAACATAAAGACATTTTTATCCCAACATTTATTTCATATAAATCTATTGTTATTGTTTACTATTAGAAGTAGATTTAGAACTACAAAAACCGCTACAATTAATTGAAGATCTAGTACTTTGTACCTACTTACTAATACTAATACTAATACTAATACATGTGTTAGTAATGCGCAAACCTCCCATGAAAAACATTGATCACTTTTAGATAAAAAAAGTTAACTAACGTTACGTTGTGAAAAGTCAAAACAACGCCTTAATTTTTATCATGAGCTGACTT
The DNA here is from genome assembly GCA_008009225.1 of Acer yangbiense. Classification (NCBI taxonomy): domain Eukaryota; kingdom Viridiplantae; phylum Streptophyta; class Magnoliopsida; order Sapindales; family Sapindaceae; genus Acer; species Acer yangbiense. Next base: position 34,180,353 of record CM017769.1, on the reverse strand, counting down.
AGCATGATATTTAAGAAATGAAAATTTTACCCAAAATATTTAATTAATTTCCCCACAAACCCCGTGGAGCCCGTGGGTATATGCACATCTCTACCTATTGTCTTATCATATATCTATATTCCTCCAACATCCATATTTTCCTTTATATATATATATATATATTGAATCTACAATTTTGATTATTCAAACCATTTTGTATTTTGTTTACATTTTAATTTTAATTTTTTTCTACTGGGCATACACAAAAAGTAAGCATACATAGTAGTTTAGATAATATAGAATCACTAATGTTAGACAACCCAAAAAAATTAGTCTAAAACCCTACCAAAATGATGTGGCAAGTGATTTGTTTATTAACCACATCATACCATGATATGTGTGGTAATTGTAACTCACTTGCCACATCATTTGAGTTGAATTTTGGATTAATTATTTGGGTTGTATATTATTACTCATATATAATTGGTTAGAGTTTAAAAGATTTTAAAAGTAGTTGTGTATTCAATTTAGATTTATAGAGTCTCCAACATTTGTGGTGTATTCAATCCATATTTTTAAAGATTTCATTAAAATCTCTAGATTTTTAAAGATTTCGTTAAAATCTAGATATATTCAATTCAGACTTTCAAGAAATCCAAATAAATCTATATGGATTCAAAAAGTAATTGACTTTATGGATTTTGGTTAAGTGATCAGAATCAAATGGATATTTTTTTTTTTTTTTTTTAAAGGAAAGCATACAGAAACAAAACAAAACCAAAAACTAAGCTGGACCGTCAATCTGTCATCCAGCACCTGCCACTCCGCACATGGTGGACACTCTTTAAGCCAAACAGACTCTCCAGGCGTAGAAAGATCAAATTTAGCTAAACCATGGACCACTTTATTAGCGAGCCGAACAAAAGACACCAACCGTACATCCAGCTGATCTACCAAGAGAAGAATTTCTTCGATAATAGTCCCAACAACCGAAAGCGGATGGATATTAAAATTGGATTTGGATCCTCTCATTAATTACTTCATCTTTTTCCTAACCTTTTCAAAGTATGTGATTGATTGGTGATAAAGTGGTTGTAGAAACCAATCACATCTTAATCACACATTTATTGCAATGCTTATATTTCATAAGATTATATGAGGTCAAAAAAAAGATGAGGTAAGGAGAGAATCCAAATCCATTAAAATTAGATTTATAAACATAAAAGCCTATAACAAATCTTGCCCAACCCTTGTAATATATATTTTGATGGATTTGACTTTTATAAAATATTGAAATTAACAAAAAAAAAAATTTATCCAACAATTATCCTTGATATTAAAATCAATTAAAGAAGTTAATTATTTTTTATAATATCAAATATTTAATAATGTGATTAATATAAACAAAGTCTCATATAAATTTGTTGTCATGCATGATGACTATAATTTTATTATTCAAACCATTTGGTATTATTTGGTTACAATTTAATTTTTAGATTTTTCTACTGGACGTACACAATTAGACAATATAGAGTTTTGTTTTTCTTTTAATTATAGCTATTACAGAGTTCACTACCTAACCGGCTAACCGTTAAGGAATTAAAAAAATAATTATATTTTAAAAACTCTTGATTTGTTAGAATGGTTGGATTGAAATTTAAGAGATATCAACTGTTCAATGTAGTTGGGGTTCTATATAGTGTATAGTAGTAAGTCCAGACAAGATGAGATATCAACAGCCACGTACGGCTTGCCTCTCACACCGACACAAAGAGGTTGTGGGTTCGAGTCTATCCATTTTCCATAAATCCCTAATTTACGTAATACTTAAAATAAAAATAAAATTAAAAAAAAGTACAGTGGTGTATGTCCATTAACTTTTTGTTTCATTGTGAAATATGTTGAGGAGTTATTTGTATATCCATTCAATTATTTTAAATTCTCTCAATTGCACCATTGGGAATTTGTTTTTGAAATAAATTATAATTTCAAAATATTTTTCTTTTAATTACCTCAACCACGTTTGTAATCAAATATTTTTTTTTCTTTCATATATATACGTCCGTAATTATTGATATTATGTCAAATATCAACAACATTGCAACGTCAAATAGTTCCATTTATAAACATAAGAATTTTTTTTTTTTGAAAACAGATGATTCTATAATACAAAACTTATGTGTGCAAGTAATTATCGAAAACAAAAAACAAACAAATTTGTTTAAAAAATAAAATATATAAAAACATACATGCAGCCATTGATTATATATATATATATATATGGAGTAATTTTCCAATGATAACTTTTACAATGCATACTTTAAGCACATTTGATGAAATTGTATGGAATATATTGAATATTGATTTGATTTTTTGTATGGATGGTGAAAACATTGAAATACATTTATAAATTATTTTTTTTTTAAAAATTCGTGTGCAAGAACTAATTTTTTCCGATTTATTTGAAGATAAAACATTTAAAAATAGGGAAATATAAGAAAAAAATAGTTCTCAAATCCAAAAAATTTCCAAATTCTTACCAAATGTGTATTTTAATTTTCTTAGGATGTATACTAAAAATCTCATTGAAAAACATTTGATTACATACAATTTCATCAAAGATGTTTAAAGTGTATATTGTAAAAGTTCTCATTGGAAAATTACTATATATATATATATATATATAGGGGCAGGATCCATGACATCTTCAATGCATTATGATCACAGTTGGTGGGATGATGACAAGCCCTTGTGAATTGGAAGTGGTGGGTCAGAGAAGGAGCCGTTGAGATGTGCTTAGCAACCCAGAAATTTGCTGCCTCTTAAAAGTGTGTTCCATCCCAGCTAATGTGCATTGATGGATGATCATATGGCTTATTATCGGTGGTGGATCCATAAGTTTATACTTAAAAAAAATATATTAATAATAACTACAATTAAAACTAATGGGTTTTATTTTCATTTTTTTTTAATATTATGATCCGAAGAAATTTATGTAAAATAAAACCATTTTAAACTTTGTTAAAAATATTTTATTTATTTTTTAATTTTTTTCATAATATCCTCTGTCAATTCCAATTTAATTATGTTGTCAAAACTATCTATATTTATCCACGAAAGAAAATTGATTATAAAACTAAACATATAATTTTAGAAACGCATGCAAAAGCACACACACGAACACGCACGCACACGAAATCGTATTTAACAAAACCTGCCATGATGCTCTTATAATAATGACTAGATGTCCCACATAATAATACAAACTAGGTACTAAAAGTGACTAGATTTTACCTTGATTCTTTGCATTGCTAATCAGTGCATATTTAACAGCATACACATCAACATATGTGAAAGCTGCCTGAGGAAGTTGCACTCTTAATTAGTTGGGACATTATTCTTTCCTTGTGCTTCTTGTTGAATTCTGGAGCCACTTCATTGTGAGACTTCATGTACCCGTTTTGATCCGGATCACTAGGCTTTGGTTGACGAAATATAACTCTATTTGGCAAACACCCAAGTGGGCCAGTGTTGTGTATCCAAAAGAATCTTGCCCCTTCTTTGTATAGTTGCTGAGATATCAATCAAGAGGAAGCATTATCGAAATGGCTATATAAACGAATTGCATAACCACAAAATTCTTTTGGGAAAAGAATTTTGGAACACAAAATGGTCTTACAGAGTCCATGGCTGCCTGATTTTTTTCTATTATTTTTTAGAAAGCACAGACAAGGAACACTAATGATAAGCACAAGTAATCAAGTTCAAGTACCATGTAAATACAAGCTAATTGAAAAGAGACAAATGTTGGACAATTAAGTGGGTGCATTGACGTGGGCGGCTCAAGGTCAAGGATATTGGAGACCTTAGATAAAAATTTAAAATGAGGTCATGTGTAAGGTAAAAAATATTAAATTAATATTTGATATAGTTTATTTAAAATTATTCTTTTTTTAATGACAAAATGTTGAGATATATATATACATGCAGTCTTTCTATTATCAGTTCGAACTGATAAAAGATATATCAGTTCTTTGCATGTGGGCCATTAGATTTAAAAGATGCTTTAACAAGTGCATGCAGCCAAATCAAAGTATTTAAATCCAATGACCCACATGTAAGGAACTGATATATCTTTTGTCAGTTTGAACTGATAATAGAAAAACTGTATATATATATATATATAGTCCCGTTCTCATACGGACGTTCTGATATAACTTCATGAGGATATTGAATATGAGACACTAGTTTTGACAAGTGCATACACACTTGAGTCAAAGCATATAAAACTAGTGGCTCACACTCTATATCCTCATGAAGTTATATCAGGACGTCCTCATTTGAAAATAATAATATATATGGTCCCGTTCTGGTCAGTGCGCACTGATGTAACTATATCAGTACCAATCCATGTGGACCAGTGATTATGGAGAAACTTTGACAAGTGCATACACTTTGAGTCGAAGTATATAAATCTAATGGTCCACATCCAACGCACTGACGAAGTTATATCAGTGCGCACTGACTTGAACATTTATATATATATATATATATATAAATTTTCTATTATCAGTTCGTCCTAACAATATATATATCAGGACGAAGAATGTTGACTACTAGATTTACATACTTTGACTTAAAGTGTGTGCACTTGTCAAAACTTCTCCATAATCCGTGGTCCACATTCTTCGTCCTGATATATTTATTGTCAGGACAAACTGACAATAAAAAGACTGATATATATATATATATATATATATATATATATATATATATATATATATAGAGAGAGAGAGAGAGAGAGAGAGAGAGAGAGAGAGAGAGAGAGAGTTTTTGGTATCATGATTTGTATTTTTCGCTAGATATGTCTACAATCAATTAGATATATATAAGTATGGCACGGCACGACTCGATAATTATGGTATTAGTGTAATATATTAGAGGAACAATGCCTATTTTAATTTATAAATCAATTTATCTGATATTAAAAGTTGAAATTTTATATCATTTTAATATTTTTTGAAACATGACAGGAGTCATTGGACTGTATTACTATCATAGACTATGAATTAGAACTTAGGAGGTGCTTTAATTTGAAAAGACAAAGAATTAATCAAGGTAGAGTGATTGCTATAATTGTATGGGAGGCAGTTGAATGTACGTGGGACACTAACATTCACATGCAAACTTGTTCATATACGAACCTATATGTACAAGAATACATGTTTTCTGTTTCATGTCAAAATATTGTCCGTTTATGCTGTAAATCATTGTCTCACTTTCCACATTTCAGGTGATTAAGCCATATGTATCCTCGACATCATCATCGTTAATCAAGCAGCATCACACGTTCAAGTTTGGTATTCTACACTTTTGAATGCATTATATATATATATATGTTCATTTCCGATTATATTAACGTTTAACTTTTGTCTGGAAATTGTTGGGGAACCATTTCAAAATTTGATCGAAGGATTAGAGCAAGGAGTTTTTATCTTTTAGAGATCTAGAAATAGAATAAATCATGAAGCCAGTGGAAAAATTGAGCTTTAAAATATATAATGACAGTGCTGAATTAATTCTGTATTGAGACTTGTACAAGACTTATAAACACCATTTGTGTACTATATTTTTATGTTTAACTTTAACATGACATAGCTGATCTGTTGCCTTTGTTTATCTTTTCTTAGGTCTTGTATAATAGCAATATATTTGTGTACTAGATTCGTTCGGATTTGTTGTCCCTGCCATGAACCCGCTCCATTGACATATTGGCAATCTTTCGAATTACACCCAGATTTTAATTATAGATTTACATCGAATTGAACAAAAGTTAGTTGGACAACAGTCTATTGACGATATACACTTCCATTTTCTCTGGTCGGAAACGATCTTGAAAATAAAAATAAAAAAAATAAAAAAAATCAGGACCTTCGTTTTGTTGCTCGAATTTGTGTATGTGGTTGGAAATTGTGTGCGGCTACTACTTTGTGCTTTGGGTGGTTGGAAGCTCATCTTAATGTCTATAACATTATTCCTTTATCAATTCATGTTTCTAGTTTCATTGATTGTGCTTGTTTGTTTAATACACTTTTGGTTCTCATTCTTCTTCTTACACTAGGTTGATTCTCGTTTGTATTCTTGATCATCAAGAATGGATAGAAAACAAATTAAGAAAGAACCTTAGAAACTATAATTGAATTTCTAATTGTTCCATATGAAATCGATTAACAGTATAAATGAAGAAAAAAAGTTTCCATTTTTTTTTTTGAAACAGCACTTTAAACAACCAGAACACCCCAAACAAGCCAGAACAACACGGCAAAGGCCGCCAAAGAGAAAACACAGCAGCAAGAAACAGAGAAAGCAAAAACAGAGCAGCAAAGAAACAAAAACAAAAACAGAGAAGCTAAGGGCGTGTTCGGTAACGTTTTTGTTTTCTGTTTTTTGTTTTCGTTTTCCGTTTTCATTTTTTGTTTTCGTTTTCTGATTTTCGGGTTTGAAAACGCGTCCGGTAGTAATTATGAAAAACGATATTCCAAGAATGAAAACATTAAAAATGCGTCTGGTAGTAATTCAATTTTTTTTTTTAATAAATTTTTTTGATATCAATAAAAACACACAACAACAACAATAATAAAAGATAATATTTATATTATAAAGAAAAAATAATTAGAACACCTAATAAATTATATTGATAATAACAATTTGAAATTACAAATAAAATTTTATTAATCATAATGGTTATATATTGATAATAACCTGTAATTATATTATTCATTACTTCCACGTCATAACAATATTAGAAAAAAAAAAACATTAAAAATAGTGATAATGTTATTTATACCTTCATTTGAAAATGGAAATTGGTTTTCAACTTTCGTCAATGCATCCATGAATGCTCTAATTAATTGACAAGTTATTAATAATTTCTAAAATTTCAATTATTATGTATGTATTTAATCACTGCACCTTTTTTTTCTTTTCTTTTTTTTCTTTTTTTTAACCTTATCGGTTATCAGTACTTATTACTGCACAATTAATTAATAAAGTTATTTTTTTTTTTTTTATTCAACAATCACATGTCTTTGTCTCTTTGACCATGAAAGCAGCACAGCAAACAAAGAAAGCGGAACAGAGCAACTTTTTGATTCCAAGCTTTTGAGGTGGGCAGATCTGAGATATAGCCGCCGCTCTCTTCAATCCTCACCAGTCACGACGCCGCTGCTGCTCTTCTTCCATTCACGATGGAGCCGCTGCTGCTCTTCTTCCACCACTGATGCTCTTCTTCCGTTCACGACGGCGCCGCTGCTGCTCTTCTTCCGTTCACAATCTCTACTGCATCTCTTGGCTACTATCTCATCAGATTTGTTCTTGGCTGCTATCTCATCTCATCTCTTTCTTCGATCTGATTTGTTCTTAGGAAATTGATTTTGATGAGTCTGGTAAAAACACTGAGAACGTTAAATTGGTGTTCTCAATGTTCTCAATTTTTTGTTCACTAAAAGTGAGAACAGTTCTCAGTGTTTTCTAATTTTGTTTTTCGAAACCATCCACCGAACGCGTTTTTGTTGTTTTTGTTGTTTTTGTGACTCAAAAAACGAAAAACGCAATTTGGAAACAATACCGAACGCGCCCTAAAAAACCATCCAGACTACATCCTCCCCATCCAACGCAGCACCCCTTTTTGCCAAACCATTGGCCAGGCCATTGGAATCTCTAGAGACACATCTCACCGATAAATATCTGCAGGTTCTAAGCTTAGAACGCACATCATAAATAACATCAACCAAGGCCAAATTACCAAAATCACCATCCAAAATCCAAGAAACTGCCACACTAGAGTCACTTTCGATGACTAACAATCTCCCCTCCCATATGTCTCTAGAAACACAAAGAAGACAAGCTTTTTGAATAGCCAAAAGCTCCGCCGTTGAGGCATCGACATCACCAACAAAAGCAGAAAAAGAACACATAATCTCCCCACCTGCATTGCGTAAAACACCCCCAATCCCTGCTCTCCTTTGCTCGCTAAAAAATGAACCATCAACATTGAACTTAAGACCTTCCATTGGAGGGGGATCCCAAGCCTTTGAATTTTTCTTCCTCATCTTCACCTCATCATAGCAGATTTCTAGGTTCTCAATCATGACCGTAATCAGATCCATCGAGCCCTTCCCATGGTATTTAAACCACCACGCCACCCTGAACCTAACCAAATTAGCATAAGCCAATAAATCTGTAGGTTTACCATTGAAAACCTGCTGGTTTCGAGCCTCCCAGATGGACCAAACCACATCGTTAAAAAGAGTCTCCCAAACTCTCTTCAAACTCGGTCTTGGGCACAAGCCAAGCCAACAAGAGAACCAATCCTTGAGACACTTACTCACACAACATTACACCATCCACCAACTCATACAAATTTTCCAAAGACCCCAAGACCAAGAGCAAAACAAGAAAAGATGATCCACATACTCATTAGAACTGCCACATAACGGGCAAACAGGTTCACCATTCACAACCACACCGAAACGGCTCAAGACATCCCGAACCATAACTCTCCCTCTGAGCAGCTGCCAAACAAAAAGTTCCACCTTCAGAGGACTATAACCTTTCCAAACTGATATAGCCTCCACCATGTCCTCCCCATTGACATCTTCTAGGCACCTTCTAAAAGAACTCATTGAAAACATACCGTTAGGACAGAAACTCCACGCCACAAAATCAGAAAAATGTCTCCTCAAATTAAAACTATCCAACACATAACTAAAATCCTCCCAAATATCCACCTCCCAATCAAACACCCGCCTTCTAAGAGGCACCTCCCACTTCCACACATCACCATACCACTGCCCAAAATTACCAATAGGACCACTTTTGGAATTTGACAAAGCATAAATTCTAGGGAACCTAATTTTAATAGACACTCCGTCTCTCCACCCATCATCCCAAAAACTTGCCTTATCCCCACACCCCACCACCACTTTTATGCCATCCTTAATAACACTGGCAGTCGCCAACCCTTCTTTAAAGAGACCACACACTGCTTTAAAGAAAGGGGAAGCCGAAGCTCTACCAGTCCACTTCCACTGTAACTTAAAAACCTTGGCACCATACTTAGCACAAATGACCCTCTTCCACAACGACTCCTCTTCACGACCAAACATCCACACCCATTTGGCTAATAAACCCTTATTTTTATCCAAAATCCGACCAACCCCTAAATCACCTATTCTTTTGCTTTTACAAATGGTACCCCAATCAACCGCATGGAGCTTTCTTTTCTCACCCCCATCTCCCTGGAAAAAACTCCTCTGAGCTCTTTCAATTGAGAGCGCCACACTCGAAGGAACCTTGAAAACCGACATATAATATATGGGAATACTAGAGAGGACAACTTTGATCAACACCAACCTACCCCCTTTACTCAAAAATTTCCTCCTCCACGGAGACAACCATTTCCCAATATGGTCCAACACCGGCTTCAAGAAAGCTTTAGAGCTAGGACTAGCACCTAAAGGCATACCAAGATACAAAATAGGAAGCTTGGCTATTTTACTCTTAAAAGTAGCCACCTAATCGCATTTCGCAACCTTTACATTTCCCACATGGACCACACAAGATTTATGGAAATTTATCCTGAGCCCTGAAGCCATTTCAAAGCACCTTAGAATCCTCCTAGAGTTGATAAGATACTTCTCCTTTGGTTCGAGAAACAGGATCGTATTGTCCGCATACTGTAGATGAGTAACTTGAACCTCTTCATCGCCAAAAGAAACCCCTCTCACCATACCTAAAACAACCGCTTTCTTAAAACAAGTGCTCAAACTTTCAACTACCAAATTGAACAAAAAAGGGGACAGCGGATCACCTTGATGCAACCCTCTTTCTACCTCAAACTTCGCCGTTGGGCTGCCATTAACTAGAACTGAAATGGAAGGGGTCGAGATACACCATTTCATCCACTGTCTCCATCTATAACCAAAACCCATCTCTTCCATAACGAAATCCAAAAAAGAATGGTCCACCAATGGCCACTCCTAAATGAGCACCCGCAATAGTACGGAGCCGTGGGAGTAACATAATGATGAATAAGATTCGTTCCACGAGGATTGATGTTTTGAATACCACAATTGATTGATTAACCACTATTTAGACAAGCAAATATTGAAAGATTGAATTACACTACTCTAATCTAAACTAGAACAAACTACAATTATAATGCAATAAATAAAACTAAACAAGCAAACAAACTCAAGCACTTGGATGTAAATATATGTGAAAGAGGGTAAAACCTTGAATCCACCTATCCAATTCTCACCAATTTTAGGCACATCATTGAAATAAAGTATGCAAGTGTTTATGTAGATTCGTATGCCTTTAATTAGTCTCTAACCTCTCTCAAGTGATAAAAACAATATTCATATGCACCAATAACCTATTTCTCAATGGTTATCCGAACTACACACAAATTCATTAAGCAAAGTAGCATACAAATTGAATCCTACAAGCTAGCATCGCATATTTCTATCTTACTAGACTTGTATTGGGTATTTTATCGAACACGTTGTGTGCTTCTCCTCTCAGTGCTTCACACAACAACCAAATATCAATTAAGTGTTAGCTAGGCACTTAGAAACATTAAGCAATTGAAATACACATACATAACACAAGCATTTATGATAAAGTGATTACCTTTATTGAGGATTCATGGAAAAGGTTTCATCTTGGCCTTAGCCAAGATGGATTTAGTTCATATTACAAGAAATGGCTACAAAAGATATGATATTTATGCAAGCCATAACAAGATACAAACGAAAATAAAGAGAGAAAGGTGTTGAGAAAACTATATGTGAAGATCTCCTCCTCTCTTGGTATGTTGATGTGCTTGGCTTGCTCCTTCTCTCTTAGTCACCTTCTATGCTCCAATGTTGGGTTTTTATGGTGGATAATGGTGGAAAAGTTGGATATTAGGTGTTTGGTGAAGTGGATTTGAAGGTTGGGTGATGGATTGAAGGTTAGATGTAGTGATTAGGTGGATTTGGAGAGTAAAAATGTGTTCTTGGGATATTTAGAGTTGAAGAGTCGTCCAAGAGGTGTGACAAATGAGTATGAAGTGATGAATTTATAGTGTGTGGGAATTAGGGCACGAAAACCTATAAAAAGTTGATGTGGAAGTGTGGTCGCTGTAAGTACAACGCCACATCTCTGGAATGGTTTTTGGGAGCTTGGACAACCGTTGGGCGCTGTACAAAAGCGCTGTACGAATAGCCCTTTGTATAGCGCCTCTTGTTCTTCAGTGGCTTCCAGCAGCGTGCACTGTTACGGAAATAGACATAACTTTCTCTAGAAACATCGAAATCGTGATCCGTAAAACCCGTTGGAAAGTAGACAGCTGAGGCTTTCCGAAAATAGGTAGCATGAAACCTAGTTCAATCTAAGGTAAGAGATATGGCCCCCGAAATATAGGTGTACTGCACAAGTCTTTCCCATTTCAGCCCTTTTAACTTCCAAAACTCATCAATTCAACTCAAATGCCTTAATTATGGCAAATAACCTACACAAAGCTCACCAAACACATTAAATATATAAATACGCTAAAAAACGAGTACAATTGATACGAAATGGTGGCTACACCGAGTGTACAAATGGGCACTATCAACCGAATCGTAGGCTTTTTCAAAATCCAACTTCACCATAAGACCACCCGTCTTGTCTTTCTGCCAACTATGAATAATTTCCTCAGCCCTACAAAACTATCCAAAATCTGCCGATTAGAGACAAAAGCCATCTAGCACTCTTCCACCACCGAATTCATGACAGCCTTCAAACTGTTTGCTAAAACTTTAGCAAGGATCTTGTACATAGAACTTACTAAACTAATCGGTCTAAAGTCCTTCATCAACTCCAGGTGCCCACATTTCAGAATAAGCGTAATGAAAGTCTTCTTCAAATCTTGAATAATCTTCCCATTCTCATGAAACTCACGAATAAAAAGAATGAAATCACCTCGAATCATCTCCCAATTGGACTTAATAAAATTCAGGTTCAGGCTGTCAGGGCTAGGAGCCTTGTTATCGTCACAGCTACAAACATCAACCCACACTTTTTCTTCCTTAAAAAGACTTTCCAAAATTGACTTTCTCCAATTCCGACAAACTCTTAAGATTCAAACCTCTCACTTTAGGACGACTCCACTTAACATTCGAAAAATGGTTTTTAAAAAACTTCCATATCCCTTCCTTAACAAGAAATGGATCTGAAAACTTTGAGCCATCCAAAGTAATTTCATTAATTTGATTCTTGTTTTTTCTCCCATTCGCCACACTATGAAAGAAACCAGAATTTTTATCCCCTAACTTCAACCAACTAACTCTAGCTCTTTGCCTCCCCATTTGTTCATCTTTTCTGAGTTCCAACCAAAGCTTATAAAGAAGAGATAACCACTCCTTCCTAAGATTTTCCGACCAGTCGTACAGACCAGCCTTTACATCCACTGCTGCCAGGCTTTCTTCAAAAATTTTGCTCCCCATCTCAGCCCTTTTGTGACCGGAATTCCATCTCTTCATAAAAGTTTTCGCCCCCTTAGCCTTGGCTGCTAAAACGAAACCTTTCGATCCTTTCACCATACTCCCTTTCCAACCTTTAATAGCCTCCTCCATCAAACCTTTGTCCTCCAGCCAACCATTAAAAAACTGGAACGGTTTGGGACCCCAATCCACTACCTTTTCACTTAAAAGGATTGCATTGTGATCCGAAAGGGAACGCGGAGAACCCTGTTGGACCAAATGGGGAAACCACGAAAGGAACTCAAGAGAAACCAAGAAACGATCTAATTTAGCCCAAGTCACCAAATCTCTATCATTAGTCCAAGTAAAAGGCATGCCAACTAGTAGAAGATCCACCACTTTAGCTTCCATAACGAACGCATTGAAATTCCTAATAGAACCCAAATCACACCCTAAACCCTTTCTTTTCGACGGATCCAAAACAGTGTTAAAATCTCCACCAAAACACCAAGGAATCGTAAAATTATTCTGTACTCCCACTAAATACTTCCACATCTACTTCCTCTCACTTTCCGAGTTTGCAGCATAAATATTGCAAAAAACGATCTCTTTATTAATACTGACTAAATTACCTTTCAGAATAATACTACGTTTAGACGTGATACACGACTTCACCTTAAAAAGCTCCTCATTCTAAAGTAAAATCAAACCACCCGCCGACCCTTCGGCCTCAACCCCCACACCTCTAGACAGAAGATTACTTTCTAAAGAACGAATGACCCTACTGTCAAAAAACGTTGAAAAAACACCATAGGCTTGTGCTTCAAAACTAACATCCCAACCACCTTACATTTTTCCTTTTTACCTAAACCTCTAATGTTCCAAGTAATTGCTAACATTAAAAAACTGAAGAAACCGAAAAAGCAGCAAAACAACATAAGCTAACCTGACATAGCTTGGAATCTCTCTGCGTCTTCCTATTCTCTTTTCGAAATAGCATCCAAGACTTCCTCTTCTTCACTAGAAAATTCAAAGCCCAAAATCCTACCAGTTTCCACTACTCTACTTGCCTCTTCCTTTGCCACCACCGCATTCCTGTTAGCCTCATCCTCTGTCGAAGCAGAATTCCTTATTCCCTATCTCAATTAACGACTAATGGATTGTCTTGTCTACATCCCATGTCTTCTAGAAGTCCTAAAGCGACTTCTTCCACGTTGCTTTTTCCCTTGAAAATTTGACTCCTCCAAAGAATCTTTTACTACCATCATCGATACCTCCAGCTCTTCCTCCACTTCAACCCTCTTGTTTTCCTCTACAATGGTCACCCGAACCATATCCTCCTTCATAATCTGATTATCACTACTAACCATCTCTACCTCCTCAAACACTCCCCGGTCCTCATAACTGCTACGGTGGAACACACTTTCGGCCTCCATAGTTGCTTTCACAAGCTCTTCTTTAGTAGCCAAACTGTTTGATGAAGAACCTTCTCCTATCAGTGTAGCTTCCAGATTAACGTTTATTCCAACTAAATTGCCTTCCATTGGTCTTATAGAAACCTGACCCAGGTCCACACAAAACTCCACCCTCTTGTTAAGGACCTGAAAACTACTTGGGCTTTTAGGAAAAAAGCTAAAAGAAACTCTCTTGGGCTTTGAAGAATTCGGCCCACACAAATTCTCTCCACCAACCTGCACCGAAACTTTAGAACATTCTCTTAACTCCCTACTAGAATCCAAAAACACCCTTTCTCTAATATTTTCCATAGAAAGAGAAAATTATGTGACACTCTCTCATTGGACGGTTCCATGGCCACGTGTATGGGACCGTCCCAGCCAAGATTTTCTCCCACAGAAGATGTGGCACTCTCTCATTGGACAGTCCCATGGCCACTTGTATGGGATCGTCCCAGCCAAGATTTTCTCCCATAGAAGGCGAGGATGTGTCTTCATCCCTGACAAGACCTGCCTTTTCATCAACCCTCCTCTTTTCCAACACCAACTTCCCATTCTGAACATAAGAGCCTTTTGGTCTGACTTTCAACCTTTTGCACCACTTCTTCTTTCCTTTCTCCACCGATCTTTTCATAACCACCCCCCTAAGGCTGCTATCCAGCTTGCACCTACCAATCCTATAGCCTTTATCTGACATTTCTGCTCTGCTACCCTGACCGAGCTCCCTTCTGTATCCAATTGATATACAAAAATATGTATCACTGCCAAGGCCATCATGATTTCTATTGAAAATAGGGTTTCCACAGCAACCAAAAAAAAGTTCTCATCTTGAAGTGTGGTTTTTAGAATTCCGAACCCTTCGGAACGAAACTAAAGTAGACTTTTTACATACAGATCAAGTTAGTAATATAATGAATATGATGATCCACAAGTTTAGTCCACCTGCCAAAAGATGAGGGATTATTATCTTCACATTCCAAATGAGCAAACTTGCATATCCTCAAGTTATCAAAACATAAGATAATAAGGGAAATACCACTTTGCTTCTTATCCTCTATTAATGTGACCCTTGCACTTGAATCCATAGAAGCAGAAACCAATGTCCTGTAATCAAACATCAAAAGCTTCACCGTTAATTTTATTCTAAGGACGAAGGCAAACACTACAACCAAAATGGCTCTGCCATCAACCTTGAATCATGAGAGAGTGCCAAAGCTGTCACTATGCCAAGGTGTGCTTTTTTAACCGTCGTTTGGACCTTCAAACTGGTTGAATTTATGATTGAAATGTCTCCTTGAGCCGTCCCACTGCATATCGACCAATCACATGTTAAGAAAGTTCATGTCAGTGTGCTCAGTAGATGTCTTCATCTATTGAAACTAATCAAGTCAACAAGTTTTTACATTGCAAGAAGTTCACCATCAGAAGAAATATTGAAGGAAGAAACAGGTTCCTGGACTACTTGCTTGGAGCGCGTCCTCTTCCACGAGGTTGTATTCCATGTTATAATACTTCCAACTTTGTCTGTGAAGACAAAATATTCATGATAGTCAGCCCATAAAACAGTGAAGTCAACATTTTGAGAAAAAAAAATATAGAAGATGGCTTGCAAATACATAATATTCACCTGTTATAGCAGCAATATATAGAACAGGATTTTGATCATTAATTGGAGAGAATCTACAAGAAACAAAAATCTCATCCTGAAAGTATAGAAATAGATATTCTCAGTTTGGAGCACCTGTGAAAGAGCATCAACCTCAATACCTAAGAACAAAGAAAGAGATATAAAAAGGCTTAAAGATTCTCTAAAAGAACTTATTCAACCAGTCAGCACCAAACATACAGCCATGATCTGATGGTACTACAAAACTCTAGGTCAATTGAGTCACTCCATTCATATGGCATATTGTTGTATTATTACCAATCTGTTCTACTTTTTTCTAGTCTTCTTGATGATAATAAAAAAAAAAATTAAGAAAAAAAAAAGAACCACGAAGAACTCTATACACTGCATATTACCAGCAGTTCAATTTATATTCTCCTCGACTGAACCCAGCGACATTAGCTTAGTAAAACCATGATTGAGCAAGGCACTGAAGTTAAGAAACAAAAGGTTTATTCAATGATGTAATATGTTTAATTGCTTACCTTTTCCTTTGCCAAAGAAGCTACAACAGTTGATGAAGTTACATCCCAGACCCGACTGTGGCCACGATTTCCCAAGGATACAAGAAATTTTCCATCGGGGCTGCATGAAAGCCGAACCAGTTTATCAACATAACTAGATCAAAATATAAAAATCAAAGAACACGTTTTCTTGTTCTGAAGCTTGCAGATTTAGGAATTGACATTCTAATTAATCCCACTATTACTGCATACCTGAAAGATAAATCTTTCACAGAAGCATGAGCTTGAGCCTCATTGAGAATAATTTCCACGCTAGGCCATTTAAAAACCCTTAAATTGCCATCCTGCACTTTACCAAAATCAGATCATCATACAACATTCTATTTCTGTAAAAAATATTATATTTTCTTAGGCTATGTTTGAGATTGCTTTGCTTAAGAAGTAATCTGCTTATAGCTTAACTTAAAAAATAGAGAGAAAACCGAAAATAACCATCCAAAACATTAAACTTTTGTTAATAACCACTTTTGAAATTATAATTGTTATTAACCACTTTTTTGAGAAATTACCTCAATACCCACATATATATAAACCTTAAAAACCAAAATCAGCAGCAAAGACTCTTTATCAGTGAGAGAGAAGAGAAACCCACCAGAAAAGAGAGTCGTTTTCAGCGAGAGAGAAGAGAGACCCCATCTGTCGCTAGAAACGACCCCACCTGTCTCCGGAGAAGATTGTTTGTCGATATGTAGGTATGATTTTCTCTTCGTTTGCTGAAATTGGCTGCTAGAGTTTCGATTTCAACATTAAGAACAATATCAACAGTTAGGGCTGGTTTTTTGTACAAATTGAGACTGGATTTTGGAGTTTTGTTTGAATACAAAGTTGAAAACCTAACCAATATGTTGAATGATTTAACCCTAAACTTGAAATATTTGCTTAATACTTGAAATTTTTCCTTAAATTCACATAAAACTTGTAATGTTATAAACCGAAAATCTTTGATTTGAAAGTGGCTTGCTTTAAATGTTTGATTTAATTTTAAGAGCGTTTGCTCTGTTTGTGTGGCTCATTTTTTGTGGTTTTGTTGGTTGTTTTTGTGCCTTTTGTTGGCTGCGTTGTTGGGGTTTCTCTGTTGTTTGGGGTGGCTTTTTCGTTGTTTTTTCTGCCTTCTTGGTTTCTTTGTGCTAAAAAAAATTTGGAACCTTGTATTCACAAAAGTAATGCAAGTGTTATTTTTTGCTCTCTACTTGTAGATTGACATAAGTTTTATTCGAGTTTATGTAGACATCATGAATCAAATAAATATTAATTCTGGGCATTGAATAATCAATCATTTGTAGTGTAGAAGATACTGTATCTAATTATATAATCTAAAATGGGTATATGATTTTCATGTTGACATAATTATTATTATGTTTTTCCACTATTGAAGCCTTGGAAGTTTTCTAATTATAAGTGGGGGATCACGTCATATGAATCACATTATTGATTATTGGGAGAGGGAACATGCCTGTTACGTTGCCCCTCATGTGGCCTCCTTATTTTGTCCATCTGGACTGGAGGAGCTAGGCATTACAAGTTTTATTTGTGAATAAATTGTTAGTTTTATAAAAGTTTGTCTCTTAAATAATAAAAGAAAAAGAAAAAAGGGTTCTCTAGTGAGTGAGATAGACATAAAACATTACATAAGTTATAGTACTTTTAACAGATTGAGTCTTGTAAAGAGGGAGTCATATTAATTAGAACTTAAATGGATATAAAATTGGGGGAAATGGGGTGGATCATGTCATATTGAAAATGATATGTCAGATGACCAACTCTTACACAGTATATAGGTACATGTTACCATTGATGTGGTATCAAGAACCTAACAAATACAATCCAATTATTTCACTTTGAAATAAATTTAGATAATTAAAATACTTCTTCTTTACTTATCTTGATTGAGGGGTGTGTATGTATCCTTTTCTACTGTTGTGAGAGTAGATATGCTGACCATATATATAGTGTTTGATCTTAGTAGGTGATTTGTGTCAAATGAAAGTCATTAGTTCATAAGTGTTAGTGTGAGAGGGGATTATTTATGATAATAATGTTATGGGAGTAGATATTTGAACTGCTTATATAGTACTTAATCTTGGTAAGTCTCGATAGATCACAGATGAATTTCACCAAGGGATTAGTGAGAGAAGGGAAGTCTCAACTCTCTATTCTCATTCAGAAATATGGTCCAGCCTGGCATGCCCACAAGGCCTAGGTCCAATGTATGGGTCAAATTCCTGATGACCAAGACCAGAAAAATTAAAGGTGGGTGATGAGCAAGTTGATGCGCAGCAAGGCATGGAAAACTAGAATGATGAGGAGCAGCAGATCATGATCAGACGTAGTCAGATAATTAAGAAGCTAGCAGCAGTGGTTCAACATGAGTAGGAGGTTGAGGATGAGCAGGTTGATGCGCAGCAAGGAGCTGACAACCAAAATGATGAGGAGGACGACGTGATAAGACGTAGTAAGAGAATTAAGAAGCTAGCAGTAGTGGTTCAAACCCCTTACACTATCCCTAGGTTGGTGAAGGACATGGTTTATGCGAGAAAGAATTCTCGGAGAAGTTAAACTTATTTGAGTAATTTATTCCCGAAGAATTCCCTATGTTGTTGTATATTATATATATTTTGGATGTAAAACTTTATTCCCGGAGAATTCCATATGTTGTTGCATATATATTTTGGATGTTAAACTTTATTCCCGGAGAATTCCCTATGTTGTTCCTAAATTGTATTTTTGAAATTGCTAATTCTAGATATATATATGATATATAATATTTTGGCAGGTTTTTTTTATGTTCAAATGGCTCTAGTTTGTTAATTGCTAAATTTCCTGTTTTGTTTGTTACGTGGGCAAATTTTGTTGATTTCAATTGTCTAGCATAAAACTTGAAATCATGCTTTAAATATCTAGCACAAACTTGAAATCACGCTTTAAATCTTTGCCACAAACTTGAAATCACGCTATAAATCTCCGTTAAATCAGATAGATACTCCAAAGTGCCTCCAACTCCCAATTTTTATTTATTTTTTTTTTTTATTTTTTATTTTTTTATTTTTTTATGATTTCAAAATACTTAGCTTGACTTGAAACAAAACTTGTTATTTGAAGACTTGACCTGTAAGTGTTTAATTGATTTTTGTTTGAAAACTTGTTATAGATGATTTTGTTTCTTAAGAAAGTGTTCAATTGCCAGCATAAAACTTGAAATCATGCTTTAAATATGTGGCACAAACTTGAAATCATGTTTTAAATCTCCAGCATAAAACTTGAAATCATGCTTTCAATCTCTGTCACAACTAGAAATCTTCTCGGAAAACCAACAATTCAGATGTCAAACAGTTTTACAACTTCAAATCTTCCCATAAAACCACAGTAGTCAATACTAAAACATAAACTTACAATAATGAGTTCATACATGATAAGTTCATACTAAAACGAAAACGGGCATGGTCAACAATCAGTGTCACGTTGTAATCGGTACTTTCGTTGACCACTCTCTGTCTTAACCAAACTGGTTATGATTACATCATACAAAGTTATATCAAAATTGGTGAATTGGTATACCAAGTTCTCTAACTCTAAATATTTTAAATGAATTGACACCACCTCAACAAATGTATCACCACTAACATATCGTCAGTCATTCCACTGCCCACCATAGTTGATTACCAGCCTGTAATCCATTTACCTGGAAAAAAAAAATGATTTCCGAAAGAAATTGTAAGATTTCAAGTTTTTCGTAAAAGTTCCAGTTTTTGTAAGCATTTCACGTTTTATTTGGTATAAAACTTGAAATCATGCTTTAAAACAGATCTCAAGTTTTGTCAACATTCTAAGTTTTTATACTATATTTCAAGTTTTCGAACCCGTGAAACTTGAAATCTTCTGGAAAAAACTGAAGTTTTATTGAAATCGATTCTTCACCAAAACACACATAAACTCATGCATTAAAGCTA
Source organism: Acer yangbiense (assembly GCA_008009225.1). Classification (NCBI taxonomy): domain Eukaryota; kingdom Viridiplantae; phylum Streptophyta; class Magnoliopsida; order Sapindales; family Sapindaceae; genus Acer; species Acer yangbiense. The sequence continues at coordinate 34,160,274 of CM017769.1, read as the reverse complement.
AACCCATGTTAAATTAACTATTTGCAACTCAGTTAATGAACAAATGAATGATATTTACCGATTTAGAGCAAATTGAGATGAATGATATTTTCTTTAGGAGACTTCACTTCAAAGCGATTATGACATCAAACCTTCGTGAAATTTTCTTCAGGCCAACAATGGTGTGGCCATTGGTGTTTGATTTGCAGGTCAGTGATGAATAACGAATACAAGGATGAAGAGAACACTGAAGAAGACGATGAGAAGGAGAAATAAACAAAACAAAATAGAATTGTTAATTTAGGGGCATCTTGGTAATTTATGGACACCCAATGAATTTTTTTTCAAAACATGGTTATTAACAATTAAAGTTATGCATGTGGTTAAAAAAGAATTTCCCATAATTAGAGTGGTTATTTTTGACAATTTTCACTAAAAAATAATTGGCTTAACAAAAAAGTTGGCAAGTGTTTGGTAAATTCAATTTTAAAAATGCTTTGCTTTTGAATGGCTGGAAAATATATTTGTCAAAATGACAAAAATAGACACTTGCTCAAACTAGGTCAACTCAGTCAACTTTAGCAAAATGACAAAACGCGTTGGACCGAGTCAACTCTGTCTCTTTGGTGGACTGAGTCAACTCACTCAAGCTTCAAAAACTCAGTATCTTGAACTGCTGCACCAGCTTCGAGACGTCGCCTTCGGTGTTGGAGGAGGCGTTCCTCCATTTTATTCTGGATGTGGAGGAGGGTTGCGAACTTGACTCCATCCACTGGGCCAAAAGGTCGCCTGTCAGAGTCGCTCCTATTATCGCTCTGATGTTGTTCTTTCTCTACAACCAGGTATCGATCTTCGGCGGCAATTAGTTCAACGATGGATCTAGGTTTCAACAAATGGATCATGGTGGATGGATTTGGCGATTCTGGGTTTCTTTTTTGACAGTTCGATTGGTTCGACGATGGTCAATCTTCAACGGCGACGACGATTCCGGCGATTAGTTCGACAATGGTCGTCGCCAGAGAATGATGGCCCTCCTCCGTCCTTGATGTCCGACCGTGGTCACCACGGAAGTGGCCACCAATCCACCATCCCTGGTTTATTATTATTACTTTTTTGAAAAAGTGACTTATTTTTTATTTTATTTTAGTTTTATTAAATGTAGGGGTAATATTGTCTTTTACTAAAATAGTGAGAATATTTTAGATATTTCTAAAATAAAAATTCAGCTTCTGCTTCCAAAAGCAACCCCCACCTAGCCTTCTCAAAAGCCGATTAACGGAGGAGCAAATTGCAAAATAAGTTGCTTTTGAAAAGTTTACCAAACATCCATTTGTTCAAAACTTGAGAAATAATCACTTATTTCTCAAGCAAAAGCAATCCCAAACATAGCCTTACTTTACCATGTCGTCTATTAAAAAAATAAAAGTAGAATACTATACACCTAAATTCCATGAAGAAAATTAGAATGTCAAAGATAAAAAATTGGAGGATTTCTACCACACCACCAGTGGCAAGTAAAGTGATACGATCACTCTTGCATGGCTTGAAAACGTGCTTGCATGGGGTTATTGTGTTGCATGTGTTACTCCTCTAGCATGAAACAGCCACGTGAACATGACCAATTCTTGGAAGGTTGTTGGAAGTATTTTAATTGCATTTGAATTAGTCAATGTTAGTTTCAATGTCAGTTAGTTTGCTTGTTAATCAGTGGCCCATTAATTCAGTGTAGTGGTTCCAACGTGCTAGTAGTTGCGTGAGAATAGCTCCCACTATTGTTATTTGTTATTTCCTTGTTGGTGGATGTGTACTGATTGTAACTGGCCTATAAATAGCCAGAGCCAAAATGTGAATAAGATATCGAATATTATAACCAAACCTTATCTCCCTGATTTATCTTTCTTTGCTCATTTCTCTGTCTTTCTTCTTCTCTTATCTGATATTCTGTTCTTCTTCATCCTAAATTTCTATCGGTTCTAATTATGACCCAATTAGTTCATATCATAAAGAAACCTCAGAGTTAAACGCTAATACTAACTGCTGTTCAGCATTTTCTAATTGGCTGAGCACTTTTTCCGACTCTTTTAAACCCAGTTTGTGGACTTCAGCGCTCTTCACTTCATCCCACTCAAAAAATCTGTAGAGAGATAGGAAATAACAGATCACTCCTTGATTACATAATGCCAATAAATTTAACCAAAAAGAAATGACAAGATCACTTGAGAGCTATTTCTTCACTCGAGTTCCAATATGTTCTTGTAGGATGATGAGAGCAATAACCAAAATTGAAAATTCAAATCAAAATAATCAACACAAATCAAATGAAGACCTGCAACTATTTTGCAATGCACAAATAATGCCGTCTCCACCTGGGTGAACAGCCATTCGATAAGGCAAATCTGAACCAGTTCCAAGCTTAGCCACGGGTTGATCGGAGAGAGAATTGGAGGCGAAATCGAAGTGAGACAAAACGACAGCGTTGGGGATGCCACTGCGTCCCTCGCCTCCGCCGCCGGCCAAGACGACGTAGTAGTTGCGAGCAGAGGCGGAGGAGGCTTTGTCCTCGGATCCGTTTCGATCTCCGCCGTCATTGTCGTCCTTACTGATTCCTTCGGGCGAAAGGAGCTTGGATCTAACGTGGCTAGAGGGAACCCAGGCAGCGCCGTAAAACGGCACGCCGTATTTCTGCAAGTTGTGAGATTCTGAGCCGTTGCTCTTCCCTATTTTTGAGTTCGAGCGTTGTTGTCGTTCTCTTCGTCTCTCTCTCTCTCTCTCGGTCCTTCTTTGGTTGTAACACAACAAGAGTTAACTGGTTAGGCATTGTACCATGGATTCGAACAACAGTAAAATTATAGATCAATTATCTAAAATAAATGCCCGAACATTGCAGCCAATATCAATTAAGTGTATATATAATTATATATAAGAGTCAATCTTATCTTTTTTTTTGTTCATACACCAATTGTTAAATTATATGTTCAGTCAATCAATTAAGAATTACCAGTAAAACCAAGGAACACCATAAAAAATACAAAAGTACAGCACACAAAACCAGTTTGCAGGAAAAATAAAAAATAAAAAATAAAAAATAATTTCCAAACTGAACTTCAAAGTATCAAATCACATATTAAACAAAATGGGTTCTTGAAAGAAATTTTCATGATTCCCAGATGACGAAAACACCAAAGATGATAATTCAATTGGCTTTCATGCAATTCTGGATGTCGGGTTCAATGGAGATAAGCTTCTTCGGAAGCAACGGCGGCACGACGGCAAGAGGGTAGAGACGAATGACGACGAGAGCTGAGAAGGTGTTTTCGTTTTTTGATGTTGTCGTTAAGAAAGTGTTGATAAACCTAATTGATGTGGATTTTTGCGGGTTTAGAACACTGGTTTTATGTTTTTTCTTTAAATATAAGCTGATTGATTACTAATCAACTTAATCCGTCTAGAACCACTCCTTATTATATGCACGCATGCAGCTTTGGTGTTGGCCATGTCTCAAAAAAAGTATTTAATGGCTCTCTTTTAATTGCAAGAGGGTGCCTTATAAACTAATAATGACCCCAAAAAATTCATATATATTACAAGAAGTTAACTATAAATGTAGCTAATAGTGACCCTACAAAATTCATATATTTTTTTAATTGCGTGTTTGTGGGATAGAATCAAATTATTGGTTTTTCTTTGGGCTCTGTCTCCAAAGAATTCCAAGATATTTCGGGGCTGCTCGGTAAAACACTTTCGACCTGTTTTTATTTTTGCTTTTTAAAAATAATTTCAAATTCGCGTTCATTAACCGTTTTTTATTTTGTTTTCAAAAAACAAAAACAAAATGGAAAACAATAACAGTGTTAAAATTGAAAAACACGGAAAACATGTTTTTCATAAGATCCACCACGTCTCCTTCCCAGTTTGCCTCCTTCTTCTCTTCTTCATCCTCTTCTTCTCTTCTCTTGTTCCTCTTCTTTTTCTCTTCTTCTTCTTCTTCTTCTTTATCTTTTTCTTCCTACCATGAGACTCCATGAAAGAACATTTGGAGGAGGATCTCACTGGAGGAGGATTGATATTGAATTTCAGATTTAGTAGACTTTTGGACCATAATTTGGGATTCAATATGGAAAAATCAAAAGAAAGAATTTGGGTATTACAAATTTTCAAGATTTGGGAGAATTTGGTTGTTATAATTTTTTTTACTTTTTTTTTTGAATGAGTTGTTATTAAATTTGGTTGTTGTTTAAAAGAATCTGGGTAATTGCTTTATCCTTTAAGAATCTGGATAATGCAGTGTTTTAAGATTTGGGTATGACCTTAAAACAAATAATTTCGTCGTAAATGAAATGAGAGATTTGAGAGATGGAAAAAGAAATCTTCTGAAATAAATAACTTCACTTGTGATTTCCGTCCACCATCTTGTTTACATTTCTTGCACTAATTTTAGTTCAACTCTAGCTTACTAGCTCTAGCCTTTCGATTGCCCTTTCCCTGTGGAATGGACCCCGTATTTACCACTATATGAATCCCACGATTCGTGCACTTGCGAGGGATAGACCTATACGCACGTGACCTAGCTATAGAACGGGTGTCACATGTGCTGGTCAAGTGATTTTTAAAGGTGTATGGTACACTAGTGTTCTACAGATTGATCGACTATATATATATCTTATACAATTATGAATTTCAATATGATTGGATGTTGATAATATATTTCACAAGCATAAATAAATGAGATTTTTTTATTGCATATTATAGAAAGAGAAATTAAGAAGCATTTATATCTCTACAAGCTTCATTTACAAGGCCCACATACACAGAATTCATCATTACAGTCATAAGGGCATCCAGGAGGACAAAAACCAACGCAGTCAGATGGTGTATCACAAGCACGCAGTCCTGTTACTAGATTTGCTGTAACACTGCATCTACACCGACCCTGGATGCAATGAGCAGGTTTTCCTCCTCCTTGAGTACATTGTATTGTTTTGCATTCCTCCTTGCCAAGGCAAGGCACAAACACTCGTGCTTCTGCAACCAACAAACCTGAAACATTTAAAATTTAACATATTATATATCCAACTTGTATTTTACAATGTTTACATATCATTTATAGTTAAAAATCCTTGTATCCTACAAAAACTTAACAATAAAATTAAGGACTAATTGCACAAATGTCCCCTGAGTTTAGGTATAATTGCATGTATATGGAATTTGTACCCATAATTACACAAACATCCCCTGTAATTAGTTGACTTCGTTAAATCTAACAATTGTCCACAATTTTAACCAAAAAATGACTAAAGTGCCCCTAGTTACCTATTTTATTATTAATTATATATATACTTTATTTTTTTTGACAATTTATATATATACTTAAAATAATAATTTTATACAATACTTAATTTATTTATTTAACAATTTTTATAATCCATTTTTTACATTTTTATAATCCATTTTTTTAAATAAATAAATTAAGTATTATATATAATTATTATTTTTAAGTATATATATAATTATTTTTTAAAAAATATATATATAATTATTTTTTTAAGTATATATATAATTATTTTTTTAAGTATATATATAAATTGTCAAAAAAAAAGAGTATATATATAATTAATTATAAAATAGGTAACTAGGGGCACTTTAGTCATTTTTTGGTTAAAATGGTGGTCAATGGTTAGATTTAACAAAGTCAACTAATTACAGGGGATGTTTGTGCAATTATGGGTAAAAATTCCATATACATGCAATTATGCCTAAACTCAGGGGACGTTTGTGCAATTAGTCCTAAAATAAAATAAATATAAAATAAATAAAGAACGAATTACACCCACCTCCCCTGAGGTTTGCTAAATTACAGATGAAAACGACTTTATCATTAACTAACACTCACCTCCCCTCCCGTCAGTCAACGTCCGTCAGACTTAACCTTTGACCGAATCAAGAAGGGTAATCTTGTCTTTCAACTTATTAAACCCACTAAAAGACAAAAAAATATTTATAAAAAAAACGAAATGAAGTGGGATTTAAATATTTAAAAATACAAACAATATTTTAAAAAAGTTAACAAAAAATATCCAGATTTTAAAACTAATTAAAATTTTAAATAATTAAATTTAAAAATAAAAATAATTCAATTTATAATTAATAATTAATAAATGTAATTAAATAAAATAATATATATATATATGTTTTTTTAAGAGTTAGAAAAATTATGTTTTTTTTTTAATAATTAAAAAAATAAAAAAATGAAACACAAAAATGAATTATCCAATCAAACATAGCCACATCAGCCCTAAAAATAATTTAATTAAGTATAGTATTAATTAAAAATTAAAAAACAAACACGAAATCTTCTTCTTCTAAAATACTGTTCATCATCTTCATCTTTCTTTTTTTTTTTTTTTTTTTTTTTTTTTCTTTTTTCTATTTTTTTCTCTGGTAACATTTTCAAGTAACATTGTCACTATGTATTAAAATCTCTGGTAGAAAATTTTCAAAGTCCATGGAAGAAAAAACTACATGTTCCGTGCTTGAATTAAAGATCAGGAAAAAGGAAAACAAACACAAAAAGTTAAGTCTGACTAATTGGGCAACTGGGATTGTTGATTAAGTATCAGATGTTTCACACGACAAGAGATTCTTGGAGATTATCTCAACAGGGATTATCTCAGCAAGTTAACGCACGCCACCTGTTCGATGAAATTACCCAAAAAATCCAAACACACATCTTCTTCATCAATCCAGATCCAGACACATCTCCTTCATCAATCCAGATCCAGACACATCTCCTTCATCAATTTGACAAACTCAAATCCTCCGGTCTCCACTCCAACAACCACCATATATATCAATCGAAAAATATCTGAACTTCACAAAACACAAATTGAATACCAAAATAAAACCTAGAAACAAAAATAATTCACCATCTTCTAGCGATGCACACAAACATAAAAGCAAGCAAGCAAGCTTATCTTCATAACAATCCATAATAAAACCTTAAAAATAAACGGAAAAAAAAAATTAACATTAGAGATCTGGATTCTGAGCTATGGAGAGACCATATCTCTATTTTGAAAAAAAAAAATTATAAAAGAATTGGGCCATTGGAGATTTGGTGAGATCTACATGTGGAGATCGCACAAAATCACCATTTTGTAAGACAAAAGTTTTTAAAAAAAAATGATCAATGGAGATCTAGTGTGACTCCTTCGGAGATTGCACCAATGTCCTCCAAATGGAAGAGATGTAGCGGCCGGCGATGGTGAGCGCGACAGTGGTGGTGAGAGCGGCAGCAGTGAGTACGGCGATGGTGGCGCGTTGGTGGTTACAGTGGCGGAGCCTTGATATTTGTTGTGGGTTTTGATGTCTGAGAAAACAGTAGTGTAATGAATTTGGGTGTGTGATGAAATTGGAGGTATTAGAATCTGTTTTTTTTTTTCTCAAAGTTTTACAAGAAACAAATTTGTACTAATGAAGCTCCTATTGTGATGAATCAAATCAGATTTTTTTTTTCTGTTGCTTTGGATGTGCGTGAAGATGATAATTGTTTTTATTTATTATTTATTTTTTAATTTCTGTTTTTCAAATTTAATTAAAAAAAGTTTTAATTTCTGTTTTTGTTTTTTAATTATTTGTGATATTAATTGTTTTAATAAGTTTAGGGGTATTTCGGACTTTTAAATGGTCTGATATGGTCAAAGGTTAAGTTTGACAGACGTTGACTGACGGGAGGGGAGGTGAGTGTTAGTTAATGATAAAGTCGTTTTCATCTGTAATTTAGCAAACCTCAAGGGAGGTTGGTGTAATTCGTTCATAAATAAATAAAACAAAACAAAACAAAGCGGCTACATATAAAAGAACATAATTATTATTATTGTTATTGTTTGAAATCGGACTCCGAACGGGTTAGGAGATTGTCACGACCCGCATAGATCAATCACTATATGTGTGGTCTAGATATTTACTTATATAATCGGGAGAAATCTACTCCCACAAATACGATAAAAAAAAAAGGGCAATTACCAATTAGGTCATGGACTTTTTTTAAAATTCCAAGTTGTTTACGACTTTTACAAAAGTGACCAAATTGGTCCTCACATTTTTTCCAAGTATCAAATTAGTCCTTCTCTTTTTAAAAGTGATCAAATTAGTCCCTCTAACGGTTTAATAATATTAAATATAATAGTTGACTTTAACGATTTAAGTTAAATACGTAAATACCCTTTACTTGTTATATTTGAGAGCAACGTTGTTTTGCCTATTGTGCATTAAATTCACCATTATAATTACAACAAAATTTGAAAACATTATTAATGAAACACCATTTGTACCTTTTTAATTAAAATTTTCTAAAAAAAATCTAAAAATATTTTAATAAGACAATGTCAATTATACCCTTATTTTATAAACAAAGTTACAATTTATTCCCAGTTTAGTCTTTTACCATTTATATATATATATATTTTTAATATTATACAATCAATGTTGTCAAAATTATTCAAAAATCAAAACTCACAAATAAAATAAACAAAAATAAACATGTGTTAAAAAAAACTGTACATGTGTCATTATTATATTGTTTAGGAGTACAGTACAGTACAATTTTACCACTATACAGTTAAAGTTGATTGATGGAACTTAGTTAGATGGACTAATTTGGCACTTGAAAAAAAATATAAGGACCAATTTGGTCACTTTTATAAAAGTCGTAAACAACTTGGAATTTTTAAGAAGGTCCAGGACCTAATTAGTAATTGCCCTAAAAAAAAATTATAGAATATGTGGAAAATGTCTTTGAACAACAAAATTATTAGCAGTATTGTATAAGGGGAGAAAGACTAACCAGATGTAATGAACAACATAATGATGACCGAGAATGCTGTCTTAGAAGAAATTTTATCCATATTTCCTGATTTTGTCACACTGCAAGTTGATTCTATACTCCGGCTTATATATAACTACAAGACTTTGATGCCAAATATGGGCAGACAAGAGCAATAAATTCTAATGATAGCAAATTCTCCAAGTTGAATCAGCTCTGAATTAGACAGACAGTCTATGTCTATATATAGCATTTATTTGTCATAATAATATGGTAATGGATCTGGCAGTAGTATGCTAAATATGGAAAGTTAAACCAAAAATAGACCTTAGAAGTAGAATCACATCTGTCTGATAATTAATGTCAGACATTTCAATTTTGTATGATGATAATATAATGGTAACAATAATGTTACTTTGCCAAAATTTGGTATCTAAATCTGGTGCTCAAATGATGTGAATCAGCTCTGAATTAGACAGATAGTCTATGTCTATATATAGCTTTTATTTTTCATAATAATATGGTAATGGATCTGGCAATAGTACGCTAAATATGGAAAGTTAAACCAAAAATAGACCTTAGAAGTAGAATCACATCTGTTCGACAATTAATGCTAGACATTCCAATTTTGTATCATGATAATATAATGGTAATAATAATCCTACTTTACCCAAATTTGGTGTCTAAATCCAATGCTCAAATGATGTGGTATCACTATAATCCATTCATTTAAATTATATTAGATTTGCATGATTTAAATGAATGGATTATAATGATGTCACATTATTTGGGCACCGGATTTGGGCACAAAATTTGGGCAAAGTAGAATTACTCTTGTCAATTACCATTGTGAGTAATGCTGCTTTGCCCAAACCTGGTGGCATCACTATAATCCATTCATTTAATCTAATGCAATTTAAATGAATGGATTATAGTGATGTCACATCATTTGGACACTAAATTTGAACAAAGTAACATTATTATATATATATAGTTTATCAGGCTAGGTATACCTAAGACTAACTAATCTCAGGGATCATGTAATCGTACATGAGATCATGTAATCGTATGTTTTTAATGTTATTGCTTATAAGTTACATGTAATCACAACAAAGAACAAGTAATCACATTAAAATTTCAGTCTTATGCTACTTACGTACGATCACATGATCCAAGAGATTAGTTAATCTCAGGTATACCTGACCTAATAAGCACTATATATATATATATATATATATATATATATATATATATATATATATATATATATATATGATCAAGGAGATTAGTTAATCTCAGGTATACCTGAATTGATAAGCACTATATATATATATAAAAGGTTGCCCTTGGGTGCAACGTTACACTATACAATTGTTTATTTTTTTTTAAATCAATGGCACATGAGTGGCACATTATGCTTTAACATGTTGTCCACCTAAAAACTTATATAGCCGGTCACCATTGGATCTCTACAATTCAAATTTCGGTTACATTCATTTGTTTCCCAATGTAAACAATTAGGTGCCATTTGGAAACAATTTTAAAAATGGTTTTCTGTTTTTAAAAATAAAAAACAATTTTAATGTTGTTTGTTTATATGTTTTAAAAAACTGTTTTTGAAAACAAAAAACAACTTTTTTGAAATGTATAACTAAGAAGTTAAAAACAACTTTTTATTGTTTTTCACTATTTTCAAAAACATAATTTCAAAACAAATCAACTTTTCTCTCCAAACAACTACTTTACCCATTTTAAAAACAACAACCAAACACTTTTACATCGTTTTCCGTTTCAAAAAACCACTTATAAAAAACACTACCAAACAGATTATATTTTTAAAAACATTATTTTTAAAACATGATTTTCATTTTAAAAAAAAGTTTTCAAAAATACCATTTTAAAAACGATTCCAAACGCGCCCTTATTTTGTTTTAAATTTGAAAAGTAATCATTGCTTTTCAAATTTAAAAAGCAAACAACGCTTTTTCAATTTCAAAATGAACAAAAAATCCTATTGGCCAACACTTCGCATGCATGCATAATGTATTTAAGAACACCTCGCATGCATGCCCATTTTATTTACGAATCTTGAAAAACCGTTGGGATTGGCTAATAGATGTCAATATGCTTAAAGACGAGAGTGATCACGTTATCTTATGATGATCGTATTTACAAAGTAAACAATGTTTCCAATTCAAAAGTTGTGTTATTATCATCACACTAAACGATCAATTTATCAAATAAAACATGTAAACAACATTTGGACTATGTAATATAATACCATAGGATTATAAACGACAGTGTTCACTTTCTTTTACATATGATCGCATATATTTTTTCATACATCAATACGCTTTTAAATTTAAATAACAATAAATTATTATTTTTAATTTAAACAACTTCAATTTATATTTTCCAATTCACCCTAATTGGTCAATTAATATCAGCTTCATTTTTTATTATTATTTATGATTATCATGTTAAACGTTTTACTTATATGATCTAACGTGTAAACATCATTTGGATTGTCTAATAGAATTCCTTACGCTTAAATACGAGAATGATCACAGTCGTGTGGCTGTGATCACATATATGTTTATGGTCGTACATACACACCAAATTCGTCGTTTTGATACATCAATACAGTGAAAATATATGTGGTTTTCAATGATAATTCAATTTAAGAGTCTGATCAACACTAAATATTCATTATCTTATCTTTGCCTACAAATATTGCATAGACTAACATGTATGTTTTAAATGATTACCAGCATGGATGGAATAACATAAGAGATATCAAAAAATTTCTTACTTATTTGGCCAATCTTATTAAAATATTTATCTAATAGCCACCCGCGCATTACCACTAATTAATGACATATTTCATCTCTTCATCTCTTCATCTCTCTTCGTCTCTCTTCATATCTTCATCCTTACATTCTAAACTAGAATCCTTAAAATCTTCACATTTTGTAAACCCTAAAATCTTACATTTTGGAAGCCCTAAAGCAATGTTCACTCAATCTCACACTCCTATTGACATGCACTCAACCTACTTTAGCCTCAGGCCTTTTACTAGTGATTATCTATTCACAAGTTGCTCAATCAAGATCATTCTAAGACCAATTGAGACTATACATCTTAACAAGGCAAGTGATCTAAGTGTTCATAATATGAATCATCAAATAGAATGCTAGATCAAACATCCTATGAAAACTAGATATGAAACCAAAGCACAAATCAAATGAATCTAGTTTTATACCAAGCAGAATTCCAAACAAAATAAATCCAGACCTAATTCAACACAAATCATCATCATACAACATACATCAAATCAATCTAAATCGAGAGATGTGAGGAAATAAGATTTACCTTTGAAATCAAGAGCAAGTCACATAAACTTGAGTGTAATTCATAAAATATGATTTTTTTTAATCTATGAAAATGGTTGGGTTTTTTCTTCTTGAAAAAACGAAGCTCTCACACTTTGAATCGCTCAAATTAGGTTAAAGACAAGTGAGATATGATAAAATGAAAATGGTGCTCAAAATTGGAAAAACATGGGTGGTGGATATATATCCAAGCGAGGAAATGAACACCATGCAGCGTGGGCTGCGTGCAAGGCATGGGCGTGCAACCCATGCTGGGTGCAGGTCACACCGCTGCGCACTATAGTGTAGTGCATAGCTAGTGCTGCGCCCTTTGTAGTGTTAAATATTCTCATACAAAACAAAGAACGATAAAAAGGAGAAAAGCTAGAGTTTCTTATTACATAATGCTATATTAAGTTACAATGAAAATAACTAAGAAAGAGAGCTTATATAGGCAATACAATAAAAGATTAATCTAATTCCTAATAGGAGTACTAATTCTAATATTAACTAGAAATAGGAAATATAACATAATTAGGAAATATAACTAGAAATAGAATCCTAACATAATGAGGAAATATAATATAATTCTAACATCCCCCCTCAAACTCGCGATGCGGCTGCAAGAAGCATCAAGAGTTTGCCAACTAAAAACTGAAAACGTTGAATAGGATGCGACTTGGTAAACAAATATGCAATTTGCATGGAAGAAGAAACAAAGGGCAAAGTAATAGTGCCATGCTGAAGGTGATGACGAGTAAGATGACAATCGATCTCAATATGCTTAGTCCGCTCATGAAAGACCGAGTTGTGAGCAATCTGAATAGCACTCTTGTTGTCACAATACATAGGAGTGGGATGAGAAAGAGAAACACCCATATCTGCAAGTAACCAACGTAACCAAACTATCTCACTGGTAGTAGATGCCATAGCCCGATACTCAGCCTCTGTTGAAGATTTAGAAACAACAGATTGTTTCTTACTCTTCCAAGAAATAAGAGAATCACCCAAAAATATACAAAAACCAGTGACAGACTTGAGATCTATAGGATCACCGGCCCAATCAGCATCAGAGTATGGACGAAGCTTCAAAGACGAAGTCGATGGTAGTAATAGACTCTGAAAGATGGTGCCTCGAAGATACCTCAAAATACGAAGAACGGCAGCCCAATGGACAGAAGTAGGAGAAGCAACAAACTGACCGACAATGTGCACATCATATGCGATGTCTGGACGAGTGATGGTGAGATATACCAAACTGCCAACAATAGTGCGATATAAAGTAGGATCTGACAAAGGTGTACCATCAGAAGGAGAATACCGAACATTAAGTTCTAGAGGAGTATCAACCGTCCTAGAATCAGTAAGGCGAGCACGCTCAAGGACGTCAGTTGTGTACTTAGATTGGGAGAGGAGATAACCTTTTGGAGAAAAGGCTACCTCAATACCCAGAAAGTAACGTAGAGAACCCAGGTCCTTCATTTCAAATTGACGAGCTAATTCTGACTTCAACACTGCAATTCCATTAACATCATCACCGGTAATAATCATGTCATCAACATATAAAGAAAGTAAAATACGACATGCACTGGTACTCTTTATAAAGAGAGCAGAATCATGGTTACTGGAGCAAAAATCAAAAGAGGTAATCACATTAGAGAACTTCTCAAACCAAGCCCGAGGTGCCTGTTTGAGACCATATAGAGCTTTCTTGAGCCTTGAAACTTCTCCAGGATTGTGAGAAACACCTGGAGGGGGAGTCATGTAAACTTCTTCTTGGAGATCCCCATTCAAGAAAGCATTTTTAACATCCATCTGAGATATATGCCATTGACGAACAGATGCAACTGCAATAAGGGTACGAACTGTAGTCATTTTTGCAATAGGAGCAAAGGTCTCTTCATAATCCAGACCATACTGTTGAGAAAAACCCTTTGCAACCAATCTAGCTTTGTACCGCTCAACTGATCCATCAGACTTCGTTTTAATTTTATAAACCCATCGAGAACCAATTGTACTTTTACCATGAGGTAAACGTACCATATCCCAAGTATGTGTCTTATGCAAAGCAGAGAGTTCCTCAGCCATAGCTTGCTGCCAAAGAGGATCAAGCACTGCCTCTTTATAGGATAAAGGCTCAGAGAGGCAATGAATAGATGCTAAAAAAGAAGCAAAAGAATATGAATAACAAGAGTAAACATAGTCTGGTGATTGAGTGGACTTACGATCACGCTGAGGATAGCGAGGAGGATCCACAGTCTTAGTAGGTGTTTGGGTGGCAGTAGGAAGTGGAGGAGCATCAGAAGCATCAGAGAGCGAAGTACCAGTATTTGTAGAAGTATTGGTGCAAGACCTGCGAGAATAATGCAAAGGAAAAGGAGTAATAGGGATAGAAGGTGAGTTAGTATCTCTAGTGCAAGGGACCGAGGAAGATAAACTATCTGTATCATCAGAGAAATGATCAATACGAATGAGATCAGACTTAGTCATATCATGAGTACTACTAGGAATAGAAAAGAAAGGAATATGCTTAAGAAACACAACATGACGAGACACATATAATTTCTGTGTAACTGGATCAAAGCAACGATATCCCTTTTGACCCTCCCCATAACCTAGAAAAACACAAATGGCAGAGCGTGAAGATAACTTGCCACGCTCAGCATGAGGTCGAAGGACAAAACAAGTACAACCAAAGACTTTTAAGAAAGAAAAATCAGGAGCATGGCCATACAACTTTTCAAATGGTGATAAACCTGAGCAATGAGTAGATGGAATCTTATTAATTAGGTTGACAGCAGTAAGAACTGCTTTTCCCCAAAATGCACTAGGGACATATGTAGACAATAAGAGGGATCGAGCAGTTTCAACAATGTGTCTATGTTTCCTTTCAGCCACACCATTTTGCTCAGGAGTGTTAGTACAAGAGGTTTGATGAGTAGTTCCATCTAAAGCAAGCAATTCACAGAATTTATTAGAAGTGTACTCTCCACCCAAGTCACATCTAAAACATTTGATAACAGCAAAATGTTGAGTTTTAATAAGAGCTCGAAATGCAAGATAAATACTTAAATAGTCTGAACGACGTTTCATTAGATAAACCCAACAATAACGAGTGTAATCATCAATAAACGAAACATAATATCGAGACCCTCCTTTTGTAGTAACACTGGAAGGTCCCCACACATCAGAGTGAACTAAGTCAAAAGGTGAAAAAGAAGAAGAAATACTTTGATTAAAAGGTAAAGCAGAAAATTTCGCTAGTTTACATCCACTACAATCAGAAATATCATGAGTTTGCAAATTTCCTAATGCTCCTGTAGATGCTAAGTATTTTAAACGAGAGGCCGAAACATGACCAAGACGAGAATGCCATAAATAAAAACTAGAAGAAGAAGAACTCAAACGAAAAGATGACAAGTCAACACCAGAAGTTGCAACAACTGGTACTCTCAACTCATCCAAAAAGTAGAGTCCCCCCTGCCTACGGCCTGTCCCAATCAGCTTCTGGGATTGTGAATCCTGTACATGACAAGAAGTAGAAGAAAAATAGACTGAGTAACCAGAATCACATAATTGACTAACAGAAATTAGGTTCAATGTAAGATTTGGAATATGGTAAACATTAGAAAGAGACACACATGGGGTGACAATAGAACCAACACCTGCTAAAGGCATAGGAGTGCCATTAGCGGTCATGACAGACAAAGATGATGCGGGACATAAAGAAACAAAAGATGATAAATTCGGAGACATGTGGTGAGAGGCTCCTGAATCTAAAACCCATGTGGAGGAGAACATACCTGAAGAACTAGGAGATAACAAACCTATTGGAGAAGAGGTGGACATTGCTTGTGGTTGTATGGCAAGGAACTTTTGAAATTGCTCAGCAAGGGCAGACATATTGGGATTAGAAGATGATGGGCCATCAAATCCAAATGAGCCTGATGGTACAGTTGCTGCAGTGTTAGGCTGTGGAGGCTTGTAAGCTTGCTGTTGTGAATGGTTGCTAAATTTCCATGTGGGAGGCTAATGTTGTTGCGATTGGTTGCCAAATTTCCATGGGAGAGGCTGTTGTTGTTGCTGTTGTGATGCTTTGTTCAATATCTTAGGACATTGAGCCTTCCAATGACCCTTTTGCTTACAGAAACTACATTCATCAATGGCAACTCTTAAGTAGGACTTGTTTTGATAGTTAGAAGGTGGTCTGGAAGGAACTGCTAAAACAGATGGATTAGGAGTTGAGAGAGTTCCTTTTCCTGCTTACGACTTAAAGCGTATCTCTTTGGCCAATAGTTCACTAACCACTGAATCAACAGAAGGAAGTGGACAACGATGCAGAATTGACCCTCGAAGTCCCTCAAAATCATCACGTAGTGCCATCAAAAATTGAACCAGCCGCTGCTCATCTCTACGGGTAATATACTGTGTAAATGCCCATAGCTCTGCAGATTCTGTGAGTGCCAATTGATCCCATAGATCTGTCATTGCAGAGTAGAACTCCTGAATACTCATACTTTTCTGTTCAAGGGCTCGAATATCAGATTCTAACTGATATTGCTTTGCGAAGTTAGACTGTGTGTACAGTCTTGCCAAGTGATCCCAAACCTCATTACATGCATCATACTTTGCCAATTGTGTACCTATCGAATGCTGTACAGAGTTGTTTATCCAAGTAATAATTTTCGAATTATTTGCCTCCCAAACATCTAACAAATTTACATAATCTTCAGCCTTTTCATTCTTGGGTTTAACCATGGTGCCAGTAATATAGCCCAACATCTTTTTGCCCTTTAGAAAATTCTTCATCACATAACTCCAATACGAATAGTTCTTCCCATCCAATTTAACACTAATAGATTGAAGCGAATCATCTTTTTCACTAGCCATAACGAAAAGCAGAAAATACTAATAAGAAGAGAGAGATCAAACTGTGCGAACCGTGCAAAACTGTTCAAACCATGCGAATCGTGCAAAAAATTTCAAAACGTGCGAACCGTGCAAACCGTGCGGACAGTGCAAACCGTGCGAACTGTGCAAATCGTGCGATCCCTGCAAACCGTGTAATCCCTAGCCAACTCTATGCAAAAGCTCTGATACCATGTTAAATATTCTCATACAAAACAAAGAACGATAAAAAGGAGAAAAGCTAGAGTTTCTTATTACATAATGCTATATTAAGTTACAATGAAAATAACTAAGAAAGAGAGCTTATATAGGCAATACAATAAAAGATTAATCTAATTCCTAATAGGAGTACTAATTCTAATATTAACTAGAAATAGGAAATATAACATAATTAGGAAATATAACTAGAAATCGAATCCTAACATAATGAGGAAATATAATATAATTCTAACATGTAGTACTCTTCGTGCTAATAGTGTGCGGCATCACTGCACACAACATATCCTGCTGTGCGCCCTACCTAGGCATGTGCTACGAGCACAAACAGAAGGGCCATCTTGGTGCAGTTGGTGCTGCACCAAGACCAATTTCGCTGTGTGGACAGCAACTGGTGCTGCACTAAGGTTATCTTCGTTGCGTGGGCAGCGAGGCCATTTTGGCACAGCAGGGGTTGTGCCAAGGCCAATTCGCTACGCTGCTCGCATCGACTCAAGCATTTTGCCCAAGACATGGACCCAACTGCCTTGGTTTGTCCGAAACTAATCTCGATTTTTGACCAACTGTCAAAACATCCCAAATGTCTTGAAAGAAATTTGAAACACTTTTAAATTCCTCAAGGGAACCCGAAAAGCTTCAGAACATCCGAAAACTCATCTAGGAACAAAACCAAACATGGTTGGACCAGATAACATCGAAAAATCTCAAAAATATAATTTCCATAACGAGATTACCAACCACACATAAACACAAACTAAATATGCACAACACATCCAACATATGCAATTATCTAAAAGCAATCCTAGAATATTTTCAACTAAAGACCGAAAATAATTAAGTACAAATGCATAAACACACAAAGTGAAAGTGTGTGTAACAAACATTGCACAACGATGTAGAGACACAAATGTTTTATATGTGTGTATACACATCCTATGCCTTGCAAGAGATAAAGGTCTCAATACCGAAATATTTGATGAAGATACAATCTCTTGAAGACATTCTTGCTCGGAAAATCACCATTCTCTTTGAAGCTCGAAACCACACAAACCACCTAGACAAACAAATCAATACAAGCAAAGAGCGTTTTGTTATGGAATCAAGCCAGCACAAATCTAAAGCCTAACACTTTGGATGCTGCCAATTTAGTCTTTTACAGATGAGGTCATGTGCTTACTACCTGAGACTTGGCGTGGGAGCATTTGGCATCCTTCCATTGCTATCGAAGAAAAGGTAGAGTCATAATAATAAATAATCTTGTATGGATTTTGTGTTAGTTGGTAAAAGATATTTTCAAATGCAATGTGCTGACCAAGCTTAATATTTTCTACAGAGTATCTTTTGAAGATTATGGCGTTATGGGATTGAGATTTGGATTTAAAAACTTGTCATTTGGTGCCACACTTATGCCTTTCGTATGTATTGTTCTGAATTTCTTTCTTTCTTTCTGAATTACAACACTGCATATATTGGTGACGTTTCTAGGCTGTAGTTATTTAGCCCTTATACTGTTGTTGGCCTTAAAAAATTGTTTAAAAGAATGTTCATACGTGCATACAAATGTCTACCCAAACAGTTTTTTGTTTTATGTTTTTTCTTTAAATATAAGCTAATTGATTTCTAATCAACTTGATCTGTTTGTATACTAGAACCACTCCTTATTATATGCATGCATGCATTGTGTGCATCTTTGGTGTTGGCCATGTCTAAAAAAAAAAGTGTTTAATGGCTCTCTTTTAATTGCTAGAGGGTGCCTTATAAACTAATAATGACCCCAAAAAATTCATATATATTACAAGAAGTTGACTATTGTAGGGGGTCGAACTACGTGTTATATGAATCAGGTTGGGTTGTGTTAAGCCCAAGGAAACTTGATTGATCTTGTCGAATGAGCGATGTTGTCTCCTCACTAAACCTGCAAAACAGTGTCTATCGACCTAGGATTGATACCTTCTTCGTTGAACCTGCAAAGGAATTAGAACAGAAAAACATAAATAAAACGATAGAGGTGGGTTTATATTTTTTAGCCTTAGGTATGCTTGGGTTGAGCAATGGCTGATAGTGAATAACGATCGTGATTTGGATCGAATAACGATCGTGATTTGGATCAATTAACGGTTGCCGGAGAGAATTTGATCAGAGTTTCAATACGCTTTCGTAAGCTTTTCTTTAGCAAGTTTTTTATAGAGCTTTACTGTGATTCAACCTGGTTATTTATAGGCCGAGTATCTCCTCCAACGTTCACCAACTATTGGTTTTGATTGTGGGAGGATTTCAAGGAGAGATTCACTCTCATTTGAATCTAGTGGTTACCACTTCAATGAGTAGTGGCTAGAGTTGGACTAAGTCAATCGGCCAACTTTCAACTAATAAAAGCTTTGGGTCGATCCGCTATACGTGGGTTTGGATATGATCCAATACTGAGGGTCTAAGCCTTAAACGTTGGGCCTATAGGCCATTTTTGGCTACCACAGTTTGTCCCCCACTCTCTAAGGAGGGATCACCAAGTTTAGAGAGTGATATCAATCGAGTCATTTCACGCAATTGACTCAATGTCGTTTCGAGGGGTATCAGGAACGTCTCTTGAGGAATCACTTTCGTCAAGTTGGGTGATGAGTTAACAAAGTGTCGAGCGACTTAAATGATAGCTATTTTAGGTGTTGTTAGACAACTTCGTACACTTGAACGCTAGAAGTCCAATCGATGGGACTTGAAACGGTCCAGTTTCCTATGGCTGACGCAATGCCTCGTTTTTGGCACATTTATTTTGGATTTTAAATTTTGAACTAACTGTGGTTATCAGATAACAGCAACGGTTATGCCACGTGGCGTCTATGGTTAAGTGTTTGGTTTATAAACCATAACTTAACCACTAAGTTATTTCACTTCTCATTTTTAATGAGTGTTGGAGAGAACACTGAGCAGTCGAAAGGTTTTGTTTCTCAGCGAGATATTCATAGATTTTCGTTGGTGTTTGATCGATTTTCCGACGGTTTTAATCTCAATCTTCTTCAAGGTTAGCAAAAAACTTGTTTCTTTTTTGTTTGCTTTGCATGAAAACTTACTTTTATGAATCTATAGGAAATAGATTGAAGTTTTTGATATCTTTGCCTGGAAAAAACTGTGTTCTTCCTTGTTTTCTTGATTTTTTTTTAAAGTATTTGATTTCGCTGCTATATTGAGTTTATCCATATGATGTGTTGCAAGTTTTGGTTTGCTTGAATGTTGTTATGTCGTGAGTAGATGTCTAGATTTAGTAGCCACTCGACCAAGGATAGTCAAAACTCTACGAGTTTGGAGAGATCTTTAGGTCTTGATTTTTCGTAAAAACACTATGTTTTGATCTTAAAACCCTAGGTTGTGATTGTAGCATTTTGTTTTTTCCTGACTTGTGCATTTTATTTTATTTTTGCATTTGTCAGCTTCTGGAGATATCATGTCGAGCAACAATATAGTTTTAGAGCCGTACTACACTTGGATCCCCAATGAATCAGACAATGAAGTTGAAGGGGGATCCGACAGCGGTGCTAATAGATCAGTCGATTGTTGTCAATGTCAATAGAGTCGCCATGTTAGAGAAAGGCATCATACGCACCGTTGTGGAGCGGGTTGAATTTCCAATGTACATAGATATTGCAGAGCCATCTATCTCAGGTCGTCCGTTAAATATTCTAAATGGTAGTCCAACAAGCGTGCTTACGGATAACGACATGCATCGTTTGCGAACGATCTATGGAATTCCTGAGTCTATCGAATTACGCATGCTGAAGGAACAGGAACGGGCAGGGGCAGACTGGGATGCACCCGGGTGGACGTGTTTTTACGAGTATATCCTCTATATGGGATTTAGATTCCCAGTTCCTTCTTTGGCTCGACATATGTTATTGTACTACGACATTGCTCCGGGCCAGTTGATGACAAACAGTTGGAGGGTACTTTTGAGTATAACTGTCCTCCGTGAGAGATATGGGTTGAATTTTGGACTAGGGTGCCTCCTGCATGACTATTACTTGAAGGAGCACGTACATGATAAAGGTTATCAATTGGAAGGATACTTTCTTTTTTGCTAAAGGTCCTTCGATCGACGTTCCTTGGGGGAAGTCACAGTTTCATCACCGGCGTATTTGGAACCGGTATGGTGAGTATTCAAGTGCCATTATCGTTTAGAAAAATTTTCTTTTAAAGTTACCTTTAGTATTGATGAGTCTAACTGTCTATGTAGATATAAAAGGTGCGGATAATAAGCTATCGTGTGACGAGGCACCTAAGCGTACTAAGAGTATGCTAGACATTCATGCCGAAGATAGGTGTTGGAGAGTTTTGCTTATAGAAGGTAAACTTAGGCCTAGTAGCTTATGGCGTTGGTCGACGTTGAATATGTCGCGAGAACCATATCCTCGTGTGGAAGATTTCATGTCATATGTTTGGATTAGAAGGAGTCTTGAGATTCTACAGTGTGATATGAAATTTCTAACGCCTATTAATGATGTCGAACGTCGTTTCGCAGTGACCTCGATGTTGAACTCAACGTTCAACGTGCCAGAATCCGTTGAATCGCTGAAGTTTCTAAGGGAGAGTATGAGCAAGAAGAGAGCTACTGTTAAGAAGAAGCAAGTAGCGGATGCATCGAAGGAGAAGCATGCTGATATACTGGAACATTTCTATACTTCCTCTCCGGAGTCGAGCCCTAAAACGAAGAGAAGGAAGACTGCTCCTACTGATAATACAAAGAGGGCTGAGCCGAAGGGGAAATTAGTTGTAGGTGCCTCGTCAACCCTTGATTTGACAATGGTGTTGTTTCCTCCAGGAGTGTCGGCGTACAAGGAGCCTAACAGCTTCCTGGGAAAGTCAAGCGACCTTTTTTTCCCTGTAGACGAGGATTATCTTAAGAGGAAAAAGATGGATGAGGTGTTTAAATTGAGTCTTCTCTCGACATTCCAAGTTAGTAGATTTTCAGTAAGTTTTCATTTTTTTTTCTTCTAAGTAGCTCACGACACGATATTTTGTTTTGTAGGTTCTGCAAGCACAAATGCATCTTAATGACAAATATATGATCACAGGAGAGAGATGCGCGAAGCTTCAGAAGGCGCACGACACCCTTAAGAAGGAAATTGATGCGCTCGACAAGGCGAAAAAGGAGCTGGAGGGGAAAAATCTTGTTCTTAAGGAAGAACTGAAGACATCGAATGAGGAGAGTGA
This sequence comes from Acer yangbiense, assembly GCA_008009225.1. NCBI lineage: Eukaryota > Viridiplantae > Streptophyta > Magnoliopsida > Sapindales > Sapindaceae > Acer > Acer yangbiense. The sequence goes on along the minus strand of CM017769.1, from coordinate 34,137,780 downwards.
TCGATGTCATGACAAGCTGGAGAAAGCCAAAACAGCAATCGAAGAGCAGGAAGAGCAACTCGCTGGTTTGAATAATTAACTTTTGTCGATCTCCTCTAAGGCCATGTGCAAGGCTAGAGCGGAACTGTTCAGGCAATTGTTAGCGGGTGAGCATGCTAAGTGGAACCCTGTAGAGTGTCAGGAAGAGGTCGACTTTTATGATGAAATTGTGCGTCTTAAACTCCAAGGGTCCCCAATCGAGGAGGTTGCAGATGAAGAGGTAGCTGCGGGAGGGCAGGGTGACAAGAATGTCGACAACGTTGGGGATGCTAACATGTTTGTCGATGACACTATCCAAAATTGAACTTATTCAGTTATTTTATTTGTATCTCCAGGAGTTTTTCTGCCCATTCGCCTTTCTCTACTTCCAATCGTTTCTTTAGTGTGTTGACGATGGTTTTGTTTGTCGACTCCGCCTGTCCATTGGCTTGAGGATAACGTGGTGTTAAGAAGGTCAGCTTTATCCCATACTTGTCACAGAAGTTTTTGAAGTCATACGAAATGAATTAAGATCTGTTGTAAGTCACTATTTCCCAAGGTACTCCAAACCTGTAAATTATATTTTTCCATACAAAGTCACGTACCTCAATGTCACGTACTTGTTAGAATGCTCTGATTTTGACCCATTTAGTGAAGTAGTCTGTTAATACTAACATGTAGATGACACCTCCAGGTGTTATGGAGAGTTTACCTACAATATCCATTCCCCATTTCATAAAAGGCCAAGGGGCCGAAATTGAATTTAACATACCTGGGGGAAGTTGCGACATTGGTGCAAACCTTTGACATTTATTGTAAGTCTTCACATGATTTTGGGAATCAGACCGCATTGTCGGCCAATAGTATCCTGCTGTAATGGCTCTATTCGACAAGCTTCGAGCGCCAGAGTGATTTTCGCATTCCTCTTAGTGAAGACTCTTGAGGACGTCATACGCCTCTCGTGGGGTTATGCATCTCAAGTAGAGTCCTGTGAATAATTTTTTATAAACCTTACCATATAAAATGCAGAATTTCGCGGCTTTTGCTTTGATCTTCCTTGCTTCGAACATGTCCCCTGGTAGGATGTCGGCTTGAAGATAGTTTAGTATGGGATCAATCTAGCTTATTCCATGGTCGACTGGCGCAACTACGTCGGCCTCTTGAATTATCGGTGACATAAGGTGTACAATAGGTATCGACTTCGAACCATTGGTCGTTGTCGACCCGAGGCTTGCCAATGCATCTGCTCGAGCATTTTCTGATCTTGGTATTTATTGAATAGTTAATTCATCAAACGTCGATTGTAGTTGTTTGGCTTTTGCCAAGTATGCCGTCATCCTTTGGTCTCTTTCTTCATACAATCCATTCATCTGTCAGACGACGAGTTGCGAGTTGCGAGTCACTCTGTACTTGAATAATCTTTATGTTCAAGCTTTTTGCGAGGTCAAGCCCAATAATTAGTGCTTCATATTCAGCTTCATTGTTTATCGTAGAAAACTCGCAATGGATCAATTGCTCCAGCGTGTCTCCCTGTGGAGATTTAAGCACCTATCCTAGTCCGCTTCCTCTGATGTTGCTGGAACCGTCGATCGATAAGGTTCATTTCCCGGTCGTAGGACTTTCCGTGAGGGCCATTAACTCCTATTCAGCTTGCACATTCTCACAAGGGGTAAAGTCTGTAATGAAGTCGGCTAATACCTACGATTTCATTATCGTTCATGGGTGGAAGCTGATGTCGTATTCACTTAGCTCGACGGCCTATTTCATCAGTCGACCTGAAAGTTCAGGTTTATAAAGAATATTTTTAAGCAGAAATGTAGTTAATACCTTAATGGAGTGGCACTGGAAGTAGGGTCTCAGCTTACGTGCTGCTACAACAATGGCTAAAGCCAGCTTCTTTAATCGACTGTACCTGATCTCCGTATCAAGTAGAGCTTTACTTACGTAATACACTGGATGTTGTGAGTCATCTTCTTCTCTGATCAATATGGCACTTACAGTCGTGTCGGACATCGCCAGGTAAATGAGTAAAATTTCATCGTCTTTGGCCTTGACAGCAATGGAGGTGAGGCCAAATATGTTTTCAAATCTTGTAAGGCCCTTTCGCATTTGTCATTCCACTCAAATGTCTTGTTTTTTCTCAATGTGTCGAAGAAAGGATGGCAGCGTTCGGATGACATGGAGATGAATCTATTCAGGGCTGCTACACTACCTGTGAGTTTTTGCACGTCTTTGATGCATCTGGGCCATATGATCCCTTGTATTGAACGAATTTGGTTTTGGTTTTGACACCTCTTTAGGTGACCAAGTAACCTAGAAATTTTCCTGAAGACATATCAAATGAGCATTTAGTAGGGTTAAGTTTCATATCGTATTGGTCGAGTACGTCGAACGACTGTCTCAAATGTTTGATGTGTTGTTGTGTAATCAGGGATTTGACCAGCATATCGTCAATGTAGACCTCTATTATCGAGCCAAGCATTTTAGTGAACATCTTGTTGACTAGCCGTTGGTAGGTCGCACCAGCATTTTTCAAACCAAAAGGCACAACCTTATAACAAAAAATACCTCACTCTGTGTCGAAAGCTGTCTTTTCCTGGTTGTCGAGATGCATCAGGATCTGGTTGTAGCCAGAATAAGCATCCATGAAGCTGAGTAATTCATGTCCTGCTGCGGCGTTGACCAACATGTCAATGTGGGGAAGCGGGAATGAATCATCGGGACATGCCTTGTTAAGGTTAGTGAAATCGATGCAGACTCCCCATTTCCCGTTCTTCTTTTTCACTACGATGACGTTTGCCAACTAGTCAGGGTACTTTACTTCCTTCACTGAACCGATGTCGAACAGCTTATGGATTTCTTCGTTGATCACTTTATTCCTTTTTAGAGCGAATTTCCTTCGCTTCTGTTTCACGGGTTGGTGATCTGGGTCTACCTGCAATCGATGGACTATTACCTCTGGATCAATATCAACCATGTCTGAATGTGACCGAGCAAAACTACTTTGTCATTCTTTCAGGAATTCAATTAATTGTTCGTGAATTTCATTTGGTAGTTTAGATCCAATGAAGACTTTGCGTTCTGGTTGCTCTGGGTCGATTGACACCTCATCGAGTTCTTCCATTTTCGGCTTGTTCGGAGTCGACTCGACTTTGGATTCCTGTAATTGCTATATGTCCTCCTCCTTCTTATTCATGGCGTTTTGGTAGCATTTCCTAGCTGCTCTTTGTTCCCCTTTTTAGTTCTCGTACTCCCCATTTGGTTAGGAATTTTATCATTTGGTGGTATGTCAACGGGATCGCCTTTAACTCATGTATCCAAGGTCTGTCAAGGATCATGTTGTACGGAGATTGACAGTCGAGCACTAGAAAGTTGATGTACAAGTTAACTCCTTCAACATAGACTGGTAGTACGATTTCACCTAGGGTACTCTTTTGTTCTCCACTAAAACCTGTCAACATGGTCGTTCGACGGTTTAGTTTGGATTCGTCAACCTGCATTTCTCTTAGGGCACTGTTAAATAATATATTACATGAACTACCATTGTTAATTAAAATATGTTTTGTTAGGCAGTTAGCAATATGTAATGAAATAACAAGTGCATTATGGTGAGGAGAAAACAAATCTAATTTATCTGTAGACTTAAAGGTAATAGTCTCATCGACTTTTGAGGGGTGTTCCCGATTGGGCTGAATTTTTGCGTTTGAAACTTATTGTGTGTGCTTCTTTACCGCATAGTAGCTTACACCACTGACTTTAGATCCTCCCGCGATGTAATTGATCACTCTATCTTGTCGGGGTGGTTTTGGTGGACTGTCGTTCGCGCTGGTTTGCCTCGTGTCATCGTGTCTGGCGAGGGTTTGTTTACCTTTGTCCGTCAAGAATTCTTGCAGATGTCCCTGCTTTAGGAGTTCTACAACTTCAAATTTGAGGGTGATGCAATCTTCCGTACGATGGCCATGATCACTGTGAAACTCACATCGAAGTCTCGCGTCCCGATGTTCTGGGAGTGCATTCATTTTTCGTGGCCACTTGACTATTTTTCCTATTTCTTTCATCACCACTACGAGGTCGACTGGTTCGAAGCTAAGATTGTATTATGGTGCTTCGATACATGGTCAATTCGACCTTGGGTGGCCATACTCATATGAACTTCTATCGCTTAAGCCTTCGTGTCGTGATTGAATGTTCTTTCTGTCGTCGGTCGGATAAGGTTCTGGCCTTCTGTCATTCGACCGTTTATCGACTCGATCGTTTTGTCGATTCGCATAGTTGTTGGCCTTTCCTATGAAATTGGCTTCATCTTCCTCCCATTTGATCTGGGCCTACGTTTTTGCTAGTACATCTTCCATTGTCTTGCATGGATATTTAGTGAGCTCTTTATATAAGTCGGAATCAAACCTGAGGCCTTTTCTAAAAGCGTAGATGGTGGTCGCTTGGTTGCAATGTGGGATCTGCACTTTCTCTTTGTTGAAGTGTCTGACATATGTCCTCAAGTTTTCACCGTGTCTTTGCGTTATTGTATATAAGTCATCCGACTATTTCTCTAGTTTGCGGCTGCTTGCAAATTGCTCCACAAATGTATCTGTTAGCTGCGCAAAAAAGTTAATAGAATTATTAAGTAAATTTGTGTACCATTGTAAAGCTGGACTGCAAAGGCTAGATCCAAAGGCTTTGCATATACACGCTTCTCTCAGATCCCGTGGGATCACCGCAGTGAACATCCTCTGTTTATACTGTGCTATGTGGTCGTCCGGATCTGTCGTGCCTTCATACTGCTTCATGTTTGGGAAGCTGAATTTTCTAAGCATTTCGGTTAGGGCAATTGCATTGACAGAAGGTGAGTCGGTGAAACTGTTCGCCGTGCTTTTCTTTATTGGAGCTGGGACACCTAGAATCCTTTGAATAAGGGCTTCTATTTCTGTGAACCTACGAGAAAATTCCAAGTTAACAAATAAAGGTAAGTCAGATCCGGGTTTTACCAATCCCGGTGTCGACTGGAGTGACATAGGCGTCCATGGGATGTTTTCAAGCTGCAGGTCCATGGCCGGGTCCTGCCCATTTGGCATTTCATTCCTGACTGGCAAGTTGTTGAGGTCAATTTTGATTCGAGCCGTCTGAGGTGTTTGCTGATTTTGTTGATCATCGGGGTTCATGTTTGGTCTTATAGGGTTACCCGGTGCGATCGGAGCTGTTCGATCGACCACCTATTCACCATCAGGAGCTAGGATTGGGCACTATGATGTCACATGTTTAGGTGCTACTCCGTCGATTAGGGCTTGTAGCTCGCCGTTTGTCACTCGGATTGTAACATTTCAAGCACCCACAATTTCTCTGCGTTTGCAGTCATCTGAGCTGTCAATGCAACGATCTGCTCTTCGACGGTTGGGATACTTCCATCTCCAGACATTGATAAGTTGTTCAGTTGGTTCAACTAACTCGTTTGTTAAGTTGCAGTAGGCCCCACGGTGGGCGCCAAACTATAGGGGGTCGAACTACGTGTTATGTTAATCAGGTCGGGTTGTGTTAGGCCCAAGGCAACTTGATTGATCTTGTCGAATGAGCAATGTCGTCTCCTCACTAAACCTGTAAAACAGTGTCTATCGACCTAAGATTGATACCTTCTTCGTTGAACCTGCAAAGGAATTAGAACAGAAAAACATAAATAAAACGATAGAGATGGGTTTATATTTCTTAGCCTTATGTGTGCTTGGGCTGAGCAATAGCTGATGGTGAATAACGATTGTGATTTGGATCAAATTACGGTTGCCGAAGAGAATTTGATCAGAGTTTCAATATGCTTTCGTAAGCTTTTCTTTAGCAAAATTTTTAGAGAGCTTTGCTGTGATTCAACCTGGTTATTTATAGGTCGAGTATCTCCTCCAACGTTCACCAACTGTTGGTTTTAATTATGGGAGGATTTCAAGGAGAGATTCACTCTCATTTGAATCCAGTGGTTACCACCTCAGTGAGTAGTGGCTAGAGTTGGACTGAGTCAATCGGCCAACTTTCAACTGATCAAAGCTTTGGGTCAACCCGTTATACGTGGGTTTGGACAGGATCCAATACTGAGGGCCTGGGCCTTAAACGTTGGGCCTATGGGCCATTTTTAGCTACCACAACTATAAATGTAGCTAATAATGACCCTACAAAATTCATATATTTTTTAATTGCTTGTTTGTGGGATAGAGTCACATTCTTGGTTTTCCTTTGGGCTCTATCTCCAAAGAATTCCAAGATACTTCGGGGCTGTCCAGTAAAACACTTTCGGCCTGTTTTCATTTTTGTATTTCGAAAATAATTTCAAATTTGCGTTCGTTAACCGTTTTTCATTTTGTTTTCAAAAAACAAAAACAAAATGAAACAATAACAGTGTTAAAATTGAAAAACACGGAAAACATGTTTTTCATACTCACCTCCCCCCAATTCGTCTCCTTCCCAGATTGCCTCATTATTCTCTTCTTCATCTTCTTCTTCTCTTCTCTTCTCTTGCTCCTCTTCTTCTTCTTCTTCATCTTTTTCTTCATCTTTTTCTTCCTACCATGAGACTCCATGAAAGAACATTTGGAGGAGGATCTCACTAGAGGAGGATTGATATTTAATTTCAGATTTAGTAGACTTTTGGACCATGATTTGGGATTCAATATGGACAAATCAAAAGAAATAATTTGGGTATTACAAATTTCCAAGATTTGGGAGAATTTGGTTGTTATATATATATATTTGAATGAGTTGTTATTAAATTTGGTTGTTGTTCAAAAGAATCTGTGTAATTGCTTTATCCTTTAAGAATCTGGAAAATGCAATCTTTTAAGATTTGGGTATGACCTTAAAACAAATAATTTTGTCGTAAATGAAATGAGGGATTTGAGAGATGGAAAAAGAAATCTTCTGAAATAAATAACTTCACTTGTGATTTCCGTCCACCATCTTGTTTACATTTCTTGCACTAATTTTAGCTCAACTCTAGCTTACTAGCTCTAGCCTTTCGATTGCCCTCTCCCTGTGGAATGGACCTCGTATTTACCACTATATGAATCCTACGATTCGTGCACTTGCAAGGGATAGACCTATACGCATGTGACCTAGCTATAGAGCGGGTGTCACATGTGCTGGTCAAGTGATTTTATGGTACACCAGTGTTCTACAGACTGACTATATATATCTTATACAATTATGAATTTCAATATGATTGGATGTCGATAATATATTTCACAAGCATAAATAAATGAGATTTTTTATTGCATATTATAGAAAGAGAAATTAAGAAGCATTTATATCTCGACATGCTTCATTTACAGGGCCCACATGTACAGAATTCTGGCCATTTGTCAAAATAGAGGGGTTCCAGCAGACCTTTGTATATTTCAAAAACACATAGAGTCTACCAAAATCCTAAGAGAGAAGGCTAGACTTTTTTGGCCTTTGATATTAATACCTCTCACCATCAAGTCCACCAAAATCTTTGACTTAAGGAAATCCTTTAAAATCCAGTTCCAATTGGATACACCTTGATTCTTGTAGACATTTTTAAAATCCCAATTCAATACACTCGGATTTTGAAGAATTCTTTAAAAGTCCATAGAAATCTGAATTGAATACCACTGGATTAATATAGACTCTTTTAAAGTCTTTAAATGTCTGAATTAAATACATTAGGATTTATAATGTCTTTAAATATCCTCAAGAATCCTAATTGAATACACCCTATAAATGTAGACATATGTCTCAATTTGGTTGGTTAGACACAAATTGGGACACTAATTTTGGACAGATAATTTGAGTCCATCTTGTTCAGTACATTTGTTTCCTCTTTCCTTATGAAATTGTTTTAGTTTCCTACTAAAAAAAATTATAAAATGTAGACTATTCATTTTTATTGCCATCGCCACCCACTTTCACTTTCCCAAATCTAACATTACCTCTTCGTGTCCGTTTGGGAGAGCTTGTCTACTGGCGAAAAGAGCCTTTGGCTCTTTTCAATTTTTTTCGTGTCGTTTGGTTGATACTCCAGTAGAGCTTTCGACAATTAAAAAAGTTGTTTTCTGTCTACTTGGAGAAGCTCAAATTTTAGGCTTTTCTAAGTAGACCTTTTTGAGCTTTTTTAAAAAACATTAAATGTCTAATATAACCCTATTATATTTTATTAATTACACAGTATCTTTTTAAAAACCCTAATCAAATATTTCTCTTACACGTTAAACACTACTTCTCAACAATAATGTTTCACTTTGGCTTCTGTTTCACTTCAAACTATTGAAGGTTAGAAATTCAAGTTGGACTGAAAAAGAGCAATGAGCAAACAAAGTAATATATTAGTTGCAAAATTCGATTTGGACTCATCCAGATTGAAGTATTGAAAAATTGTGTTCATTCTCAAACAACTAATGTTCTATGTTCATTTGGAATTTTTTGAACAATTTTGCAACTATAAAAACTTAAACGCTCATTATTGTTCCTCCTATGAGTCCAAATCGAACTTGTATTGTTTATATTCTTCAACTCTTATGTATATTTTTCTATTTGGAGTTTCAATTGAACTTGTATTGTTTATAAATTTATTTTATAATACAGTTTTTTTCAAAAACATAAAAAATTAAAAAAAAAAATGATATGTTCTCATAATTTTATATTTGTTTGATGAATTGTTAAATTCTTTTATATATCTTTTTTGGTAATTCTATCATTTAAAAGAGCTTTTAAATTTTCTTTCACCAAACGATCTACAGTTTTTTTAATTAACAACCAAACAACCAACATCTACTCCCTAAAAGTTCTACTTGTGGAAACTCTACTTCAAAAAGATCTACTTGCAAAAAGATCTACTACAAAAAGACCAACATCCACCTTGTTTCCCTGCTTTTAAGTTTGGAGATTGCATTTTTTTTTCACATCTATTTTTTGCTTTATTCAACTTTGTGAAGTTGATCTTGAGAAATTCAACCTTCATTTATGACTTATGAGTACTTCACCTAAATAGTGTTTGATGGCCGGGTATGCTGGCATAATAAGTTTAAGGAATCAATTAAACCACTGATGAAAGTTTTCTAAGGCTAGCTTTTATAAGCATGCGTTGTTAGTCTGTAATTTATGGGCTATGTGTTCAGTATTATATATATACTAAAACTGCTCTTGAAATTGAACTGTTCACATTAACAGTAAAATTGAATGGATTTCAATTTATTTACAAAAATGACATTGATGAGTTGTAAAATAAATAAATAAATAAATAAAATGGTAGGTACACGTGCTTCAACCACTACCACTACCTAACTCCCACTATCACCACACCTCTCTCTCTCTCCTTTTCTCTACCCACCGTCCTTATCTCTTTCTCTCAATCTCTCTCCATCTTTTTCTTTCAAACCCTAAAAACTCTCTCTTTCTCTGATTCTCTTCAACCATTATCACCACCTTTCTCTCTCTTTCTCTCTACCCACTGTCATTCTCTTTTTTTCTCAATCTCTCTCTCCATCCTTTTCTTTCAAACGAAGCCAGTTGTGGTAGGTTCGTCCCGAGTGCTGTTCTCATGGATCTGGAGCCCGGTACCATGGACAGCGTTCGATCCGGCCCGTACGGTCAAATTTTTCGGCCTGATAACTTCATCTTCGAGTAGTCCAGTGCCGGCAACAACTGGGCCAAGGGTCACTATACTGAGGGAGCTGAGTTGATTGATTCGGTACTTGATGTTATCAGGAAAGAAGCCGAGAACTGTGATTGCTTACAAGGTATTTCGATTATTTTGGTCTAATTGTATTTTCAGTTTATGTTTATTTAGAAGTTTTGTTTAAAGTTATTAATTGACACTGGATCTGAAAATTAAGTGGTAGTCAAAGAATTTAAATTATGTTATCTTTGATTTTATTTTGATACTCATGTCGCAGATTCATTTGAATTACTGTTTGTTGTATGTTTCCAAAATTAGAGATTTTACAGCAGTTATAGAAACTGATTTTTTTAAATGTTCATAGTGATATGGACAATTGTACATGAATTGGTGCAATTCAATGATTGTTGTTTAATTCGTATGAAGTTTTAGTATATGTACTTGGTTTTTAAATGTCCTGAGAACTAAAAGTGTTATTGATTTGTGAAAATTTTGTAGGGTTTCAAGTGTGGCACCCCGCAAACATTACACGGTTGATGTTGTTGCATGGTAAGAAGGATGTTTTTATTTTCAAACTTTAGTTATAATATAATTACTTTCATGCACCTTTGCATTTTAGTTTAACCATATTATTCTTCTGCAGGTATACTGTTAATTTAGTGGTATTCTTTGTAGACAAGAAATTGTCAGGTTAGAAGTCTTATGATACTTAAATATTTGTCCATTTTTTCTCTTTTTTTATTGGGAGAAAAGAGGTCTTTGTTTGGACGATTGAGCTTTAGCACGAACTTTTCTTACTACAGAGCTGCCTGACCGAACCAACGAGAATTCACCTATCTCGTTGCCATTGAGCATGAAAGATAAGGATAGTTGGAACAAAGAAGAGAACCACAAGCTCTTGAATGGGAACTCAGTAGACCATGCAGATTGGGTATGTGAACTTAATAATTCTCTGAAATGTCATAGTTATAGTTATGTATTCTTAGTGTTCTATGATTCTGTTGTTGAATTATTTATATTAAAATAAAATTTTCTCTTGCTTTTCATTTGTTTTCATTATTGACAGTGTTGTTTGGGCAATTTATGCATTTATGATGTTTTTTAAAAATTTGTTTAGGGGATTCATTTAGTAATTTTTAATTTTTTTGACTAACAAAATGAGTTTATTTAAGATGTTATAAACTTAAAATTTCAATATCATCAAGTTCAATATTGAGTTTATGGTTGATTTGTTTGCTTATTATTTTGTATTGTAAATTGTTGTTACAAGAAAATGTGTGTATAAAATATTAACAACAAAATATACTCTTTTTTTTCTTTTTGATTATTTTTTCTAAAATATTTGTGAGTTTTAAATATTCTTATGTCTTTTATATTTGTTGTGCAGATTTTTAATGCACCTTTGATGGTTTTTCATGGTATTTAGGTTTTTATGTTGCTGGTGCAAACTCTTAGCAGTTACTGTGCAATCTCTCTCTTGGTAAGTTAGTTACTGTTTTTATTGTTTTTCTAAGTGATTAGTTTTACTTTGTTGGGTGTAGTATAATTTTTTTTAGAAAATATAATGATTATTTGTTTATATGTATTTATCGTTCTTGGATTTTTTTTTTTTTATTCTTTTCTAATTTTATTCAATTATGCTTATTTAGGTATTTTGTGACCCGTACATTTTTTTGTTGCTTAAATAATATATTTTTCATGGTATTTATAAATTTATATCATAAAAACTAACAATTTTTTGTGGTGTTTAGATTTTGTGTGTACTTTTCGTGATTTTCATATTTCCGGTGCAAACTCTTTGCGGTTACCGTGCAATTGCTTATTTGGTAAGTTATTTATTATTTTTGATTTCATTATAAATCTCAGTATTAATTTATTTATGCTTTTTATATGTTTTTGATGTTTTTTTTTTTATTACCAATTATAATATGGTTATAACAATTGCATTAATTGTTTATCTACATACAAAATATGTTTAATATTGATACTTTTATTTCACATATTAATATTCAATACTACGCATATATTGTTATTTGAATATATCAGTCTTTCTATTATCAGTTCGTCAAAGTATTTAAATTCAGTGGCCCACATACAAGGAACTGATATAACTTTTGTCAGTTCGAACTGATAATAGAATTTCTGTATATATATATATATATAACTCATATTTTCATTTGGTATAAAATTATTGTTTTACTTGATTATCTTTGTTTGTTGGATTAAACTTAGGACATCTGTTAAAATCTAATCGGATTAAATAAATGAAAATAATTAGTTGAATCTAATTTATAAGTTTTTGAATGCACACATTTGTAATCAAATTAGATCTTAAAATTTGAGTTTGATCCCTAAATTGCAAGAAAATTTATAATCAAAATTCTTTCAATATTTCTGATTTGAAATTCAATTGCAATTTAAAGAACTGAGTTTGTTCATCAATAAAATCTTACCTACATTTCTTCAATTGCAATGCTAGCTGAAAAACTACTAGCAATTCAAACTTCAATAAAGGAGTCAAAAAATGCTAGACTTGCTCCTTAAATAATTTGGTTGATGAACAAAGTTTTCTTTATAGTGCAACCAAATTTCAAATCACAAATATTGAAAAAAAAATTACTATAAAATAAATCTCAAGTTTCGAGATCCAATTTGACTTGACTACAAATTTATGCATCCAAAAATCAAAAATAAGATTCAACTTATTTCCTTTCAGTCATTTAGTTTGCTTAGCTTTTAAAAGATATCATAAGTTTAATATTAAATACATTTAATGTTCACTACACTTACCTTTTTAATTAAATAAATTCATTTTAATAGACAAAATATGTATAATGCATGATACTTTTGTTTCACGTTAATATTTAATATATAGATTTTTGTTTCTCATATTAATATTCAATACACTATGAATATATTATTTTTGTATTTACACGTATACATATCAATATAACTGATATTTTTATTTGGTATAGAATTATTATTTTACTTGGTTATCATTTTATTTTTTATTAATATATTTTTTATATTTTAATTTTGTTTGTTTCATAATTTAGATCAATAAATTTATTAAAATTAAAAATAATATATAAAACGGTATAATACTCCCGCAGCAAAACGCGGGCCATTTTACTAGTATAAATCTAAATGTGAATATTAGTGACTTGTCAATTTGTCCTTGAAATTTATACATGATGTTAATTGAACTGATTTGTATTGGTCACCTTGTTGCATCTTTTAATAGATGGAGGCAAAGAAGGTGCAAAATATAAAAATCTAATGAATTAGGGTTATGCAATATGCTATGGAGTAGGATCGGGCAACCCCTTGAGCCCTTCTTTCAAATTTGGCCTCGAACTTGATAAAAGTTCTCAGATTTGTTATGTTAAGAGTTTAACTTTATTTCACATGATCTACATTTTTATCCTAACAATTTGTTAGAAAATGGTACAACAATAGTATTTAATCACTCTAACATACCCCTCACGTGCAGGATCAATGGGTTTGACATGTGATTAGAGTCTAAACTCTAAACACAAACATATAACAAATTCAAATATAATCACATACTCTTTTATAACCTTATACCGCTAACATGTTAGTAACCAACAAATCCAAAAGTTTAAACTGATAGAAACACTACTACAAAAATGCTTAAAGACATCACTAGAAATCACTAAAAGAAATCGGTTTTTGGTAACCGATTTTAAAAAAGCTTTTAGAAATCAGTTTTTATAAAAACCGATGTCTTAAAAATTACAATTTCAAAAGACATCGGTTTTTAAGAAAACCGATATTAAAAAAAAACGTTTAGACATCGGTTTTTATGAAAACCGATGTCTTAAATTTTGCGTTGAAAAGACAACGGTTTTTATAAAAACCGATATTAAAAGCAAGCGTTTAGACATCGGTTTTTATAAAAACCGATGTAGATTCAAAAGCAAAATTTTAATCTGACCTATGTCCACATTCAAGGGCACATCTCTAAAAATACTCAACGTTATTTGCTCAACTTTTGACACCAGAAAGTAGACATGCAAACAAACACTTTTAAATCAGAAAATATTCCAAAAATCGATTTGGAAAAGTGAGAAAATGAGCGATGAAAACAGCTCACTCGCGGATTCACGAATCGCTTCTGACCTTTGACTGAATAATTGATCATAACTTTCAAAATACCACCCGGAATTTTACGTTCTTTATACCGTTGGATTCGTATCGAAAAATTGAAGAACTCAACATGGACAAAAAAATTTATTTCCTTGCCAAAAGATACAGTTTTAAGGAAAGCGTTTTCACAAAAATATCTCCAATCGCTTCAATTCTGACCTTTGACTGAAAAATTGATCATAACTTTCAAAATACCAACCGGAATTTTACGTTCTTTATACCGTTGGATTCGTATCGAAAAATTAAAGAACCCAACATAGAAAAAAAAAAATTTTCCTTGCCAAAAGATACAGTTTTAAGGAAAGAATTTTTACAAAAATATCTCCAATCGCTTCAATTCTGACCTTTGACTGAAACATTGATCATAACTTTCAAAATACCAACCGGAATTTTACGTTCTTTATACCGTTGGATTCGTATCAAAAAATTGAAGAATCTACCATGGAAAAAAAAATTTATTTCCTTGCCAAAAGATACAGTTTTAAGGAAAAGGTTTACACAAAAATATCTCCAATCACTTGACCTTTGAGTACTCATGAATAATTGATCATAACTTTCAAAATACCGCCCGGAATTTTACGTTCTTTATACCGTTGGATTCGTATTGAAAAGTTGAAGAACTGAAAATGGACAAAAAAATTTATTTCCTTGCCAAAAGATACAGTTTTAAGGAAAGAGTTTACACAAAAATATCTCCAATCGCTTCAATTCTGACCTTTGACTGAAAAATTGATCATAACTTTCAAAATACCAACCGGAATTTTACGTTCTTTATACTGTTGGATTCCTATCGAAATATTGAAGAATCTACCATGGAAAAAAAAATTTATTTCCTTGCCAAAACACAAAAGTATCTCCAATCGCTTGACCTTTGAGTACTCATGAATAATTGATCATAACTTTCAAAATACTGCCCGGAATTTAACGTTCTTTAAACCGTTGGATTCGTATCAAAATATTGAAGAATCCAACATGGACAAAAAAATTTATTTCCTTGCCAAAAAATACAGTTTTAAGGAAAGAGTTTGCACAAAAATATCTCCAATTCTGACCTTTGACTGAATAATTGATCATAACTTTCAAAATACCACCCGGAATTTTACGTTCTTTATACCGTTGGATTCGTATCGAAAAATTGAAGAACCCAACATGGACAAAAAAATTTATTTCCTTGCCAAAAGATACAGTTTTAAGGAAAGAGTTTTCACAAAAATATCTCCAATCGCTTCAATTCTGACCTTTGACTGAAAAATTGATCATAACTTTCAAAATACCAACCGGAATTTTACGTTCTTTATACCGTTGGATTCATATCAAAAAATTAAAGAACCAAACATGGACAAAAAAATTTATTTCCTTGCCAAAAGATACAGTTTTAAGGAAAGATTTTTACAAAAATATCTCCAATCGCTTCAATTCTGACCTTTGACTGAAACATTGATCATAACATTCAAAATACCAACCGGAATTTTACGTTCTTTATACCGTTGGATTCGTATCAAACAATTGAAGAATCAACCATGGAAAAAAAAATTTATTTCCTTGCCAAAAGATACAGTTTTAAGGAAAAGGTTTACACAAAAATATCTCCAATCGCTTGACCTTTGAGTACTCATGAATAATTGATCATAACTTTCAAAATACCGCCCGGAATTTTACGTTCTTTATACCGTTGGATTCGTATTGAAAAGTTGAAGAACTGAAAATGGACAAGAAAATTTATTTCCTTGCCAAAAGATACAGTTTTAAGGAAAGAGTTTACACAAAAATATCTCCAATCGCTTCAATTCTGACCTTTGACTGAACAATTGATCATAACTTTCAAAATACCAACCGGAATTTTACGTTCTTTATACTGTTGGATTCGTATCGAAATATTGAAGAATCTACCATGGAAAAAAAAAATTATTTCCTTGCCAAAAGATACAGTTTTAAGGAAAACGTTTACACAAAAGTATCTCCAATCGCTTGACCTTTGTGTACTCATGAATAATTGATCATAACTTTCAAAATACTGCCCGGAATTTAACGTTCTTTAAACCGTTGGATTCGTATCAAAAAATTGAAGAATCCAACATGGACAAAAAAATTTATTTCCTTGCCAAAAGATACAGTTTTAAGGAAAGAGTTTGCACAAAAATATCTCCAATTCTGACCTTTGACTGAAAAATTGATCATAACTTTCAAAATACCACCCGGAATTTTACGTTCTTTATACCGTTGGATTCGTATTGAAAAATCGAAGAATCCATCATGGAAAAAAAAAAATTATTTCTTAAGGAAAAGCTTTACACAAAAATATCTCCAATCGATCGACCTTTGAGTACTCATGAATAATTGATCATAACTTTCAAAATACCACCCGGAATTTTACGTTCTTTATACCGTTGGATTCGTATCAAAAAATCAAAGAATCTACCATGGACAAAAGAAATTATTTTGTTGCCAAAAGATACAGTTTTAAGAAAAAAGTTTGCACAAAAATATCTTCAATTGCTTCTGACCTTTGACTGAATAATTGATCATAACTTTCAAAATACCGCCCATAATTTTACGTTCTTTATACCGTTGGATTCGTATCGAAAAATCAAAAAATCTAGCATGGATGAAAAAAATTATTTCGTTGCCAAAAGATACAGTTTTAGGGAAAAAGTTTGCATAAAAATATCTCTAGCAGAACACAAAACCACACAATAAAAAATGAAATGAAAAATAAACCCACCAATAAAATTTATTTAATATATGTATGTTTATAGTATAAATTAGAATTTTGATTAGTTGAGTAAATTTAAATTTATCAAACAAGTTTTTTTTTTTTTTTTTTTTTTTTTTCTAACAATTCATATAGGTTATATATATATATATATATTGTGCAATTGTTAACACATTCAATCTTGTAGTCAGGCGGTAAAGGCTTACCACTTTGACTTTGAGGTTGCGAGTTCGAATCCTCATAATGACAATTAATTGTCATTATTATCATAGGTGGGGTTGGCCGGAGGTGGGTCGTGCCGGCGGCGGTGGCAGGAGGTGGGGTGTGCTGGCGGTGGTGGCCGGTCGGTGAGGCGGGCCGGTGGTGGTGGCTGGTCGGTGGTGGTGGCTGGTCGGTGGCCGGCGACAGTGGCATTTTTTTTTGTAATTCATCAATTTTACATCAGGTTTTTTAAATCGGTTTTAACTAAAACCGATGTCTTTTCTCCTAGGTTTCTAAATCGGTTTTACAGGTTTTTTAAATCGGTTTTAACTAAAACCGATTTCTTTTCTACTAGGTTTTTAAATCGGTTTTAAGTAAAACCGATTTCTTTTCTCTTGTTTTACATCGGTTAAAAACCGATGTCTTTTGCCCTTTTTTTTCTAAATCACTCAAAAAGAGATCGGTTTTAAAAAATTCAAAAACCGATTTCTTCCATATAAAAAAACCGATTTCTTTTGCATTTTTTGTAGTAGTGAAAATTGTCCAACAATAATATTAAATCATTTTAACAATTTTTTATTATACTTATTGTGAAGCTTTGCAATGGATAATTCAATTACTCCATCGATTTATACTTTTTTTTAGTGCTCAAGTAGATTTTCTTATCTCCGAATTACATAAGTTATAACCTATCAGTTGTGTTTGATATGCGATATATGAGATCATCGATGTGATGGATACATAAGTGGGCTAGCATTGGCTGCCTAGACAAAATTAGGGCCTTAAGTCTTAACTCAATGTTTTGCCTAATTTATAGAGTGAGAGCCTATACCCAGTCTGGATATCCATACCGAGGATCCGGGTTTTACCCGGAAAATCCGGATCAGGTATGTTTATCATCCATATAACTTAAAAAATTATTTTCATAGTTTTATATGGTTAATTTTACAAATACCCTTATTTTATATAATTAATTTATGTGGTTATTTTTATATTTTCTGACGAAATGTAAACATTTTTTTTTTACAAGCAAACACATTATTACTTACCTCCTTGTGTTCTTATTATATATAATTAATTTTATTTGAACATATTTGAGAGGCTGTATTAATATAATTAAAACTTTATTTAAACTTTTGAATTGATGGAAACACTTTCACATTTCATCAACAACAAAATTTATCAAATCATAAAATATATATATCTTATATAATTATGAATTTCAATATGATCGGATGTCAATAATATATTTCACAACCGTAAATTAATGAGATGTTTTATTGCATATTATAAATAGAGAAATTAAGAAGCATGTATATCTCTACGGGCTTCATTTACACTCACACATACAGAATCCATCCAAACAGATGTCCTGGTCCTGGATTTGTTGCAGACAAGGTAGTCCAAGTGAAAAAAAAATTAGGAAATACATAGTCAGCCTCAGCAGCCAAGAGGGAAAGCAAGAATTCCACAAAACAGAGCAGTCTCTACTAACAACAGCCCATTTAGTCATCCCCAATGCATTATGATCAGATGTTGGTGGGATGATGACAAGCCTTGTGAATCGGAAGTGGTGGGTCAGAGAAGGAGCCTTTGAGAATGTGGCTAGCAACCCAGAAGTTGGCTGCCTCTGAATAGTGTGTTCCATCCCAGCTGATGTGCATTGATGGATGATCACAAACTGTTCCATTCACTACAGCTCCCTTCGCGCAACTACCGCAGCAGATATTCATCGGATCAACGAAACCTGCCATGATGCTCTTATAATAATGACTAGATATCCCACATAATAATACAAAGGATCAAAACTAGGTACTAAAAGTGACTAAATTTTACCTTGATTCTTTGCATTGCTAATCAGTGCATATTTAACAGCATACACATCAACATATGTGAAAGCTGCCTGAGGAAGTTGCACTCTTAGTTGGGACATTATTCTGTCCTTGAGCTGCTTGTTGAATTCTTGAGCCACTTCATTGTGAGACTTCATACACCCGTTTTGATCCAGATCACTAGGCTTTGGTTGGAAATATAAAACTCTATTTGGCAAGCACCCAATTGGGCCAGTGTTGTGTATCCAAAAGAATCTTGCCCCTTCCTTGTATAGTTGCTGAGATATCAATCAAGAGGAAGCATTAACGAAATAAAACGGCTATATAAACGAATTGCATAACCACAAAACATGTCCATCAGGTGCTTTTTGTTACTTACCTGCACTGCTTGGGAAAACTGGTCTAGGATATCTGGAATGATTGCTCGAACTTGTTCCTCATTCGAGTGTTTAAGACCATAGGCAAGATCATTCTGTCCAATGTCTAATGTGTATAATGCTCTGGAGAAGTCCCTAGGCCTTGGAAGAACACTTCTGAAAGGTGGGGTTTTTCCTGGTGTCAAAATTCACCGAACAATTTAGAATAGAAAATTGTATCAACATATGTAAACAAAATAAACAGAGACAGGAAAGAGAGACTCAACTGTTCGGGGTGAATTTATGATAGAGGGCCATGGTGCGAGACTTGAATTGCACAAATTGGGAAATTTGAATGGCAAGATGAAATGGGCTGTAACCAGGAGGTCGAATAGATGATCCTCCAGTAGCAAAATTTGCACCTTGCCTGAAATTTGCCCCGATTGAGTCCAGGTAGGCACTCAGATACTGTAACTTCAAATTCTCAGCTGTGGTATGCATGGACACATATTGACATGGTAAGAATATTATTTGTTTGTTAAAGAAAAAAACAACAGTTGGGGGTGATTATTACCTATGAAATCTATGATAAGACGGCCATCAGAGAATCTTCCAGAGGGATGTCCAAAGAAAGTTTCACCATTTTGTGGAGAAACATCTGTCATTGCGGCGGATTTTCCTCCGGTATCAGAATTTGAGTCCCCAAAATTATATAGAGCTGGGAACTCACATCTCTCAGTACTGTCGACATCACACATCACCGCCATTGGTATTACAGTCAATCCCAGAACCAAAACCATAACTACTACACAAAATGGTTTTACAGAGTCCATGCCTGCCTGAAAGCACAGAAATAGATTTGTAGATTTTCTTAGGTTTAGAAGAAAGAGAAGGTTGCAAAGAATGGTCGGTCGGATAATCCATAAAGCTAAATACATGGTTTAAGTAAAGGTGAGACTGGAACCCATTTGACAGAAATGAAACGACAAATACAGGACCACTTGCTACGAAACCGAAAAATAAACAAATTCATGATTGCAAAAATTTCTAAGAACATAAATCAATTAGCACATGCAAAGTATTGGATTTTGCACGTTTTTGGTACATAAAAGGGTGTTGCCATCCATAAATCGTCTCCCACACCCATTTCTTTTTGTAATATTTTATTATTAAAATAACTTATAACAAAATTACTTTTATACCCAAATAAAATAAACTCATATTCTTCTTCTCAACAGCCACAACCAGACAAAATTCTTCACCATTCATTACTAAAAATCTCAAATAACCTACACTATTTGGAAATCATATTCTCTAATAACTTTAATAAATCTTCCACTCTACCCGTCTGACAATAGCATGCATGACTTTCCAAAACTAGAAAGTTCAATACAAAGTTAACAGCAAGTCCTCATAAATCATAATCAAGTAATCAACCAGAGAAATACTTAATTTTATTGAAATCTTGCTTTGGTTTTTTGAGAAGATAGAGTTAGAGATGAACATTATATCTAGAGTTGGCAATCATTTAATGACTATTAATACATCTTCCTATACATTCATTTCGTGTTATATCCCAAGTTCCCAACAGGTAATTAATGCTTGCAGCAGGGAACACAGATATGCCATGGATGAATTCAACATCTACCTAAAAACGTGCGACTACATCAGGGTATTGTTGCTCAAATACATGTCATCAAGCACAAGAGAATAAAGAAAACAAGAACATTAAAAAACTAAAGGAAAAAAAAAAGGGATTAAACTAGATTAGTTAATATGAAAGGAAATAGGGTCATGTTTGGAATTTTAGGAGGTGTATAGAGAAAATTATTGAGTTTGAATTTAAATAATGTGTGTCAATAGCCACCTTACATAAAATTTTGTTAGGAGCTAAAAGTTGATGGTTTATTAGACTGTCCATACCTTGGCTGCACATTTATCAGTACTTGATGCCGCTGCCAGAACTCGTCGGAAACTACCACCGTGGCGATGTTCAGATTCTGTTTCTTCTTGATCTGTAGTGGCCACCTTGTTGAGCTCCTCTTCTCTCTCCTTGTTGCATGGATGCCATGTATTTGCAACACTCTCTGGTATGCAAATATCTGATATCAAACTCTGCCCTACTGTTAACAGTAAGGATATGAACCCCAGCAACATCCACCAAAAAAAAAAAAAAAAGTTGAGTAATTAATTAAACTGATTATATATATGCTGAATGTTGCACAAACAAAATTGGTTTCTAGCTATATATATATATACCTGATTTGATCTTTTCAATTGCTTCATAGAGAGCTCTTTTCTGTTTCTTCTTAAACCACTGCATGGATTAATAGCAAGAAATTATTTCAATATTTATTAGATTTTTTTTTTTTAAAAAAAAAAAAAAAGTGCAACAAGAAATTTTATAGAACACTAGTGAAGTCTCATACCTTTCCTACAAGATGATTTATGTATTCGTTGATAATGGAAATCAAAACAAAACCAAAACAAAAAGTAGCAACAGCCCATGTTGGCGTCTGTTCCAAAGATCTTCCTCCACCAGCTACCGCCATGGTGATGGTGACAATGATGATGTTGCTATCAAGTTTAACGTCTCTGAAAATTTTCCCAGAAAATCTTGTGAGAGAAACAGAAAATAAATTAAAGCAATCCCGTGTTTGATGAAGTAGTGTTTAGAATTGGATAAGATATGTATGTATAAGTAATGGGAGGTGGAGGAGAGGAATAACAATGAGAAGGAAAATTAATATTAAGTACTGTTAAACAGCTGTAAACAGTACTTAATATGGTAGAAAAGCTCAGTGTAAACAGCTGGAGCCAAAATTATGATATATATTTATATATACACAGTCGTAGAATCAACTTCACAGCTAGTAATTCGCCAGCTAAAATCAATTATTCAATTTAAATGCACGTCAAGCAATCAAACTTTTCATTAATTTTAAAGTACATATGCATGCTTTTTGACAAAATGCAATTAGAACTCTTTAATTCTAATCTAAATTTGGTAAAAATAGAAGAGGATCACGCAGAGAAATCATCACTAAAATAATCACTTTCTATCATGAGAAATTATGGTTTTGATCTAAAACATTTATTGATTATCTATATAACTCTATGTTCTTCCGGTTACTGAACTTCACATGAGAGCAAAAGAGGAAAAAATGAATAATATAGAGGTTGTTTAACATCCCATCATATTAATTTTTAAGAGCAAATGAGGAAAAAAAAAAATGAATAATATAGAGGTTGTTTAACGTCCCTATCATATTAATGAACTCTTGATGTTACCCATAAGTTACAAATTTAAATTAGTGAATTCTTAATGTCAAGATTTTGTAAAGACAGATGTTTGTAAATTTAGGATCTCACTCTCAAAAATGACTATTAATATTGTAATTAGGTAACCATATCTCAATATAAAATGAATTAATTTTAATAATTTGATTATATTATTTCTCAAACCAAACTTAGGGGCTGTATGTTTTTTTTTTTTTTATCTAAAGTCTTATAAGACCTTACTTTGTCATATATATGGATAAATTTTACAAATTAAGATACTATGATATGTTTGTTTTTTTATTATTATTTGGATGACTTATTACAAATGTAAAATTGATTAGGTTGTGTTAGGGTTTCTTTAAAATTGG
Source organism: Acer yangbiense (assembly GCA_008009225.1). Taxonomy (NCBI): domain Eukaryota; kingdom Viridiplantae; phylum Streptophyta; class Magnoliopsida; order Sapindales; family Sapindaceae; genus Acer; species Acer yangbiense. Next base: position 34,115,233 of record CM017769.1, on the reverse strand, counting down.
AAATTTTTGGAAAATTATAAATGTATGAATTGTTATAGGATATTTGTAGAAATTTACTAAAAGACTCTACTGTAGCACATTTTTAATAAGATAAAAGTAAAAAAAATTTACTTTTTCTAAAAGACATATATATCTTAAAATAAGATATAAATTAGAAAAACAAACAAATTGATTTATCTTAATTTAAGATATAAGAGGCAATAAATCTTGTAGTGAAAAAAACAAACATCCCTAAGACTAGTTTGCCAACACATTGTCACAGATTTTTTTATTTTTTTTATTTTTTTTATGGTAACTATTTTAATATCATAGTCACAGAATTTTGGGTGAGTATTTCTTGGCAAACTAATATATTAAATACTACATATTATATTTATATATATATATATATATATATATATATATATATATATATATATATTATGTATGAGCGGATTTTCTATTATCAGTTCGAACTGACAATAAATATATCAGAACGAAGAATGTGGACCACTAGATTTACACACTTTGACTCAAAGTGTATGCACTTGTCAAAACTTCTCCATAATCTGTGGTCCACATTCTTCGTCTTGATATATTTATTGTCATTTCGAACTGATAATAGAAAGACTGTATGTATGGGTTATGATTAAAATGGAATGGTTCAATTATCATTGTCTAAAATTTGATCTGAATTAATTAAGAGTGGTGGCGACACTAACTTGCACGTATTGCCATATATTTCATTTCTATGCGTATTTGATAGGTATTTTTTTTTTCTTTTTCTTTTTTTGATATAGTATTTGAAAAAAAAAAAAAAAAAAAAAAAACTAAATGAAGGCATTTATATATTTTTTTTTTCTTGAAAGCTAGGAAGCACGGATACTCCATTTGGTGGAGGTAACTCATATCGAACTTGTATCCCCAGAGATACGAGTTCAGATACTCCCCGGATACTCCAAGATACGTATTCGATACGCCAAATGGCATATCCGTTGACTTTTTTACAAGTTTGACTGATGGATACTTGGGGGATACTTGGAGGATACTTAGGGGATACTTGGAGTTGGGGAAATATTATAAATATTTTAGTATAAAACGGGGTCAAATTATAATTTCAAAATATTAGGGGTCAAAATGAAATTGTAAGGAAATTTTGTATTTGATTCCATTAACATGGAGAATACTGGGATACTTGAGATTGTAAACCTTTCTCTTGATGAACTAGAGTTAGATGCCAAATTATTTAGATCCTTTAACAATGTGAATGATGATAATGAAGTTAATTAGGAATTTAAAATATGTTTTATAAGTTTTTTTTTAATGTATTATTTGGATTTTATAATATGTTATGACTTATGTGACGTATATTTTATTTGGATTTTGTAATATGTTCGACTTATGTGACATGTTTTATTTGGATCATGTAATATGTTACATTGTTATGACTTATGTAGTTATGTGACATGTTTTATTTGGATTATAAATATGTTTTGATTTTGAATGAATTATCAAATATGTTTTTAAATATTATTATTATTTTTTAAATATAAATATATATTATTTTAATTGAAGTATCTTGCTGTATCCGTATCCTAGTTTTTGAAGATTTACCGTATCCTCGTATCATACCGTATCCGTGCTACATAACGTGAAAGAAAGGAAGGCATTCATATTTGGTAATGAGCAATATTATAAATATCTAAGGGGTGGGTGGGACATTAATTATAATCAGAGAGCTGCACTTGAGTGCGCTTCTCCACATAATCTTTCGGTGTGGACTTGAAGTAGCAGAAATGGTAGTACCGGATAATGCCGATTGTATTTTTGCTCACTCACCTTAACCGGAGGTAATCATTACCCCATTTCCCATTAGATGACATCTGTCCCAAAGTTAACTCAAAGTTAACAGATATTTTTCTACCAATTTTACCCTTTCTCTGAAAAAGAAAAAAAAAAACACCTGCACCCAGAAATCATTATTGTTCATCATCCTTTTGTTCATTATTGTTCATTATTATGAACAAAAAAAATTGTTCATCACCGATTCACCATCATAGAATCTGTGCTTGATTTTTTTTTTGTTTTAGAATCTGTGATGAAGATGAGTATGAATTTTTGTTGTGGAATCTGTGATTTTTTTGTTTGTTGAAGAAGACGTGTTTGAAACAAAAAATAAATAAAAATTGAAATCGTTCATCACCATCAACACCCAGTTCATCATCTCCAAAAATCATCACCCATATCATCTCCAGAAATCATCACCCCACCAGAAAATCAAACCCACTCCAACACCCATACGACCACTATAACCCCACCATCTGCAAATCAAACCCACTACTCCAATCTGCACCAGAATAACACCCACACCATCAACACCATAAATCAACACTCTTCAACACCAGAAAACAACACCCACACTAGTAAAAAAAAAAAAAAAAAAATCAACACCCACATCCATCAATTAAAAACAAAATCTGAATTATTTTTAAAAAAAAATTGAAATTCGAATCACCATCATCACCCACCCCACCACCCCACCACCCCACCATCAACAACCCTACCGTAAATCAAATCCTCACTCGAAGCTGCCCAAACCAACCTCTAGTCGTCGAAGAGATCGGCGCTGCTGGTGATAGAAGATTGCGACAGCCGAAGAAGATCACCGCTGAAAGAGATCGACCGCCGGAGTTGGAACCGCTGGAGTCGCCTGGAGAAGATCGTCGGAGAGAAGACGATGAGAAGAGAAAATTTGTTTGTTTTTTTCAGATCTGATATTTGTTAAAAAAAATTATTTTAAGTTTTTTTTAAATTTACCTATTTACCCTTATTCATTTAATATAACTTCTAACTGATGATGGATATGTTAACCTTGGGTTAACTTTTGGACAGATGTCATCTAATGGGAAGGGGGGCAATGCTCACCTCCAGTTAAAGCGGGTGAGCAAAAATGCACTCGATAATGCCCCACACCGTTTACAATCTATAAATCCAAGTACGTAAATAAATAAATAAAACAATAAGTAATTACATTACTTTCTAATCAATTCATCAAATAATCACTTCGTTACTGTAACCAAAACAAATTGATCTTATTATGAAATGTGAACAAGGTTATTCCTATTTAATTTATTTCCAAATATTGTGAAGATGGTTATTTAATTTTGGTAAAACTTTTCTACATTGGATTTTTTTTTTTTTTTTCAATTTTTTATTTGTTTGAAACAATTACTTTAATTAGGGGGCATCATTTACATCATAATTGGGTTTTAAGATGAAATAGATTACATTAGGTAGATTTATCATTTATGCATAATCATATAATCATATCAATATATAATAGTCTCAATTTCTATAAATCTCAAACACATAAATAAAAAATATCATTCATGTTTCTACTTTATCTCAAATGAAAAGAGGATAAAACGCTATTTGTAAGAGAGAAAAAAAATGACTTCACCACGGCAAGATGTATAGATAATCACCGGATGTTTATCCGGCTGTTAACTCCAGGGTCTCATGAGATTAGTCAAGGTGCGTGCAAACTGGCCCGAACATCCATAGATACCAAAAAAAAAATGATGTATAGATAAAACGAATCAAGACATAACTCAGTAACTCACCCAATAAGTCCATTAAAAAAGTTAGCTTGAGAGAGATAGAGGGCATAGCTTACACTTTTCGTTTTGATAACTTTTCTCTGTCGATAATAAATAAAATCATTAACAGAAATTAATTGATAAAACAAGAATATAATATAATATAATATGATATATATAATTTATTAATAATTATTATTTGTAGGAGTCTTGTTGTATATTTTTTTCTGTAAAAAACTGATGCAAATCGGTATATTGTACGAAATCTCGAACCTAAGAGCATCCACAATGGTGGAGACCCAAACACAAGACCCATTTATGCAATATCATCAAAAATGGGTCTTGTTTTTAAAGAATGGGTCTTCTCATTTGGGTCCTATTTATTTGGGTCTCATTTTCCCACAATGGTGTTCAATTGAAAAAGTAAAAGTGGATCAACTTTTTTAACTTTTTTACAAACAATCATTACTCTGGGTCTTGTTTTTAAAGAATGGGTCTTCTCATTTGGGTCCTATTTATTTGGGTCTCATTTTCCCACAATGGTGTTCAATTGAAAAAGTAAAAGTGGATCAACTTTTTTAACTTTTTTACAAACAATCATTACTCTTCTTTAAAATATTATGTATATATATTCAATAATTATTTAACAAATTATGATCAATTTAAAATAATTTTTTCACAACCGAATTACATCAACAATAAAAATAAATATTTAAAACAAAATATTGTATAAGATTTGACATGGCGCCGGTTTCAGTTCGGTTCGGTTCGATTGGGTTCCGGTCCGGTTTCGGTTTTGGTTTCGGTTTCGATTCCAATGGTTCAGTTCTGGTTTCGGTTTCAGTTCCGATGGTTCGGTTTCGATGGTTCGGTTCCGGTTTTGGTTTCGGTTTTGGTTTCGGTTTCGGTTTCGGTTTCGGTTTCGGTTTCGGTTCATGTTCCGGTTCCGGTTCTAGCTTCGGTTCCGGTTCCGGTTCTGGTTCTGGTTCTGGTTTCGGTTTTGGTTCCGGTTCCGGTTCCGGTTTCGGTTTCGGTTTCGGTTTCGGTTTCGGTTTCGGTTTCGGTTTCGATAGTTCGGTTTCGGTTTCGATTTCGATTTCGATTTCAATTTCGATTTCGATTCCAGTTTCGGTTTTGAAGGTTTGGTTTCGGTTCCAGACCTTCAAAAAATTAATGTTTTTATTCAAATTATATGATTTATTTAAAATATCAACACTATCAATAATTATTTAACAAATTATAATTATAACAAATTATAATTAATTTAAAATAAAACAATTTATTCATTTAAAATTAGCACAACCGAATTACATCAACAAAAATAAATATTTAAAACAAAATATTGTCTTCGATTAGACATGGTGTTAGTTCCGGTTCGGTTCGGTTCCTGTTCCGTTTCGAAAGTGGCGGTTCCTAAACCAAGGAACCGGAACCGGAACCGGAACCGGAACCGAAACCTCCCTCGAAGAGATTCCGATTCCGATTCCGATTCCGATTCCGATTCCGGTTCCTCGGTTCCGGTTCTGGTTCCGGTTCCGGTTTGGTTCTGGATGTTCCGTCTGTTCGGTTTCGGTTTCGGTTTCGGTTTCGGTTTCGATTTCGGTTTCGGTTTCGGTTCCAGACCGGTTTTGATTCCGAACCTTCAAAACCGGTTTTGGTTCCGGTTTTAAAGGTTCGGTTTCGATTCCGGTTTTGAAGGTTTGGTTCCGATTCCAAACCTTCAAAAAATTAATGTTTTCATTCAAATTATTTTAATTTTATTGAACTAAAATTTTATAATTGAAATTAAATTTATTTATATTTTTTTCATTATATATATAATTATTGAAGTTAATAATAATATATTTAAATTTAAATAATTGAAATATATATATTAAATTTATTTATATTTTTTCATTATATATAATTATTAAAATTAATAGTTATATATTTTAATTTAAATTATATAAATATATATATATATATATATATATATATATATATAGCCCAACCCAATGATTGGGAAGTGTTGGGAACCCAACCTAATCATTGGGCAAGACCCAAATTGAGTTCCAAATTTGGAACCCAATTTGGGTCTACTTGGGTGGACCCCACATTTGGGTCCCTTTTTTTGGATCCCTTTTTGCACCATTATGGAAGAATTTGATGGGTTCCAAAGTGGGTCTATTGAAAGTGGATCTCATTTTGCAACCATTGTGGATGCTCTAATACATACTAAAACTAGTTGAGACAGAGCAAATACATGAGCACTCCAAATACGATACAAAGGATCCCAACAATTCAACATCTTTTCTCACGCACGTGTACGAAAAAAGTAACAATGTGCATGTGGCCACTGGCCACAATCCCAAAAACACTAGCTCTATCAAAGTCCAAGTTGTCATCTTAATTAAAAATTAAATCCATATGATAAGATTAATTGAATTCATTAAGGCCTCGTTTGGTACGCTGTATTGTATTGTATTGTGTTGGATTGTATTGGATTAGGTTGGATTGGATAGTATTGTATTGGACTGTATTATTATTATACAATCCTGTGTTTGGTGATTTTTCGTATTAGATCGTATTAAGTTATACAATGTTTGGATATGATTTCGTATTAGACTGTATTAAATTATTAATAGATTTTTAAATTAAAAAAACATTTTCTAATATATATATATATATATATGCATATCAGTGATACTTCATACTTCTCCAATCTCCAATGTCCAGAGCTCGTGATACTTCTCAAATAAATTTTATCTTTTTAAAATAAAAATTGTTTCAATAGAAATCCACAGCTACCACCGCCATCGTCCAAAGTCTAGACCCAAACCCCCATCTCCATAAGTTTTCCAGAAGCCAGACGAGATCGAGATCTCAGATTCGCGGATTCGCAGATCTCAGACCCAAACCCAACCGCCCCTCAACTCCATCTCATATTCGCTGTTCTATCTTACGCCGACGGAAGGAGTCGCGACCCCATCTGAAGCCGACGGAAGGAGAGAGAGATCGATGAGATCGATTGGAAGAGATGAGATCAAGAAAGAGAGAGAGATGAGATCGATTGTGTTGTTAGAATTTTCAAGGACAGTGGCGATTTGGTGGTGGTTTGGGTGGATTTGGTTGTTGCAATAAGAGAAGAAATTGTTTGATGTTTGGATTTGGGTGGTTTGGTGTGGATGTTTCTGGGTTTGGGAAGATGAAGGTGAAGGTTGGGTTGTGAAGAAAGAATGGTTATACCATACAAAGAATGGATGTTTCTGGGTTTGGGAAGATGAAGATGAAGGTTGGGTTCTAATACAATACATCATAATACCATCTAATATTCTGTATTAGCTAGTACAAAGAATGGTGTATTAGGTGTAAAATTTTGTATTAAATTAATACAATACAACTGAACTCCAACTGAACCCAAACATAGTATTGTATTGTTTTAATACATTTTAATTGGATAGTACAATACAATACAGGCCGTCAAACGTGCCCTAAGAGACTATCATACATATAAAGTTATACACCAGTTTAACTTCATTAACATTTCATATATAAAGACTCAAATCACTGTACATAGATAAATAAAGTTAAAAAAGATAATATATAAATACAGTACATACTATTTCATATATATATATATATAGATAATACTATCTGTTATATTCTTTCTATTTTCCTTCAAATTCTCAGAAATCAAACAGGTTTGGAAACATAAATCAGAACAGGAAAAAAACAATAATAAATTTCACAACAGGTAAAAAAAATGAATAAAAAATGTATGCAATAAAAATGGGGAGACCAGGCATGATTTGGAGGAAATCAAGGCCTAGCATTCATAATCCAAGATAGTTTGCTAGGCTTTGTTCTGCTGATCAATATATATATATGCTGCAAAATGTAGGAGTTCTCCACTTTGATTCACTTATGATCATGTTCTCTGAGGAGTGGGGACAACCTTGTACGTCTCATTTTTTCTATGATTTCTAAGCAACCAAAAAAGACCTCATATTAATAAAATTAACGGAATTCAAAATAGCAATCAAATTATTGGCAAATTAACAGATAATTCTTTAGTCTTTTCCAAAATAAAAATAATAACTTCAAACTCAATAACATTTAAGTATATAGAAAACACTATAAAATTAGCAAATGAATATAAAGTAGGAAGGAGAAAAGATTTCTAACTTGTTCAAAGACGAAGAATCTCATCCATGTCAAAAACGATGCCTTGCATGGTGCACCATCCTGGATACAGATGTCAAGCTGCACACAAAATAAAAGGGTTTTTGAGTGATGAAGATAAATGATTTGGAGAGAAGTGAGGAGGTCATGAAAGATAAGAAATTGATTTCAATCACTGAGATATGATTTGAGTGGACTAAGTACATGTTAATAAAATGAAGGGTTGTTAATTGATATTCTACACCAAAGAATTTCAATTTATAGAAGATGGAATGGAAAGTGAAGAGTTGGATAATAAAGGTTGGAAAATAAAAAAAAAGGTTAAAAAAGGGGAGAGGAATGTAGAAGGGAAGGAGGTAATTAAGGAGGTTGAAAGAATAAGAATTTATGATTGTCTTTTAAACTTACCAAATACTAGAATATATATAAGTAATTAATAATTAATAATTAATTATGGAAATGGTTAATAGATTCTATTAATTATCCCATTAATTACAAGATTGCATATAGAGACAAAGAGAGAGTAAATAAACGATGTTGGAAGAATAAGAATATATGATTGTCTTTTAAACTTACAAAATATTATAATATATATAACTAATTAAGAATTACAAATTAATTATGGGGATGGTTAATAGAATCTATTAATTATCCCATTAACGGTGAAAATAGAGAGTCAAATAATGGAATTGAACAGCTACAAATTTCTTAAACTGACTCAAATAATAACTTTCATTATATCTATGTAAATTAATGTGATAATTAGACAGCTAAAAATTCCCTAAACTGACTCAAATAATAACTATCATTATATCTATGTAAATCAATGTGATAATTGGAACAATAATTCTTATTAGTATTTGATTTGATATAGCCAAATCTACTCCTATTGACACCTACTAATTAATAAAAATGAAATGATAAAGCCTCCACACGATAATATGTGTCAATGTGAGATTTCATTTAATTTTACTATATTATATAGATATAGATTTGCCTCTCAACTTATCCCTGTATTAAAAAATGAAATATTAATATCAATAAGACATTTATTTTTAAAGCTTAATCACCCTTTGCTTATTCCCTTTACAATGAAAGTAGATTCTCTTTCATTTTTATTTCTGCATAGTATTGTTCATAAAATTAAAATTAAAAAATTTCAATACAACAATTACGTGATTATAGATGAATTTCTACCCGTACGTGTATCACTTTTTATATTTAATATATGTTACATTGGGTTACTTAATTTGAGCATGCCATGTTCAAATGAAAGACGTCTCTACATCAGAAAAGGGTTGGCAATCAATTAAAGTAGAGAGGATCTTTGAATTAAGGTGGTGCTTTAATTTGACAAGACAAAGAATTAATCAAAGTAGTTGAATCATGCAAACTTAGCTTGTTGGTCTCATTCTCATACATTTGTTCATATACATACCTATATATGTATAATGTACAAGAACATCTGTTTTCTGTTTCATGAGCAATTTAAATATATTAAGGGGCGTGTGGGACATTATTCTTATACCCAGAGAGCTGTACTTAGAGATCGATCTTTAGCTGCACTTGAGTTCTCAACTTCTATATATCTCAAACACACAAAAAAAGAAATAATCATTTATATTTCTATGTCAAATTAAAAGGATGATAAAAGGCTATTTTTGGGGAAAAACGAATTTTATATATATAAAGAAAAGGAAAAAAAAAAAAAATGAATTTACCACGGTAAGATTTATAGATCAAAGCGAATCGAGGCATAAATCATCCAAACAAGATCATTAAGATGCATTGGCCACAGAAAGATACCTTTCGTTTTGATAACTTTTATCTATAAAAAAAAAAAATAAAACAAATCAAAAAAACAAAATCATTAACATCAAAGTCAAATTTAACAGAAATAAATTGACAAAACAAGAATATATATATATGTAATTTTTCCTATCATCATTCCCTTTTTTTAATACAATGAACACTTTTGATGAAATTGCATGCAATTGAATGTGTTTCAATGAGATTTTTTGTATATTTTCTAGGAAAAATAAATTACACATCTGGTAAAAATTTGAATTTCTTTTTGATTCCATAACTATTTTTTCTGATTTTATCTTTTTTTTAAATGTTTTATCTTCAAAAAAATCAGAAAAAATTAGTTCTTGTACTCGAAAAATTTTCAATTTTTTTCCATAAATATATTTCATTTTTTTATTTTTTTTATTATCTATATAAAAAATCACATCAAGATTCAATAAATTACATTAACTTTTATCGAAAGTGTTTAAAATATACATCGTAAAAATTTCTTATTGGAATATATATATATATATATAACTTATTAATAATTATCATATATAAGAATCTTGCATTTTTTATCGTACAAATTGGTATAAAAAAAAATAAAAAAAAATAAAAAAAAATTAGTACAAGATCTCACACCTTAATCAAGTTGAAACTGAGCACCCCAAATACGATACAAAGGATCCCAACAATTCGAAATCTTTTCTCATGTGTATGAAAAGTAGCAATGTGAAATAGTGGACAAGTTAGCAAAATGGGCGCGTGGGGATAGTCAGTTGAACGCGCTTGGCGTGTTCCGGTAGTCGAGCGTTTTTGCGAGAGTAGTGTGCACGCGCCGTCTGTTTTTGCCGTAACCTGCTTGTTTTTTTGCGTTTTCCTTTGCTGTCTTCTCCTTTCCTCTTCTGGATATGGAGAATCCAAGCGAGGTCTTCTTTTTTTCTGCTCAACAATCGATCCAAACTGATGATAGTGATAAATCTCATTTGAATCTGGGTAATGGAAGCACTGCTAAACGTGCGAGAGTTGATTCTGATGTCCTTGGTCGCCATGAGATCCCAAGGAAAAAAGATGGAGGAAGCTTCAAATCTAAGCTCTTGAGTATGTCGAGCCCGAGCTCGTGGTCTGGGTTTGAGCCCAACAGTGGTAAATTGAAAATTGAGAAGGACGATATCACGATTGCGGATGGTCCTAGTGGACCTATGATGAAGCTTTCTTCCCAGTTGAAGGAACAACTACATGAGCCGTGGGCCAATGCTTTACTTTTGAAAAATATGGGTCGAAATCATACATTGAATTTCATGACTACGAAATTGACACAGAAGTGGTCGTTAATTGGCCATTGGCATCTGACAGACTTAGGTGATGGGTATTTTGTGGCTAGATTCCAGATGATAGAAGATTTGGAGTATGTTCTCACAAGTGGACCTTGGGTTATCATGAATGAGTATTTGGTAGTTCAACGGTGGAAACCTAATTTCGTCCCTGGTGAAGATGTGATCCAAAGTATGCCAATATGGGTAAGACTCTCAAAATTGCCTATGGAGTGGATGGTATCTGACTTCTTATGGAGTATTGGTGGTATGTTGGGAAGGATGTGTAAGGTTGATCCGGTCACTGAGAATCAAGCCAGGGGGAGATTTGCCAGGATATGTGTAGAGATTGATATTACTAAGCCTCTGGTAGGGTATCTCAACATTGACAATAGAGCCATTAAAGTGGAGTATGAAAGCCTTGGGTCCATTTGTTTCAAGTGTGGTAGGTATGGGCATAATAAGGAGGGTTGCAGGGATGGTGTAGTTGAGCCAATGCATGAAGAGAAGATGACTGATGCTCAGCCAAACATAGATAAGGAGGCATCCCCTTATGGCCCATGGTTGCTGGTTTCTTATGGAAAACAGGGGAATAGAAATTACTCAGGGGTTAGAAATGGTACGGATGGTAGTGCCAGGTTTGGTGCTAATACAGGAAATAGGAATGGTGGCTCTACTAAGAATGGAGTTAGTGGCCACAACAAGATTAGTAATGATAGTCCTAGAAGTGGTTATGATAGGAAAGTAGGAAGTGAAGCTAATGTGACCAATCACGGAAGCAGTGCAGATTACAGGTATACTAAGAATAATTTGAAGAATGGAAGAGGTGCTAAGAAATCTGATGAAGCTATTAGTACTGTAGGAAATAGATTTGAGGTTTTGAATGAAGAGGTGGAAGAGATTACGAATGAGGAAAATATGCTAACAGGTACTATACCCCTGAATAATAAACTTAAAGGGAAAATTGTGTTATCTGAAATCACCAATGCTGTTGGAAGACAGAATTCCCAGCCTGGGAAGGGGAATAGGAAGGGTACTAAAAAAGTGGAGAAGCTAGGCGTGAAGAAAATGCCATTACAAGATAGTGCTAGCTTTTTTAAAGGAGGATTAGGTAGTAAATCCAACTCACAGGACCAAAAATACTCTCTAGGTGATAAAGGTGGAAAGGATCATGATAGTGTAGGTGTGCTACAGCAACTGCACATAGCAGTTCAGCTAGCTGATAATAAGGGAATGGAGGTGGTTGATGACTGCCCAGTTATTAAAGATAGGATGTTTGATGCTGTTGTTTCTAATTTAGAGGAGGCTATGGCGGAAATTTTAGAATAATTGCCCGTTCTTTTTTCCCTCTCTTATGATTTGTATTTGGAATGTGAGAGGTGCTGGTAGGAGGGGCTTTGCTAGACTTATTGCTAATTTAAGTAATGGTTATCGGTTTGATATTTTGGCCATTCTTGAGCCAAGAGTGAGTGGTATTAAGGCAAGAAACATTATTAGGAGACTAGGTTTCTCCAACAGTTTCATTGTTGATGCTGAAGGTTTCTCTGAGGGATTATGGCTGTTATGGAATGGAAGTAGTGCTAGAATCCAGGTTGTGGCTAAGTCCAAACAAAGCATTACTGCTTTGTTGGCTGTCCAAGATAAGATATGGGTGTTTACAGTAGTATACGCCAGTCCTTGTGTTTCTTTTAGAAGAGGTTTATGGAATTACCTTGACAAAATAAGAAGCTGTTTCCAGTTACCCTGGTTGATTGTTGGAGACTTCAATGAGATTATTTATAGCTCTGAGAAGAGAGGAGGTAGAAGTAAATTCTCAAATAGTGGGTTTGGGAATTGTATAGACAGAAATGAGTTGGTAGATATGGGGTTCATTGGCTCGAAATTTACCTGGATGAATAAAAGGGGAATTGGTGAGGATATTTGGGAGAGATTGGATAGAGCCTTGTGCTCTATGGAGTGGAGGTTATGTTATGCGGAGGGGTTTGTTAAACATCTTCCAAGAGTGGTGTCCGATCATTGCCCGATCCTCATCCATCTTAATAGTAATCATATCCCCAAATGTGGCCTCAAACCTTTTCGATTCGAAGCCATGTGGCTACAGCACCATAAATTTGATGAGTTGGTTTGGAGACAATGGAGTATGTGCAGGATTAATAACAGTGACAGCCTCAAGGTTTTCACTGATACTCTTAGTCTGTGGAATAAAGAAGAATTTGGCAACATTTTCAGAAATAAGAGGAGACTTTTGGCGAGAATCCAAGGGATTCAAAAGTGCCTTGATAACAGTTATTCTCCTCATCTCCTGATTCTAGAAGAAAACCTGGTGAAAGAGTATAATGTGATTCTTTAGCAAGAGGAGGTGTTTTGGCAACAAAAGTCTAGAAACTGCTGGTTGAGAGAAGGAGACAAAAATACCAAGTTCTTCCATCTTTCAACAGTGGTTAGAAGAAGAAGAAACAAACTTGAGGGGATTAAAAGAGAGGATGGAATTTGGACTGATAATATTGAAGAAATGAAACAAGTAGCTGTGCAATATTTTTATAATTTGTTCCAGGACAAGCCAAGTGATGAGAGGTACGCCAATCTACCTGCTATGTTTCCTTCCTTAAGAAGTGATTATGTGAAAGCCTTGAATGATAACATAAGTGAGGAAGAAATTAAGCAAAGCATGTTCAATATTGGTGGCTTGAAAGCACCCGGGCCTGATGGTTTTCCAACTCTATTCTTCCAAAAGTATTGGAATGTTTGTAAAAATGAGATCATCAGTATGGTGACCGAAAGTTTTAGGAAGGGTGACATTCCTGAGCATATCAACCAAACCTTTATCACCCTTATCCCGAAGGTCACCAATGCTGTAAGTATGGCCCAACTAAGACCCATTAGCATGTGTAACACTTCCTACAAAGTGATTAGTAAGGTGTTGGTAGCTAGACTAAGACATCTCTTACCTAACCTTATAAGTCCTAATCAGGTTGCCTTTGTGCCTGGAAGGCAAATTCAAGATAACATTATTGTTGCTCAAGAAGTTCTACATAAGTTTAAAAAGGTGAAAGGGAAAGGGGGTCTCATTGCTTGGAAGATTGATTTAGCCAAAGCCTACGACAAGATTCAGTGGAGTTTTATTCAAGAAGTTTTGAATGAAGTAGGAATTGAGGGAAAGCTTAACAGATTGATTATGAACTGTGTCACAAGTGTGCAATTCAGAGTGATGGTGAATGGAGAAGCTTCTGACAGTTTTAGGCCTAGGAGTGGTATTAGACAAGGTGATCCATTATCACCATACCTATTTGTGTTGTGTATGGAGAAGTTATCCCATATCATTAACCAAAAACTCAATGAGGGTAGATGGAAGTCGGTCAAGACTTCAAGAAAGGGACCGGAGATTTCTCATCTCTTTTTTGCCGATGACTTCATACTCTTTGGGCAAGCTTCTAGGCAACAAGCTCAGGTTATGAAAGAGTGCTTGGATATTTTTTGTGACCTCTCAGGACAACAAGTTAGTCTCCCTAAATCTAAAGTCCTGTGTTCCAACAATGTCAGTGATGGAGTTGCTAAAGATCTTGCTATGGTCTGTGGCTCTCCTATCACCAAGAACCTTGGTAAGTACCTTGGTGTCCCTCTTATCCATGGGCGAATCAAGAGGGATACTTATAATGAAATTTTTGAGAAGTCGAAGTCTAGATTGGCTGCCTGGAAAAGTTTCACCATTTCTCTTGCCGGAAGGTGCACCTTGATCAAATCTGTGTCTTCAGCAATCCCCATATATGCTATGCAAACTGTTAAGCTTCCAGCAGATTTATGTTTTAAGCTTGATAAACTTAACAAAAAAAATTTATGGGGTCATACGGAGGCTAGTAAAAAGGTCCACTTGGTGAAATGGGATACAGTTTGTCTTCCTACTTGTCATGAGGGTCTGGGTATCAAAACAACAAAGAGGATGAACCGTGCCTTACTAGCTAAAGTGGGCTGGAGACTAAGCCACAATGTGAATGGTTTATGGGGTGATATGCTTAAATGCAAGTATGTGAAGGATGATGGATTGGATACTATTGATTGCAAGAATACTAGTGACTGCTCCAGCACTTGGAGAGGTATTTTATATGGTGCTAAAGTCGTGCGGAATGGTATCAGATGGAGAGTAGGGGACGGCTGTCATGTGGACTTTTGGAAGGATGAGTGGGTCTCTAATATAGGCAGACTTCTGGTTTACTCCATCATCTCTCTTTCTTCTGCGCAAATGGATGAGAAGGTGTGTAATTATATGTGTCACGATGGCTGGGATGTGCAAAAACTTAGGGTGGTTCTTCCTCGGCATATTGTCCATATAATCACTAGCATTCATGCTGGAAGAGAGCAGAGTGGGCAGGACAGAGCAATATGGGGTCTAACTGAAAATGGTGAGTTTTCTGTTAAAAGTGCTTACGGGAGCATATTTATGGAAGATGAGAGGTACAATTGGCAGTGGAGCTTTATATGGAAGCTTAAAATTCCGCCTAGGGTGAAGAATTTTATCTGGATTCTGACCCATGGAAAACTGCTCACTAATGAGCATTGTGCCCATAGAGGTATCAGCAGGGATATTACCTGTGCTAGATGTAAAGTGGGAGGTGAAAACCTCAACCATGTGTTCAGAAATTGTTCGGTCTCTCTGAAAGTTTGGGAGGATGTTTGCAAAGGAGTCACTCAAACTAACGCGTTCAAGGGAGAGTGGGGTGAATGGCTTATGCAGAATATGAGGTGTAATACCATGATCATGGGGAGGTTTCCTGCTTACAGTTTATTTTGTGTGACTTTGTGGTTTATATGGAAGTGGAGATGTAAGAGTGTCTTTGACACTAATTTCAGAATGCCCCTAGGTGTTGGTAAAATTATTATTGAGTTCATTGCAGATTGGTTTAAAGCCAACAGCAATGACAGTAACAAGATTGAAAGGATAACCAGGTACATAGCCTAGGAACCTCCTGAATCCGGGATTGTCAAACTTAATGTGGATGGCAGTTTAAATCAGGATTTGGGCATCATTTCTGCTTGTGGTGTGGTGAGAAACCATAGGAAGCAGTGGCTCAGTGGCTTTGCCTTGAATAAGGGCATTGGCAGCATTTTGGAGGCTGAGCTATGGGGCATTCTTGAGGGGCTCCAGTTTCTGTGGAAGGAGGGATATAAGAAAGTGCTGGTGGAAACTGATTCAAGGACTGCTGTCCACCTTCTTTCTACTGACACTCTGATTAATCACCCTCTTTACAGCATCGTTCTTGCTTGTAAAAGTCTGATAGATAACAATTGGAGCTGCAGCATACACCATATTTATAGAGAAGGGAATAGAGCTGCTGATGCTATGGCTAAATTGGGTCAGTCCTTAGAGCTGGGAATCACGGTTTTTGAAGATCCCCCCCCTCAAATTCTCAGCAGTCTGGAAGACGATGTTAACAGCCTTGCTTCTGCTAGGCTTGTCCATCTCGAGTAGTTTTGTTTGTTTGGGCATTGCCCCCTTCTTACCAAAAAAAAAAGTAGCAATGTGCATATGGCCATGCACTATCCCAAAAACACTAGCTCAATCAAAATCCAGGTTGTCACCTTAATCTGTCTGAAATTAAAACCATATGATCAGATTAATTGAATCCATCAAGAGACTATCATATATAAACAAGTTTAACTAATTAATTAACTTAAATATTGAGGGGGTAATTTCACTAAAGTCCCTACATTTTGGTGAAATATCATCTATTTAAACTTCTTTATCATATTAGCAACTTAAATCCTTTGTTTTTCCAAAATCCATCATTTTAGTCCATTTGACCAAAATACTAACGGTCAACTCTAACTTTAAATATAAAAGTATAATTTTACCATTGTCAAAATGATTTATTGAGTTTCAAAAATAAATAATATTAAAATGGTTTACAAAAATAAATTAACAATAAAAATTTATTTTCTAATATATATATATATATATATAATAATAATAATTTTATAAAAAAAAAAAAAAAACTAATGTATTATGGAAATTATAAAGTTAAAATAAATAATAAATTGAAAGTATTTAAAATTTAAAAAAAAAAATGTATTTCAAAAAAGGGAAAATATCATTTTTGTCCCTATGGTTTACCATATTATCCATTTGGGTCCCCGTCGTTTCAATTAATCCCTATTTTAGTCCCTACCATCCAATTCCGTTACGGTTTCACAGAATTTCGTCAGGTCAACGAGGGTAAGACAGTAATTTGACATCAGAGTTTCTAGAAGCCTGTCTAATGAAAGGGCATAATGGTAGTTTTGAAATTAATTAAATAAAAAATGAAAAAAAAAAACTAATTAAATTTAGAAATAATTAAATTTAAAAATAAAACAAATTAAATTTATAATTAATTAAATTTAAAAATAAAACTAATAAAATAAAACTAAATAAAATTAAAATTAATATATATAACTAATTAAAAAATGAAAAAAAATAAAACTAATATATATAAAACTAATTAAAAAATGAAAAAATAAATTACATTAAATTAATATGTTATAGAGAATTTTATGATATTTATATAATATAAAAATAAAATATTTTAAATCTTCACCATCCAAATCTTAGATGGATAGTGGGGATTTTTTAATTTAAAAAATAAAAAAAATTATATAAAAAAAATGAGAAAACAAATTCCATCAAACTAAAAGATTTAAAACAATTAAAACAATTAAATCAAATTAATATGTTAAAGAGAATTTTATGATACAAAATGTTTTAATAAAATTAATACCATTACATATTCATCATCATCTTCATTATCAGCCCACAACCACACCACTATCCATCTCTAATCACCAAACCCTAAAACCAGTTTTGTTCAAAAAAATTAGTTTTCCAGAATAAAACTAACTAAACTAATAAAACTAAATAAAATTAAAATTGATATATATAAAACTAATTAAAAAATGAAAAAATAAATAAAACTAATTAAAATTAAAACTAAAATATAAATTATATATATAACTAATTAAAAATGAAAAAAATAAATATAACTAATTAGAAAATGAAAAAATAAATCAAATAAAATTTAAAGTAAGAGAAGCGTTGAAAAACTCCAAAAAGAAACAAATCAAATATGCTGTTCAAAAACTTCTTCATGTATTCATCGCAATATGTTAAAAAATTCAAAGAATTCCCATCAAACCATTCAAAGCTCTACACCTCTCTATCGCATCACCTCCCTTCTACACTCTTCTTCCTCTCAACCGAAACCCTAATAAAAGATCAGATATCAAAATTAAACAATCTTTCTTTCTGAAACCCTAATTACATTCAAACCTAAACCCAGTCGAACCCCCACTATATCTCTCTCTGAAATTCATCTCTCACATATGACATCACAATAAAACTCTTTTTTTTTTACTCACCCACAGATCTAATTTTGGTGTGGAATAGGTTTGATTTTATGGGTTTGGTTGATGCTCCTGATTTGGCCAAACATGGAGGCCTCTCTTTCTCTTCAAATCTCTTCAAAATTTTCACTCTCTGTCTTCATTCCTCTTCATTGTCACCAAACCCAAAACCTCAATAAATCCAAAAACCACCTCTAAAAGACCCATTTCACTCTCCACACAAGACCCACGAATTCCTTTAAACTTTGTTGTAATTTCCTATGTTAGTCTCTGATCGTAAAGCACTTAACTTTAATGACTTTGATTGTTTGTTAAAGGGTTACAAAAACAAGTTGAACTCCAACCTTGTACTTGAAATTTTGATGAATTATAGACAGTTGGGTAGGATGAAGACTCTGGAGTTCTTTTCTTGGGCTAGAATGCAGATGGGTTTCCAATTTGATGACTATGTAACTGAGTACATGGCTGATTTTCTAGGTAGGAGGTACTATGCACAGCGATGGTTTGTTTACAATCTCGAATTTGTGTTGATATGGGTGGATTGTTTGTTGATGTGGGCGGATTTTGTTTTGACGATTATTGTTTTGGTGATGGTGATGATTCAAGGTCTGGATCTGGGTTTTATTATATGGGTTTTGAAGGTTTTATTATGTGTTGATTTTGTTTTTGAAAGTGGTTTTGTATTGATGAATGATGAATCTGGGTTTTGTTTTGGGTTGAGAAATCTGAATTGTTTTTGTGAGGTTTGATGAATCTGGTTTCTAGGTTTGGATGAAGAAGATTGATGAGATGTATGAATCTGGTGTATTAAATCAATTGATTTTTTTTTAATATTAGTTTTTTTTTATTAAATCAATATTTTAATTGTAGGGCATTAGGGTCTTTTAACTGGTATCAGAAATAATTAGGGGCAGCAGGGTCATTTCACCCTCTGTCCCTGTCAGACACCACTTTATCAACGGAAAACGTAACAGAAGGACTAAACAAGGCAATACTGGAACGACGGGGGCCCAAATGGATAATATGGTAAACCATAGGGACAAAAATGATATTAATTGTAGGGAATTAGGGTCTTTTAACTGGTTTCAAAAATAAATAATATTAAAATGGTTTACAAAAATAAATTAACAATAAAAATTTATTTTCTATAATATATATATATATATATATATATATATATATATATATATATAATAATTTTTATTAAAAAAAAAAAAAAAAAACCTAATGTATAATGGAAATTATAAAGTTAAAATAAATAATAAATTGAAAGTATTTAAAATTTAAAAAAAAAATGTATTTCAAAAAATAAAAAGAAAGTTTTTTTTTTTAAAAAGTAAATAGATCTCCACCGTTAGATTTGGATCGATCCAATGGTGGAGATCCACCATTAGATTCTCGTTTGTAATATTGACCAAGTTAAAAACGAATCATAGAAACTATAATTGAATTTTAATTGTTCCATGTGAAATCAATTAACATTAAAAATGAAGAAAAAATATCCAATTGATGTACAAAAATATGTATCACTGCCAAGGCCATCATCATTTCTATTGAAAATAGGGTTTCCACAACAACAACGAAAAAAAGTTATCATCTTAGAATTTCAAAACCCTTTGGAACGAACGAAACTAAAGTAGACTTTTCACATACAGATCAAGTTAGTATGATTCCTTTGTCATTCATGAAATAGGCGGCAATTGATAGTAATATAATGAATATGATGATCCACAAGTTTAGTCCACCTGCCAAAAGATGACGGATTATTATTTTCACATTCCAAATGAGCAAACTTGCAAATGCTGACTTGCAATAATAAAGGGAAATACCACTTTGCTTCTTATCCTCTATTAATGTGACCCTTGCACTTGAATCCATTGAAGCAGAAACCAATGCCCTGTAATCAAACATCAAAAGCTTCACCGTTAATTTTATTCTAAGGACCAAGACAAACACTACAACCAAAATGGCTCTGCCATCAACCTTGAATCATGAGAGAGTGCCAATGCTGTCACTATGCCAAGGTGTGCTTTTTTAACCATCGTTTGGACCTTCAAACTGGTTGAATTTATGATTGAAATGTCTCCTTGAGCCATCCCACTGCATATTCACCAATCACCAATCACATGTTAAGAAAGCTCATGTCAGTGTGCTCAGTAGATGTCTTCATCTATTGAAACTAATCAAGTCAACAAGTTTTTACATTGCAAGAAGTTCGCCATCAGAAGAAATATTGAAGGAAGAAACAGGTTCCTGGACTACTTGCTTGGAGCGCGTCCTCTTCCACGAGGTTGTATTCCATGTTATAATACTTCCACCTTTGTCTGTGAAGACAAAATATTCATGATAGTCAGCCAATAAAACAGTGAAGTCAACATTTTGAGGAAAAAAAAAAATTGAAGATGGCTTGCAAATACATAATATTCACCTGTTATAGCAGCAATATATAGAACAGGATTTTGATCATTAATTGGAGAGAATCTACAAGAAACAAAAATCTCATCCTGAAAGTATAGAAATAGATATTCTCAGTTTGGAGCACCTGTGAAAGAGCATCAACCTCAATACCTATGAACAAAGAAAGGGATATAAAAAGGCTTAAAGATTCTCTAAGAGAACTTATTCCACCAGTCAGCACCAAACATACAGCCATGATCTGATGGTACTACAAAACTCTAGGTCAATTAAGTCACTCCATTCATATGGCATATTGTTGTATTATTACCAATCTGTTCTGCCTTTTTCTAGTCTTCTTGATGATAATAAAGATAAATTAAGAAAAGAAAAAAAAGAACCATGAAGAACTCTATGCACTGCATATTACCAGCAGTTCAATTTATATTCTCCTCGACTGAACCCAGCGATATTAGCTTTAGTAAAACCAAGATTGAGCTAGGCACTGAAGTTAAAACAAAAGGTTTATTCAATGAAGTAATATGTTTAATTGCTTACCTTTTCCTTTGCCAAAGAAGCTACAACAGTTGATGAAGTTACATCCCAGACCCGACCATGGCCACGATTTCCCAAGGATACAAGAAATTTTCCATCAGGGCTGCATGAAAGCCAAACCAGATTATCAACGGAACTAGATCAAAATATAAAAATCAAAGAATACATTTTCTTTTTCTGAACCTTGCAGATTTAGGAATTGACATTCTAATTAATCCCACTATTACTGCATACCTGAAAGATAAATCTTTCACAGAAGCATGAGCTTGCGCCTCATTGAGAATAACTTCCATGCTAGGCCATTTAAAAACCCTTAAATTGCCATCCTGCACTTCACCAAAATCAGATCATCATACAGCATTCTATTTCTGTAAAAAAGGATTATATTGTCTTACTTTATAATGTCGTCTATTGTCTACAACAACGTTACAGAAGCAAACATATATCGAAAGGAATCAAAAGTAACATTATGATTCATGTATAAATTTTTTATTTTCAATTAATGGGTAGGATTTCAGATCTGCCTCTGAAGATGAAGCCATTGAGCATAGCTTACTCCAAAAAAATTACAGACTAAATCTGCCTTAAATGTTTATATGTAGCCTGGGGGAAAGTAAAAACATAATAGGAGAACAATAGAAATTTGAAGGAGACATATTACAGGGCTCTTCAGGTAGGGGATATGGAGTAGACATGGAAAACGGCACCCCCTCCCCCCCAAAAAAAAAGGTAGAAAACTATACACCTAAATTCCATGAAGAAAATTAGAATGTCAAAGATAAAAAGTGAAGAATTTCTACCTCACCACCAGTGGCAAGTATAGAACCCTTGGAGTTAAATGCTAATACTAACTGCTGTCCAACATTTTCTAATTGGCTGAGCACTTTCTCCGACTCTTTTAAACCCAGTTTGTGGACTTCAGCGCTCTTCACTTCATCCCACTCAAAAAATCTGTAGAGAGATAGGAAATAACAGATCACTCCTTGATTACATAATGCCAATAAATTTGACCAAAAAGAAATGACAAGATCACTTGAGAACTATTTCTTAACTCAAGTTCCAATATGTTCTTGTAGGATGATGAGAGCAATAACCAAAATTGAAAATTCAAATCAAAATAATCAACACAAATCAAATGAAGACCTGCAACTATTTTGCAATCCACAAATAATGCCGTCTCCACCTGGGTGAACAGCCATTCGATAAGGCAAATCTGAACCAGTTCCAAGCTTAGCCACGGGTTGATCGGAGAGAGAATTGGAGGCGAAATCGAAGTGAGACAAAACGACAGCGTTAGGGATGCCACTGCGTCCCTCGCCTCCGCCGCCGGCCAAGACGACGTAGTAGATGCAAGCAGCAGCGGAGGAGGCTTCGTCCTTGGATCCGTTTCGATCTCCGCCGTCGCTGTCGTTGTCGTCCTTATTGATTCCTTCAGGCGAAAGGAGCTTGGATCTAACGTGGCTGTAGGGAACCCAGGCGGCGCCGTAAAACGGCACGCCGTATTTCTGCAAGTTGTGAGATTCTGAGCCGTCGCTCTTCCCCATTTTTGAGTTCAAGCGTTGTTGTCGTTCTCGTTGTCTCTCTCTCTCTCTCAGTCCTTCTTTGGTTGTATAACACAACAAGAGTTAACTGGTTAGACATTATACCATGGATTCGAACAACAGTAAAATTAGAGATCAATTATCTAAAATAAATGCCCCAACATTGCAGCCAAAATCAATTAAGTGTATATATAATTATATATAGCAGTCAATCTTATCTTTTTTTTTTTGTTCATACACCAATTGTTAAATTATATGTTCAGTCAATCAATTAAGAATTACCAGTAAAACCAAGGAACATCATAAACTCAAAGACCAAAAACTATCCCTAAAAGCCAAAACATTAAAAAAAAAAAAAAACATACAAATCAGAGAAACCCCAGAGAGATTCATATACATCAGCAATTAAAGGTCAAATGAGATGATTTAGCTGATAATATCAATCATAAAAAAATAATAATAATAAATAAAAGGAAAACTTACCTCTGTTGTAGCTGAAATGAATTCGAGAGAAAATCTTTCCAAACTGAACTTCAAAGAATCAAATCACATATTAAACAAAATGGGTTCTTGAAAGAAATTTTCATGATTCCCAGATGACGAAAACACCAAAGATGATAATTCCATTGGCTTTCACGCAATTATGGATGTCGGGTTCAATAGAAGCTTCTTCGGAAGCGACCGGTGGCGACCGGAAGCGACGGCGGCACGACGGCAAGAGGGTAGAGACGAATGACAATGAGAGCTGTGAAGGTGTTGTCGTTTTTTTTATGTTGTCGTTAAGAAAGTTTTGATAAACCTAATTGATGTGGATTTTTGCGGGTTTAGAACACCGGTTAAAACCCACAAACGACCCACAATCAATGTGGGTTTACAATAAAGGGCTTAAAGTGGGTATTTTAATAATGCAACCCGGACCGCATCATACCATTTTGCCATCACTACGGCCAAATCCCAACGAGATGAGGTTGGTCCGATGGTAAATCTCTCATATCTACACAAATGAGATTATATGTTCGAGTCCTTCCCCTCTTAAAAAAACCCTGAATTTATATGGTATTGTACTTCGATAAGAAGAATAACCCAAATCCTAAAGATGAAACGAGCCTAAAAAGCACCGACTCTGGTTGATTTTTTTTTTTGTTTTAACTAACATCTTG
Organism: Acer yangbiense; assembly: GCA_008009225.1. Taxonomy (NCBI): domain Eukaryota; kingdom Viridiplantae; phylum Streptophyta; class Magnoliopsida; order Sapindales; family Sapindaceae; genus Acer; species Acer yangbiense. Next base: position 34,091,369 of record CM017769.1, on the reverse strand, counting down.
TTATTAACTTAAGTTAATATAACAAAAACTATGGTGGCGGGCAAAAATGTATCCCTTATCTCATTCTTTACCTTTTTTTTTCTCTCACTACAATCAGTCTCTCTCTCAAATCGAAGTCCATTTAACTTAAAGAGTAGCTAGATTCCCTTCTTAAAATATTTGTACAAGGTAATTGTGGCATGTTTACTGATCCGGAATCTCATCTAAGGAAAGGGCTCTCAAATTGAAGTCCATTTAACTAAAAGAGTAGCTAGATTCCCTTCTTAAAAGATTTGTACAAGGTAATTGTGGCGTGTTTACTAATCAGGAATCTCATCCAAGGAAAGGGAATTAAGTTCTTAATTTTGAATTCCAGTGTTTACTAGTGTTTTGGGGAATTAAATTTCGTGGACCCCACATACAAATTAGGAATTAAGTTCCTGAAAGAAAGGGAACTTGATTCCCCTCCCTCATCTTAGGAATCAAGTTCCCTTTCCTAATTACAAGGGAATTCATGTATTTTTACCAAAATATCCCCATATAAAATTAATAAATAAAAAAAAGTGTATATATTTTTTCATTAATATCTCATATGAAATTATGTTGTAATGACAAAGAGTCCAAGCTAGATTCGCAGATGGAATATGCTGCAGCTATTTCTTGTCGACGAGGGTTGTTCTTGCTGAGCATGAGTATGAACGTGCGGTAGCTATTTCTTCCCTCTATTTTTACGGGGTGACAGTTGGGCTGCAAGCTTTCTTGCTTTGTCTGCCTTGGACATCTTCATAGTTTTGATTTGAATTTTTTTTATGCCGATAGGACATACTTATAAACTTGGTTTGATTTATTGGTTTATTATATATGCTTTTTTTAAAAATAAAATAAAAAAAAATTATTTGAAGTATTACACTGGTTTATTATATATGCTTTTTTAAAAGGGTTTTTTTTTTTTTTTTTTTTTTTTTATCAACTTTGTACAAATTTGATTCCATTCTTAATTCTTCAAAATTAGTAAACATTGAAATGAAATTTAGTAACTTAATTCCGATTACCCTCCATTCCCATTCCCATTCCCATTCCGGTGGAATTTGATTCTGATTCCTTTCATTCCCAATTAGTAAATGCGCCATTGAAAGAATTAGTAATTAAGGTAATTTTTCCTCCATAAACCTCTTGTACAAGCTCGTTGAATGTCAATTCTTTTGATTTTGGTCTTGAATCTTTCATTTTTGCTGTTGTTGAGGTAGTGATTGACTTAAGTTTGAGATGCAGAATTTCGTTTTGTTGTGGTTAGAAGTTCAATCGAGACTTATTATCCTCTTTTTTGTTGGATCATGACTTAATTTTTGAATCTTCAAAACTTATTATAATATGCATAGGGACTTAATGCAATTGAAAGTGTGGGGGCCGGGGGGGCATAACAAAACTCAAAACCTGAAGTGGCCCTAATGTGGGGAATTTTTGAAACAACTCAACTTTTAGTGTCATTTAAACTCATTTAAACTCAAATTACTATAATGAGGTATCAAGCTCACAAAACAAATTTTTTTTTTTTCAAGTATTCACAAAACACTTTCTAAAGAGTTGTAACGTGAAAAAAAAAAAAATTAAAATAAAATAAAATAAAATCCTCAATTCATTCTTTTAATCAATCAATTACCGGTGTCAAATTAAAAATATAAATTTTGAACATATCTTTTTTTTTTTTTTTTTTTTGTATCGAGGATCCTGGACTTGGTCCAGGCACCTATCCTTCTATCCCCCTAACTGCATGACACACCCATATCCAATTTGTTGGTTCTGACAGTCTATTTATTAGTTGTTATGGAGTATGACAGATAGAAAACACAGGGCACACAAAGATGCAAACGGGTAAATCAGAACTCGCCTTCGCCTGGATAAGATTCGAACTACTGACATGGGAGTTACCTGTACCCCAAGCCCGTCTTTCGACCGGCTAAGCTAACACCCTGATAGTTGGTTACAATGTAAATACCAAGAGTAAAATCAAAAACTTGGAATTTTCATCTCAAGCCTTGGACCACCCAGGCAACCATCTCGTAGTTAAAAAAATTTTAAACATATCAAAAATCTAAAATTCCAAGGTAGTGTACATTCAAATAAATTGTAACAGAACTCTAGAAATGTTGAACAAAAAAACACTTCACAAAAATCTAGACATGGAAGAAACTATGACAAAGCTTTAATAAAATCGCAAAAATCTAGACATTAGGATTGAATAAACTGCGACAAAGCTTTAACAAAAGCGCAAAAATTCAGATGTGCAAAAGTCCATAACAACGGCAAAGAACAAACAGAGAAAAAATTAGTGTAGGATATATGCATGTACTACTAAATAATCGATTTTGATAACCGTAAAGAACTAATACTTACTTGGTTTGACAATTTGCATCTCTCTATTCAAATGTTGTTTTTAAGATGACGAAAGAAAGATGCATATATACGTGATGACTATCTAATCTTTTGAATAGTCACTGACATATGATTTTAATCAGTGTTGAAGAAGATTTGATGTTAGGTTTTGATTAAATTATAGGATTTAGATATTCTCCTAACCTGAGCTTTTCTTAAGTTTTAAAGGATACAGTGACATGTGGCAATTAGAGATTTTAATAGTCAATATTGTGTATTTAACCATCATTTTTTTTTTGATTGATATAAAGCAAAGGTTTACAACACCTGGAATTCAGATCCAGGTCAAGAAACATGAAAAACATGTTTACAACTACAACTGGGACTCTTCAGCAAATGACACACAAGCACAGCCCAGACGAAATTTCCACAAACAGGAAAAAACCCACACACAAAGGTGGGACTGACACCCTCACTAAGAGGGACTACAAACATACAAACAATGGCACTCTGGTGTTGGAGGGATCCAGTGGAAGGGCCAAACACACCGGCTAACAACTAGCGGCCAAAACAGTTTATATAAGAAGTAACTGTACAAACCCAAAAAACCTTAATTAAAAGGAATAAAAGCCGATCTGAAGGAGGGAAACCAAGGCAGCCGGAGAAGACCAACATCAGGACGCCGCCGGCCAAGGATCTGCTGGATTAGGATAGATCTTGATGGAACGATGATGAACGGCCCGAACCATAGGCCTGTCGACGACGACGGAGATGTCGACCTAGTCCCGGCGCTACATACCCAAGCAAACCACCACCTAGATCGGGAGACCGCCGCCGAAAAAGCAGTAAAATCCGCCGGGAAGCCACAGAGAAGATAGAGAAAACCTCCGCTAAGCTCACCAGACAACCGACTAACCCGCCGACATCCCCTATAGTGGTAGGATGTCGGCAGCGAACTGAGAGGAATGTTGTAGGTGTTTCTGTTTAGAGAGAGGTTAGAGAGAAAAATATCTTCTCTTTGATATTTAGGAATCCTTGTTTTTGTATTTAACCATCATAATTGGACAAGTGAAAGCATTTTAATGGTTAAGATTAGAGATTTTTGACAGTCCATAAACAATTTAGTTTTCATCATAATTGTAATCACAACTGAACTGTTGCTCTTTAAAATAAAAATTAAAAACTCATTTTAATGATCGAGTCTTCGTGTGCAACAGGTCCAGATTTGGTGTGGGCTAGCCCAAGCCCAAACACCACTTTGATCCGAGCCTACCTACCTTTGAAAACTTTTGGGTAGAGGCCAGCAACATGCATTTTCAACATGATATTGCTAATACAATGGGAATCTATATTTGTGAGACTGCACTTCTCATCCTAACTCAAGTGGTGTTCAACTCACCTTTCACATTTATGGTTGCGGGTTCAAATCCTACCATATACATATATCAGTATGTGTGTGAAGATTTCTATCGTGTTGTGGGAGTAGAAATTTCCAGATTATAAGAGATCTTGGCATGTCTTAACAAATTCCTGACCCATTTGGTGTCAAATTTAAAAATATATATATTTGCAAGGCTGTCTTTTACTTCTTTGAAACATTAGATTTCAATTCAACCCTATATTACTTGGCAGTTGGCACGATCGGTTGGTAGCATGACCCATTGTCAATACTCAATACTGATAAGGGGTAAATACACTAACATCCCTTGAAGTTTGACATAAATGTATCTAGAGAGCAAGTATACATCTACCTACTCAAATATATCCTGCTCTTAAAATTGAACTAATAAAAAGATCAATTTCCTCGTAGCTAATTAAAATTTAAAAATGAAGATAGTCTTTTTATTAATAAAACAGTTAAAGCTTGCATAAATAATTTAAAATTTAAAAACAATTTTTTATTAAAAAATATTTAATAAATGAACATAATTTAAAATTTTAATTCTTTCAACAATATAAATACCCAATATTAATAAAGTTAGTTTCGGGATATTAAAAAAATCATTAATTCTGGATTCATTTCCCTCCCTTTCCTCCAAAATTTGGATGGAAACCAAATTAGGTGAAACAAGAAAAAAATATTCCCTCATTTTCCTTCCATTTTCTTCATTTTCCTTTTCTTTCTCTCTCCCATTTAACAATCCAAACAGGATATTAGAAATCTATCCAAATCTTTTCATTCCCTTTCTCTCATATTCCATCAAACCAAACATAGTGTTAAAGCTTGCATAAATAATTAAAAAATTAAAAACAATTTTTTATTAAAAAATTAAAAACATTAAAAAAAAAGTTAATAAATGAACGTATTTTAAAATTTTAATGTTTTTATTCACTTTAAAAATAGTAAAAAAAATAAATTAAAAAATGAACATAATTTAAAATTTTAAAAACATTTTTTTATTTTCCATTTTTAAATTAATTTTTAATTTATATTTCATTGGAAAGATTATCTTCAATTAATTGATTTGATTTTTTTAAATAAAAATAATATCTTCATTTTAAAATTTTAATAAATATGCATCAATTTAATAAATATGATTTCTTGTAAATATCTTTTATTTTCCTTACAAGGAAAATTTATATCCGTTCTTATAAATATCTCTCCTATCCAACACGTTTCTCATAAAACACCAAACTTTTTCCTGATCCAGTACATAATTTTCTTGCAACTAGTTTTGTGACCATAACTTTTGTTGCCAAAATATCACTAGTTTAAAAGAAGGAAAAGGAGAAATTGAATTGACATAGCAAAAGAAAGCTAGCCTTTTATATATGTAGTTGAGTAGTGGGATCGATATATGGTCCCCTTTGCCCTTTGAAAGAAGATACATGAATGAATCGATCCAATAGCTTAAAAATGTATATATAGTGACAAATTGTCTCTTACATGGTATTCAATTCGTTGCATTTGTTCAAAAGAAAAGAAGCACTAACTAGCTAGCCTTATTTATGCTTTCCAACTTTATCATCATAATCATGATCGAGGTCTCTTTTATCCATCCAACCAAACACATTCAAAAACACACATATATATCTTAGAAGCATTTTTTTTTTTATTGCGGTGAAAGTTGATACAATTGTGTGTCAGAGGATTAGACTCTACAAACATGGTCTAATATACAACTCGATCTCATTCCATAAATGAGGTCTCCTCACACTTTATGATTTAATGGATAAAGACGAGATTATTTTTATAGTGTAACTTTCAAGTGAGACTTATTTTAATTTTTATGAATTTTAATCTAAATTTGTTTGTAGATGATAAGTTCATTGAAATCTACCTATGGATAAAATTTGATAATTTTTCAAGTGCTATAACTATATATTTTTTTAATTTTCCTATATTTCTCTCATTTTTCTGATGCTTTTATATTTAACAAAATCAGGATAAATAGTTCTAGTTCTTGAAAAATTCTTAAATTTTATTCATTGGTAGATTTCATTAAACTTATCATTCATAAAAAAATTCAGATCAAAATTCATAAAAATCGATGTGATCATCAAGGTCCTTATCAAAATTAATGTAAGGGATCCCTCACTTAAAAGTTACAATATTTTTACAATATCAGGATTTAAACCTGGGCGAAAAACTTCATTTTGAAGTCTTCAACCACAACATAAGTGACCCTTACCTCAAAAGCACTTGTTCCCTTCTTAGGTGCTTTCTTTTTTCTTTAAAATGCTTTTTTGTACGTAGTTCATCTCCCTTTCATCCCTTCCTACCCCATTAGAATTCCCATATATGTTTTATTAATCAATTCCTTCGCATCAACATGCACTTTTCTTTTTTTTTTTCTGAAGCTAAAAAAAGACATATAACAACAAAAAAGTTTTAAAAGAAATTATATAAGAAAAAAGAAATATCCAATCCTTTTCTAGTCAAAAGATATATATATACCACTCCATTAGCTTAGTTGTGAAAAAAATAAAATAACAAAAAGTAACTCTTCCCTTTCTTTGTGGCTTGTGGGATGGAACATGGTTATCCCTTTATTTATTTATTTATTAAGGTTAATGTATAATTTATTATTTTAAGATTGATAAAAGGAGTTTGAATTCTCTCTTGGTCTGACTTTTCACTAAGCTTTTCCTGATGATACCTAACTAGGGTCGATCTTGAGGGTAGGCTCAAGAGACAATCGCCTAGGGCCCCAATTGTAATGGCCCCCCAAATTTCTAAATTTTAGTTCAAAAAAAAAAACCCTTTGTGATTTAATGAATCTAAGGTCAGAGGTCCACATAACAATTATAATTAAAGGCCCACCGTTTACACATGTTTTTTTCTTTAAAAAAAAGGCCCATTGTAAACACAATTATAATTATTACCAAAGACAACAACACATCAAATTAAATCCCTTTATCAAACTGATGTTGGACACTTCCGGAAGGATGTTGGAGGGTCAAACGATGTCCGTTTTGGGCCCATAATATGTCGTTGGAACTGTATCGACGAGCCCTACATTTATTATGATTGATGTTTTGCCAAAAAAGATCGGTTTGATCTCCATTTTGCTGGTTTTCTGTTTTATACGGGATTTTGATTTTTTTTTTTCAATTTAGGAAGATTTTTTTTAGTTTGATTAGGAATAAAGTTTAGGTTTTGGAAATATATCAAACTTACCTTTTCTAGTAAAATTTGATCTCTTATTTTCAATCAATTTAGGAGTCCTGAATCCTAGAGGATTCTGGTTTGTTTTATTTTCTAAAATGCGAGACGAGTAATGTTTAAGAGATATATTCTTTGATGCAATTATAAATTTGTTATTTCGGTTACTTTTTATTGCTATTTATTGTGTTATAGTCTTGATTTTGGGTTATTTTATTGATTTTATTAAGTATTTACTAGAAAAAATAAATCAAGTAAACGTACATAGAGGGTCGAGGGCCTCATTTTTACATTTCCCCTCGGGGCCCCGAAATCTCAGAACTGACCCTGCACCTAACCATAAAAAATGTTAACATTGCATTGTCGTAATGTGTGTTACATTATTTTCTATTGTAATATTGACAAGTGTTCCATTCAAACTAAATTATTCATGCCAACAGGGGCGTAACTCAGCTGGTAGATGGACAAACTTAGAGCTTGGGCAAATGACTCATATGTTAGTGGCTCGAATCCTACTAATGACGAAATGCTTTCAAAAAAATACCTGGTCCCGAAATAATAGATATTGTTAATAAACTAAATTATTCATTAAATAATAATAATAATAATAAAATAAATAAAATAAAATAAAAAACTCACAAAAAGCCACACCAAAGAGAAGTTTCTTAACTCAAAGACTCTAGGATTGTTATTTTTAGAGAATGCATGCAACCTAGATTTATGACAATTTTTCGAAATCTATGAAAGGTTCGGGATGAATCTCAATGGTTTTATTGTATTTTAGTTAAAACCTAAACCAAGATTGATAAAAATTTGTTTACGTTTTATTATATTCTTTGACAGTAAGAGTTCTCTCCAAACATATGTATTTTTCATTCCCGTTTATATACTTTTACTCACTTGAGAGTACATGTATGATGCATGGGATGAAGCTGTAACCATCATATCCAAAAGCTTAAGTCGATAGGAAATGACTAAATAATAGTATTTAAACAATTAACACACCTCTCACGTGTCAGACCGACAGGTTTGGCAAGTGGACCAAACTCAAATACATATACAGTAATGCAGAACAAATACATAAACAAATGCATATAGAGGGATTTGAACCCAGAACTCCTGAGACAACCAAGGCTCTGTTACTATATTAGTAATCATCATATCCATAAATATATGCAGATTACATAACAAACCACAATATGCAACAAATTTTTTATTTTTATTTTTGATATACCATCCGATGCGGTATATATATCGACTCGAACCTGAGACATTTCCAAACTGAATGAGCTATTTACCACCAAACTACATTGAGTGGTGGTCAACAAATTTAATTTTGAACTAATCGAAAAATGTCATAGTATATATATTCACCATTAAGTTGTGATCATAATCTTAACTTAATAATCAATGCCTTCCTAATAGCCTTGTCCAAAATTCAGTGGAACCTTCAAATAATATCCAAGGCATAAAACTTGTAAACTATTGTGAACTGATCTCTCATTGAGACAAAATAAAGAATGCAATTCTTGATTCTTCAAAGGGTACCTTTCAGTTACAACTCATTATATCAAGATCAGTGTTTATATATATATAGACTAAGTGGAGAATCTGAATATAATTTTCAACTGATTATACTTTACTTTTTACATATCCTTTCTCCAAAAAGAAAAAGAACCAATAGATAAATAAATAAAAGATTCTAAAACGTATATAATATATGCAATATGTAGAATGGTTATTGGTAGGGAGTTTAAGTGCGGAAGGGAGAATTGAAAAATAATGATAGATTATGTTGTTTCCTTGATTCCATTAATTGATCAGTCAGAAATGATGCGTATAATAGATGATCATCAGAATAAAATAAAATTGATAAATGTTTCAGAGATCATATGCCTAATGCCTTTGAAAAATAAATCAAATAATTAAGATTCCTGAAGGCTTGTTATCTTTTGGGGAGAATTGAAGTAAAGTGAAATATCCATTCCTTCCCGGATCCAACTTCCTTACTTAATCTATATATTTTTGTTTGATATATATATATATATTCCCACGTTGAAACCCACTGGTGGACAACTAGCCAACACATGGAAAGTGGAGAGAATTTTTTTTTTTTTTTTATGTGCCCTAATTTAAATAATAATTCTCTGTGTAAGGTTAATTTATAGAGTTAATTCTATAATGTTAGAAAAGTTCTGAATTTTTTTTTTTTTTCAGAACTTTCTGACAAAAGAAATACTCACAATTTAAAATTTTTAATTTACTATAAACATCTATTAAACGCACCAAAATTATAATTTTATATTAACAAAAAAGAGTTATATACTTATATATCACTTTCACCACTCAAGTATGATCAGTAATTGCGATGTTATTCATTTCCATCTTCAAACAAGCTTTATTTCATATTAATTTACCTTCTGTTACATTTTTAAGAGAATAAATTGTGGTCATTAAATTAGATCAACATGAATCTGTTTGCTGACAAACGAGAATTGGATTTCTTTGGATGAAATTGATTACACGGTTGGCATATTTATGTGGGATGTGATGGAATATTGGATGGTTCTTGTTGATAATAAGAACAAGTATAAAACTATGCTTTGTGACAATGAAAATCTAATTGAATTAGTCGATTAGGGTTTACAAATAAGCGTGTCAATAGTTTTATACACATGTCAATACAATTTCTTTTAAATTCATCAATTATAGCCTATAGGTGTAGGTTGATGGATGGGAGAAAATTAATTTAATTTAAGGATTTTTTTTTTGTATTATTATTATTTTTTATATATAGAAAAATAGGGGTAGAAATGATATTTTTATGTGAAAATAACGG